>JAECWO010000020.1:1200000-1800000 GCA_018150735.1 Drosophila sp. 14030-0761.01
TCAGAAACGACAAACACGATGACGCCAATGTTTCTTTCTCCCCTTTGCTCGGGTTGTTCCCTTTTTTCTCCCTTCGTGGTTATCTCCAAAGTTTTGTGCTGCATAAATTGAATTATTTTTTCTTCAATTTATTATTTATTTACAGAAAAAAAAAAATAGCTACTCATTTATTTTATTTCATCGTATTTCAACAATTATGCAACTTCATTAAATTCGCTCGTTTATCATGAGTGCATTTTTTCCAAAATAAAATTCCAATTGCAAGCGGAGCGTGTGACCACACAAGCAAGTAAAAAGTGTCCCTCATTTTCAACTTGATTATGCTGATCCACAAAAATACCCTATTAAAATGTGTTGTACCACTGCTTTTCGTTGTTTTGTACTGACCCACACTGCTTGTTACTGCTTGACACACTGCGTATACTTATTATAAGCGAAATAATTGTTATTCTAATTAATTGTTATTCTAAATCAAATTTACCCGTTCTTTTTCTTGGTTTTCATAGTTAGAACTTTACATTAGGTAATTTATAGATCAATAAAAAATATTCTACATTTTACTCGATTTCTTTTTACTTACTTTTTGAATGGTTTTGTGGGCTTATTTAAGAGGTGATCTTTTAGATCTTGCGTGCAAGAAATTTGTACAATTGTAAGTTTTTTTTCATAGCACTGCTTGCTCACAGGGAAAACACTGCTTTATTGCGTTAGAAATAGACTGATTGAGAAGCCTTATTTATATTTTGGTTTTTTATATATGAATTTCGCTGAAAATCGCTTGAAAGAGGCAGAAATGGTCTTTAGTGGCTTTGAAGAGAAAAGTATTGCAAATTAAAATCAACTTCCTATTATTGCACATGTATTTTAATGAGGCATGCCATGCCCTCTTAAACATAAAGAAGAATTTTAAAAATATATGCCAATCGTTATCTTTATGGTCATATTCATAATAATTGACAGATTGACTATTAATATAAAATCATGAGCAAATGTTTATCAGCAAATAGCTATGATTAAGTCCGAAGGAAAAATGGTAATTACAAAAAAAAGTTTAAATCAAAACTAATCTCTGGCAATATAGTGTTTGATTTGTCTCTTTTTTAGGTGCGTAAATTATTCGGTGTTATCATACTTGATGTACCAGATGCGTATAGAATATAGATAAAATATAGGATTGGATATATCCATGGCAAAACGCCCACGATCGGTTCACACTATGGCTGGACCACGAGTGGGTGTGAGTGAGTGAGTGAATGAGTGTACCATACACATTCATCGTGTAGAGGCTGTGCAGCAAGTGCAAGTGCGTTTATGGTTTGATGATTTACAGTCACAGTCATAAATACTCGCACGGCCAGTGTGCACATTATATGCGCGATTTATGCTGCGCCGACCATAACTCATGCAACACACAGCACACAGCACATGTAAAATTTATGCAATTATTAATTTAACACGCCCAGAAAACCTGCCGCCTTCCCATTCCCAACATCTTTCCTCGAAAAACCAAATGAACCCCTTTTCATAAAGTTGAACCTAACCGAAAAAAAAAACAAAAGAACTAACAGAAAAGAAAAAAAAAGAAAAGAACAAAATTCTAGAGATCTAATCTGTGACCGGGCTAAGCGTTTTACAGCTCACTGACAATCGTGGCATTCCCAGCAATTTGTTCCTGGGTGCCACCCCCAACTCCATCTCCATTTGCATCCGCATCCCCACACATACCCACACCCACACACATGCCCATAATTTACAGGACGAGCAAAAACACTCACGAAAATAATAAATGTCCAATATGTTAGCCTCGACTGGGCAAAAAGCATATAACAAAACGAGAGAAAAAAAGAAGCAACACCAAACACAGCACAAAATCGACAACAGACAGCAGCAAAAATAAAAACCCTTGTTCCATACGGTATGTGTGAACCAGTAGAAGTCCTGGTAGTAGTGACACTAGCTGGGGATTGGAGAGGGGGATGGCCACCTGCTAGGCTCGAGTGCAGTTTCTGTTCAGTTCGGTTCAGAGTTCCATTCCCCATGAACATGGGCGGCCAACATGTCGCTCCATTAATTTGCCATAAAGCAGAAGTGGACTAAAATTTGTTTGCAAAAAATTACTAGAACAAATAATGGGGAGTGGGGCAAAGTGGTACAAAATGTGGGTGGGTGAGGGATAGGGGCGGGTAGCAGCAACAACTATGCTTCTACTAATTTATGACAACAAACATTTTTTGATGTTCTGTTAAATGTCCCACAATGACACAACCCAAAATGGACATCATTTTACATGAGAATATCCGTTGAACATTTCTTGAGCTTGTTTGTCCTAAGAAATACTAATGAAGATGTCGACTAAAATATATACCAAAATAGAGTAATCACCCACATAGCTATGCCCCATTTTATAATCGTTGAGTTTTAAATGTTTTCTCACGTTGTTCTTCTAATTCTGAGGTTCATAGTATTCTTTTTTACAGCATATTCAAAGCAAGTTCTTGTTAGTTTTTTTGCGGTGGTATGTTCAAAATATACATTTTGATTTGATTTTTTGATTAACTAATCATCCGTGTGTCCGATCGTTAATTTTGGTAATTAAAATTCTTTGCAGAGAACTCCAAACAAAGTGTCCAAAGACATAACTATCCTACCTCATACTGTTTCATGATTTATAAGGGACAAACATTGATATCTACATATTTATAAATATTTATATATAGTATGTACATATATTTCAGCTTACCTGCATGTCCAGAAGTGAGTTGGCAGTCGACTTCCGGAGATCGGATGGCGCCTTTACATTTCTGTAAAAAAAAAATGTTGAATTTAGCATTTTCTTAAAGTTTTAATTTTTTGTTTTATATAAAATATTCGATCAAACTTTACATTTTTATTGAAATGTTATGGTATCCGTTCATTTTAAATACGGTAAATTTTAAAAATTTTTGTTAAAATCAAATATATTTAACTATATGTATGTATATGGAAAAACTTTGTTATTAAAAATTCGACCCCTTACGACAAAGATAGATTGTATAGAAATTTCTTGATATTGTTTTGACCTTTTTTTTTGCTTGAGCATCGATCGGATTGATGATTACCGGAGCATTCTATGTGTAAAGATTTTAGTGCTGATAAATATTTTGTAATTAAATATATAACGGTTAAATTATTGTCACACTCTGTTGTTGTTTTTTTCGCTTTAAAACAGTTCAAGTGTATTATAGATTTTATTACCTACTTTTACATATATTTGCTATTATTATGATAAAAATTGCTTAAATATTTGTTATTAATTTAATTATATTTGACTATATAAATTAAAATAATTTGAAAATGGCAAAACGTTTCTTGTGCACTTTCAAATTAATAATTATTTTGTTAATTGATAGAAATAAAATCTGAACCAATGTTTAGTTATTTGCCTAACATAGGAATACGGCAAAATGTTCAAAATCAAACACTTGGGGGTATTGCATATTGCATTTACACCTTTATCAGCTTATTAGAGTCAAGGTCATGATCAAGTACTGCAATTCATCCGAAAAATAAACAAACAAACCAATTACCCTGATTTATTCTATTATAACGTCAAATGGGGAAATCAGATAATTATACTCTTTACAACAGCTGTTTTCAAGTGCAGCGATAACAATTGACCGCTTTATATGGGAGCTATTAATAAAAAGAGGGGTGTGTGAATGAAAAGTGATTTTACCAATTGCTCGACACCCACCTAAGTGTTAGTGTTAGTGTTAGTGTAGTCTACTCTAATCTCATTGAAGATAAGGCTATAATTTAGTGGGCATAGCCATAGAGAGAAGTCGTTGCTGAAATTGGAAATTAGTCCCCCATTAACATTCAAATCGTGAGGTTTAATTTTGCAAAGAGTAAATTTCAAAAAATGGCCAAGGATAATTTAACAGCTGTCCTACATGGAATTGAGGATCTGCGTTTGGTAAAGTCTGAGAAAAAAATATGAGAAAAATCAGTGTTTAACTTAATTTCCTGTTTTAATTAGGAACAACGTCCCATCCCAGAAATCTCCGACAATGGTAAGTCTTAAACAAGCACAGGGAAAAAATGAGGACCTGCATTCTACATTCTGTGTCCTTTACAGAGGTCCTACTGGCCATGGATAGTGTTGGTATCTGCGGATCCGATGTTCATTATCTGCAACATGGACGTATTGGCCCTTTCATTTTGACCAAACCCATGATTATCGGCCACGAAGCTGCCGGTGTGGTGACTAAAATTGGCAAAAAGGTGACAAATGTGAAAGTTGGCGACCGTGTTGCCATTGAGCCCGGTGTCCCCTGTCGCTATTGCGATCACTGCAAACAGGGCAGATATCACCTTTGCCCGGATATCGTATTCTGTGCCACTCCCCCCTACGATGGCAATCTCACACGATACTACAAACATGCCGCTGACTTTTGCTTCAAGCTACCCGATCATGTTAGCATGGAGGAGGGCGCCTTGCTGGAACCTCTCTCGGTGGGTGTCCATGCCTGTCGTCGTGGCGGTGTGGGCTTGGGATCAAAGGTAGCCATTCTGGGAGCCGGACCCATTGGCTTGGTGACGTTATTGGTGAGTGAAACTAGATTACTCCAAGCCAAATTGATAAGAATTCTAATCACAAGCGACCTCTAATCATATAAAGTGCAAAGCAATATTCTTCCTGTTGTTAAAAGTCGCTTAAAAACTTTTCCATACGTTAAAATAACTTTAATTGTTTTAAATTCTTTCTCTCAGACTGCCCAATCGATGGGAGCTTCGGAGATATTGATTACAGATCTCGTACAGAGTCGTCTCGATGTGGCCAAAGAGCTTGGCGCCACGCACACTCTATTGCTAACTAAAGAGCAGACCGCCGAAGATACGGTTAAAATAGTGACACAAAAAATGAGTACCCAACCGGATGTGACCATCGATTGCTGTGGAGCAGAGAGCAGTGTGCGATTGGCCATATTGGTAAGTGGAGAAACCGAAACAGAAACCATGTATGTCCATTCTACCACAAATACCCTCGTTCTCTTAGGCCACACGTTCGGGTGGAGTCGTTGTTGTCGTTGGAATGGGTGCACCGGAAGTTAAATTGCCATTGATCAATGCCTTGGCCCGTGAAGTTGACATACGCGGAATATTCCGCTACTGCAATGAGTAAGTTTCGAACTGCTTGAACTAATCGAGCTTTTAACTCAACTGTACCTGATTTCTTTTTCTTGTAGTTACTCCGCTGCCTTGGCTCTGGTGGCGTCAGGCAAGGTGAATGTCAAGCGATTGGTTACCCATCACTTTGACATCAAGGAGACGGACAAAGCCTTTGAAACATCGCGCCATGGTCTTGGTGGAGCTATCAAGGTCATGATCCATGTCCAACCGCGCAACACCAACAATCCAGTCAAATTTTAATTCTATTTTAATGTAGTGTATAGTAATCATTGTAGTTTCATTCAATAATATAACTCAGGTATAGAGGTCAATCTATATACTCGGCCATGTACACAAATTGAACAATTTCTCATTATTTAAATTTTTTGTTTGTTCTCCTGAATTGGATTAAACCAAATTTTCTGCGGTTCTCGCAACATTTTACACTGCAATTTAGACACGAAAATAATCATGTCTGGTATTTTATTTGGTCGATATGCTATGTATCGCAGATCATTAGGTTTTATGTATGTGTCCTATCGTCCTGGTTCGATAGCGCTGGCCTCGAGCATACCGCATCATCAGCGTCGTGACAAGCATCAGGATAGAAGTGCTGATGAGGGCAAAAATGAAGGTGATGGCAGAGGAGTAGCAACAGGTGAGGAAACCAAGAATAAGACGCGAGCGCCGCGTTTGCGGCAAGTCAAAACCATCGAAGTGCTTCAGAATATCGGTAAGAAAAGTAAACCCACTGTGGAGAAGTCTACTGTCACGAGTGGCACGGAATCCATCGGACTGAAAACAGCATTCATTGAGTGCGATAAGACATCGCCTTCAAAGGTCAATCCCATTCCAGAAGTACCAACGGAGCGTAAGCATGAGTCACCATATGAATTCCTACCAGAATTACCAATGCCAGGTCAGATGTCCCCGGTGGAGGTTCAACCCAAAGATCCTCTGCCAGTCACCTGCCATGCGCCGGACTATTCAAATAAAAATAAATCATCTGAAGCTCAAAATGATCCATCTAATATGACGGACTTAAGACAGGGACTAAGTACAATTCATGCGGAACTATCAAATACCGAAAATGATTTGCATACAATGAAGCTAATCTCTGAGTATACAAATTATCCTAATCCGAATCCTAATCCTCTTAACTTCGACCTAAGAGTTGCGAACTTTGAGATGTTACAAAAGCAAATCGACGCTGAAAAAAAATTTAAAGCTGCTTACGAAGCAATGAAGCTAAGATCTGAGAATAAATCTCATCCCGATCCTGCTCTTAATACCGATATTAGAGATGCGAACTTTGAGATGTTGAAAAGGCAAATCGAGGCTGAAAACAAATTCAGAGCGGGAGAATACTCTTTACCTACTCCTCATAAGACTAGTCAAGCGAATGACATCAAAAGTTCCACAACATTGGGTCAATCCAATTCTAATGGCAAAGAGCAGGTCGAAAAAGCCCCCAAAACTTTGGGTTCCACAACAAAAAAAGAAGAAACAAAACATGAAAGTACAAGTCCACCTTTAAAGAGTAAGATAAAGACAAATCCCATTTGCGAGACAGTTTCTGAATTACAAAATATTGTCTCAAAAATAACTGAAAGCGCAACGAAAACAACCTTTCCCAAGAGAAATATTGATGGGGGTAAGGAAAACAAAATGGGCTCGGAGAATAATTCAGGGGAAATTAAAGAAACTACTTCTGAAAATAAAACTAACGAGAAATCATCAAATGTTCAAGAGCTCTATGCAAAAATGTTTATCCCTGATGAAGCTAAAGATAATAAAGCTGAAGCTACCAAGACATCAACATCTTCCTCTAAACTTCAAGAGCTCTATTCAAAGATAAATACTCCAGAGGTTTCTAATCTAACCGAATCTAAGCCAAGTGTCATCTCATCGAAGGTTGAAGAATCCAAATCAAACACAATCCAAACAACCGAATCCAAGGCTAGCGAATTGGAGTCTAAAGCAGGCAAATCCCCCGTAGGGAATAAGACGGATCAGAGTGACAAAGCCACTGCTGATATTGCGGCGATGTTTGAAAAGTCAACCAACGAATCAAAATCTACTAAAGAACTAGTGATACCTGCCCTGGAAGATTCTGGTATGAGTACTGAGAGTAAAGATAAGGAAAAAACGGAGGATCCATCGGAAAATTTCAATCTTGAAGCTATATCCACAAATTTCATCAAGTTACGCAATGAAGAAAGAAACAAGAATAAGAAGAAAGCTTTAGAAGACGCAGAAACGATTTCTTCAAATAGTATTCCAGAGGAATCCCAGGGTAAGGGTAAGTCGTCTACAAGTTTTAAATGAAATATGTAAAACAAACACCCCTCCTTCCCCTAGATGAAACTAAAACTATGCTGAATCGCAAACTTTCAAAAAAGCGTAAGTCTAAGAATTCTAAGCCCCAACTCAATGATGCGGAACTGGGTGTGAAATTGGTTTCACAAAATCCCGAAGACAGTGCACCAACGCAAGAGGCCAAAACCAGTTTGGTTCAATATTTATATGAAAAGATCTTGGGTGTTGGTAAAAAGAAGAACAATGATGGCACTGGTAAACGTACCATGGCCACTTTCAGTGTAGCTCACTCTAATGATGCCACAAAAACTAAAACCGAAGCGAGAAAGAAAAGCTCGAAAGAAAAAGGAGAAGCATTCTTTTCGCCATCTTTGGCCGAACAAGGACTCGGGGCCAAAAACATATGGAAAGAGCGTGAATCGGCGGAGAAAAACATCGCTGAGCAAAATAAATTCTCTATCCTCGAAGTAGCCGAGCCCACGAATCAGCCCAAAGTTGTTGATCAGGTTCAAATATCAGGTGAATCGCTGAGATGTAGGCAGAATATACCTGAACTCCCAAAAGCTAATGAGGATAGGGAAAAACGAAGTTCTGGCAGCAATTGGCAGCGCCTTACACGTATGCTTTGGGTATGTATCGGAACCACTTTGTAATTAGGGACCCCTCAGAGAGAGAGGCATACGCATTTTATTTATATTTACTATTCCGTATTATTAGTCAAGGTCATATCGAGGTGATATGTCTGTCTATATGTCTGTCTGTGCGTATGTATTGATTAGCTCTCTCAACCTAAAATAGCGAGAATTTGTTTCACGTCAATTAAAAAATAAATTTTTTTATACCACCCCGTGAAGCCTGATAACGACTCAGTGGAAATTTCAACTTTGATAGCACTTTGACTACGGCAAATGCGATTAGTGAGAAGCCACTTTAGGTTATTTGTAGGTCATGACCATATCTCTAATAGATTTTGGGGACAGTTTTACATATTTCCAGACGCGGCGGCCAGCACTAATAAATCCAAATAGGCGAACGTAAATCTATTAAGGCAACTGTACAAATTGGCGCTACCACTTGGAATGGGTCATACCGAATAACTGATAATGGCCGATGATGATGATGATTATGATCAAGATCTCACACTGATATTGGCGGCAACTCAAGAACAAATATTTGAAATTTTCAGTGTATTACTTGAGATTTAAATTAGTATTAGAATATAAATATAAATATATTGTATATATGCTTATAATAAATAAGGGTTAAATAATAAAGTATACAAAGAAATAATAATATTCACGAGTTTTTATTTACAATCAAAATTTATGGGACTTTGAGAGCTTTTATATAAAAACCAAGAAGAATTCAAATGGTTTGGTTTCCTAGATCTATCGATTTAAGTCAAGGGATAAGAAAAACATCTCATAGAATTTAAATGTGGTTCTTTCTATGATCTAAAAATTCGCGGAGTGATCATTTAGCACATTACAATAGTTTCAAAGAAAATGACTATGGGATTCAATTTATAGGATCACTTGGTTGAGACTTCATCCTGATTTTAGCTTGGTCTAAAATCATTGCTAAGATTGGCCCTATTGTAAGTTATGGACATAATCCTAGGCACAATAATCTGAACATTGTGGTCTTGGCTTAGATCGCCAAAGAACACACATCTCTTCCAAGTTTATGAAAGGTTAATGCTTGGTATTATCTCAATTTACGATCTTAAATGGGAATCTATACCCTTTACCTTTTGCTACTAATTCTACTCGAAAGTCTCAACATTTAAATGGCGATATAGATCTTTGTTAATATCTGAAGCTCCCAAGCAAAATGTACATCACATTTACATACTATTCTGAATTATGAGAAAATGAGATGTCTAAATTTACCTGATCTGGTCAGCCTTGACAAACTGTCAGATTATCAAATAGTCGAGGTTCTGTTTTGATAAATAGAATTCTCATTCGTAGGCCAAAAAGGGACAAGAATACATGAATTCAGTCCGCCTTTATTTTTAATTTTTGGACAAAAAGGCAACAAAATTTACAGTCAAAATATCAAAAACAAATTATAAAAAGTGAAAGGATCGATTTTCTTTTTTTTTTTTGGCAAAGCAAAATGTTTCGGAAATCCGTGTTAACTTTGAGCGCAAACACGGAGGCCTACATCCGTGCCTGCAATTGCTGTATGCAGCCCATGATACAGTTTAGGGCCAGTCTTTTTACGGATATAGACCGACGTAATAAAGCTGAAACCAAATTGGATGCACTTGAGGGCAAAGCAAAGAAAATGGTTTTGGAGAAACGTCGGTTACCAACTATATTGCAAGATGGTAAGTGTCCCAAGATTTGGCTAGGAGCTACGATTTCAAGCCCATTCTTCTGCCCCTTCTATAGAAGTAATTTTGGCAATTGACTGTGTGGGCATACGCGGTTCGGATGTGCATTGCTCAAAGTGTAAAAGTCACAATGCACATTTGGTTTTAAAAGATGATGGGCTACTTGGACATAAAGCACACGATGTGGCGTCCAGTGTGGGTGATGGTGTTGAGGATTTCGAAGAGGACGATCGTGTGGCCAGTGAACGGGGTCACAATTCTGGACGACTTAATGCAGGAGCCCACAGTAACCTATCACGATGTTTTAAGTATCCTGCAGATCACATGACCATGAAGGATGGAGGTCTGTTAAAGCCTTTGGCCGTCGCCGTTGCCACTTGTCGCCAGGCTGAAATTCAAATAGGTGACAATATACTTATATTCGGCTCAGGACCCGTCGGCCTGTCCGTTATGCTAATAGCCCGCAACATGGGTGCCAATCAAATAATTATTATCGATTCGAAGGCAAATCGATTGGATTTGGCCAGAAAATTGGGCGCCACGAAAACGCTTGTGGCTGATATTACTGAAAAGCCGATAGAATTCGCGAAACGTATTATCAACGAAATGGATGGTATGCCGCATCGTACCATCTATTGCTGGGGCACTGAAGAAACGCAACTGTTAACCATGCCTGGAGGCCTTTTTACCCTAGAGTAAGTAGCAACCAATAAGTATTGGATCAACTGAACTGAATTCCTTCTTTTCGGTTTTTAGCTACGCCCAAGCTTCGTCAAACACAATTCCTCTCAAGAAACTCATTACGAATCACTATCCATTGCGTGAGACCCAAAAAGCCTTTCAAACTGCTTATGAACAAAGGGATGGAACAATCAAAATCATTGTTCATGTTCAGGATCGTGGAACCAATAGCCGCAAACCATTTGATTGCAAATTCCTCGAAGACCTAGAGACACAAAGAACCAAACGTCTCGAAGAGGATAATGAGGGAGTGGATCTTTCCAAGACTAACAAGGAGCTGATCAAAAAGTTCATGGAAACGGAGAAGAACCCTGAAGAAACTCAAGAGAAAAAAGAAAAATATCAACGCGAAACTGCCAGCAGCGAGGAATGTGATGATGAAGGAAATGACTCTCAAAAAGGAAACGGTAAGGACAAGGGTGGCAAGAAAGAAGGCAAAGACAAAGATAAGTTGAAGAAGCAGTGCCAAGAACTAGCCGAACAAGAGGAATGCGACAAATTGAATAAGGAATCAAAGGAAGGCAAGTGCAAAAAGGGCAATGGTAAAAAGGACAAAGCCGATAAGCTTAAAAAGCAATGCAAAGAGCTGGAAGAGAAGGAACTATGCGATGAATTGGCAATAAAAGAAGAAATTGAAGAAATTAAAAGGCTTTGCATGAAAATCTTTGAGGAGCAGCAAAATAAACAAGAAAAATGTAAAGGCAAGAACGGAAAAAGTGAAAGCAAGAAAAATAAGGCTGACAAATTGAAAAAGAAATGCAAAGAATTGGCTGAGAAAAAGAAATGCGATGAACTAGCCAAGGCAGAGAAATGCAAGGGCAAGAAGGACAAAGGAAACGGCAAGAAAGGCAAAGGAGCTAGGGGCGGGAAAGGTAAAGACAATGGCCATCGCAATGGCAAAGGAAAGGACAAAGGAAAGGATAAGGCCAAGCTTAAGAAAAAATGCGGCGAATTGGCCCAAAAGGAAAAATGTGATGCCATGGCCCAGAAGGAAAAGTGCGATAAAATGAATAAGAAGCGCGCAGGCAAAGCTAATTCCAAGGACATGTCCAAGAAGAAGCGAGAATGCAAGAAAAATAAGGCTGACAAATTAAAACAGAAATGCAAAGAATTGGCTGAGAAAAAGAAATGCAAAGAATTGGCTGAGAAAAAGAAATGCGATGAACTAGCCAAGGCAGAGAAATGCAAAGGCAAGAAAGGCGAAGGAAAAGGTAAGGGCAACGGACAACGAAAAGGCAAAAAAGGAAAGGACGATAAAGCCAAGTTTAAGAAACAATGCGACGAATTGGCCCTAAAAGAAAAATGTGATGCCATGGCCCAGAAGGAAAAGTGTGATAAAATGAATAAGAAGCGCGCAGGCAAAGCTAATTCCAAGGACATGTCCAAGAAGAAGGGAGAATGCAAGAAGAATAAGGCTGACAAATTAAAACAGAAATGCAAAGAATTGGCTGAGAAAAAGAAATGCAAAAGCAAGAAGGATAAAAGGAAAGGCAACGGAAACTGCCAGAAAGGCAAAGGAGCTAAGGGCGCGAAAGGTAAAGCCAATGGCCACCGCAAGGGCAAGGGAAGGGACGATAAAGCCAAGCTTAAGAAACAATGCGACGAATTCGCCCAAAAGGAAAAATGCGATGCCATGGCCCAGAAGGAAAAATGCGATGCCATGGCTCAAAAGGAAAAATGCGATAAGATGAATAAGAAGGGCGAAGGCAAGGCTAATTCCAAGGACATGTTCAAGAAGAAGGGAGAATGCAAGAAGAATAAGGCTGACAAACTAAAACAGAAATGCAAAGAATTGGCTGAGAAAAAGAAATGCGATGAACTAGCCAAGGCAGAGAAATGCAAGGGCAAGAGCAAAGGAAATGACGATAAAGCCAAGCTTAAAAAACAATGCAACAAATTGGCCCAAAAGGAAAAATGCGATGCCTTGGCCCAGAAGGAAAAATGCGATAAGATGAATAAGAAGGGCGAAGGCAAGGCTAATTCCAAGGACACGTTCAAGAAGGGAGAATGCAAGAAGAATAAGGCTGACAAATTAAAACAGAAATGCAAAGAATTGGCTGAGAAAAAGAAATGCGATGAACTAGCCAAGGCAGAGAAATGCAAGGGCAAGAGCAAAGGAAATGACGATAAAGCCAAGCTTAAAAAACAATGCGACAAATTGGCCCAAAAGAAAAAATGCGATGCCATGGCCAATAAGGAAAAAGCCGCCAAATTGGAAGAGCAATGCCAAGCTATGGCCGAAAAGGAAGAAGCCGCCAAGCTGGAAAAACAATGCAAAGCTTTGGCCGAAAAAGAAAAGTGTGATAAAATGAATAAGATGAAAGGTAAAGGAAAGAAAGGACCCGGAGGCAGACAAAAGAGCAAAAAACCGGAATCCAAATTGAAGAAAATACAGGCCCTTCGAAAACAATGTATAGCATTGGCTGAGAAGGAGAAATGTAAGAGAATGGCAAAAGAAGCTAAAGCCAATAAACAGAAAAAGGCCGAGAAGAAAGACGCTGCAAATGGCAAAGAGTCGGCCGAATGCAAACGATTAGCGCAAAAAAAGGCAGGGGAGAAACTTAAGGAAGACTGCATGAATCTCGATAAAGAGAAACCGAAGACTCCTTAGACACCGCCAAAAATCTTTAAAACAATGTGGCAGGTGTAAAAAGCGAATGTTGACGCGAATTTTAAACCGATTCTTAATTATATAAATTAAAAGGTGTCAAATATACCCTTATTATACAAACCTGCTTTTCATATTAATCAGATATTGAACATAGCTTAATCCGATTTTTTTGATTGCCACACATTTTTTTTTGTTATAAACTAAAATTGATCACCAAAATATCATATTGGGATGAAAATCGAATGAGAACTATGTAGATAACATAAATTGCATCGCAATAATTTTATGCTACACCACAGATCATTCCTCTCTTTCATTCTGTAACAAATACATAAGCAGTATGCAAGACAAATTCTGCATATACACATACATATATTATTTTATATGTATGTATGCACATACATATATTCAGCATCTAGAAAGCAACAGTTTTCGGTCTACGTAAATATAGTATACATACCTAGATTTCTATAGATGTATATATATTTCTATATATTTATATATATTTATATATATTTCTATAGATGTATATATATTTCTATAGATTTATATATATTTAACTTGATTTCAGCTTACCTGTTTATCCAGAAGTGAATTTCCAGTCCAAAGCCAGAGGTCCGATCACGCCGACGCCCGCGCACCAACTGACCTTGCACACCCCATGTAGCTCCTTTTATATGCTCTGGAGACATGTTATCCGATATATTTTATCCGATGTCTTTTATCCGACGTCTTTTATCCGACGCCTTTTTTCGAATAAACGACATCGGATAAAAACAAAAATCGGTTACAATTTAAAATATCCGTTAAAATTTGAAATTTGAAAATTTCCGTTAAAATTTAAAAACATTAAAGCTCTGGAAAAATTGTCTTAATATTTGCCCAAAAAAGGGGGGCTTCGAGAAAATTAAATTAAACAACGTTAGGCGTACATAATTTATTACGAGGATTATCGTAGGCACTATTATTGCTGAGAAAAAGAAACATAATTTTTGTTGACTATTGAATTGTGCGTAAATAGTTTTGGATAATAGAAGCTATCGGTTTTGGGACGGTAAAGCTTCTGATTTACATGTTATATTTAATAAATGCGATAAATTATAAGACAAATTATCGCCACCATAGATTTAACAATAAGAACAAATATAAAACGTAGCACACGCGTAGATTTTTTGATTTTGAGATTCGCATTCTAAGAGTTTATAGACGGAGCTGTCGCATTGTTAAACTGAAAGGTAGGATAGCGCGGTGCAAAAGCTCCATCACCAATCATTTGAGTATGCTCTGAATCATCACCACGAGCGATAGTTGGCGCCCGGTACTGAGTCTCCACGAATTGAGGAGGTGCTGTAAGTAAATTTGAAGAAATTAGTTTAGCAGAGATAACTGATGGTTCAGTAACTGTTGAAATGACTTACGTATATTGGGATATAGACTGCCTGCACCACCAGCAGCACTATCGGCGACACTCCATCCCAGGGCCCCACCCACGCCTGCATCGCCATGGCCACCAAGACCTGGACTAACTGGACTAACCGGTTGAGTAGGAGCCAGTGAGGGATCCTCGCTAGGAACTTCTCTCTGTTGCGTTGTAGGTGGCTTCACACCAGCTAATGGAATCGTGCCCAATGTTATAGGTATTTTGCCCGTGAGATTACGATGAGCTCCACTCACTTCGCACTCCACATGCAAATCATAGTCCAAGGCAATGATGCCGCAATTAAGAAGATTTGTTGGCGGTAGAGCTGGTATCTCCAGTTGTTGGCTAAATGTTTGAGAGGCACCGCCATTTACTGGGCCAACACTTAATTGGGATATGACCACCTTCGATTCGCGTTTCTCGCTGCGTGGTTGATTAGTATGGAAGGTAACCAGTTTGCGTAACTCGAATTTCACAGCAGTGAGATTTACATTACTAGTATTATCCACTTCACAGGTGATGGGCAAGATTTGTCCCGAAACATAACCCGTTTGTGGTAAACTGGTGATAACAGCCAAAGGCCCTGAACGACAACAGAAACAACAGAAAGATTTCTCCAGTTCCAAACGGAATGGTTCCTTTACACGAGGATTGAGATTCAAATCCTCAGGAGCTATAACTGTAAAAGCCATTTTCATATCCTGATCAAACTTCCACGGCCGATCCAATGTCACCTTGATGGTGTAACGCACATGACCGAATTCACCCTCGAACGATGAAGGCAAAGTTGGTGGCAAAGCGCAAGTGAACGGGTACGTGTGCGTACCAGGTGGTAGTTCCGTTTCAGAGCCTACAAAAATATATTAAAGGATTAAAAATTGAATGGAGTTTTTAATTTAATTTACAAACTTACTATTTTTGCCACCCAGCAAATAGTATTGGATTTTGAAATACTCTTCATGTCCCTTCAAATGTGTAATCTCATTTTCCGTCTTACCCTCGCTTGAGGTGACATTTCGCTCTTCCGTCCATTCCGTATTGGCCTCGCCCAAGAAGCGTATGATAATGCCTGAAAAAGTTTTAGAATGAGTATGAAAAGTGTTCTCAACAATTTTACTCTTCCCATCAGCTGTCTCATTTAAGCTATAAATAAAGTTGATCAACTATGGCAATATCTAAAAGCTAGACCAGTAAATACCCCCTAAGTATGTAAATCTAATGGTGTAAACGCCGTACAAAATGAATACTTAAGCAAAGAATTTGTTTCTACAGAATCATTACTAACATCATCTTTTTCATCATTTATCACACCACACACTGCGTATGCGTCATGGTTGGCTGGCAACAATGTCCAATAAGTTTATGACAAAAAGTGTTATCATTTTAATTATACTAAATTCCAAACTTAGTGCATGCTAATTTCCTCTGAAATTTTCTGTGATGATCTTGATCTCATCATAAACGAATATACCACTCTATGCCACTCCATAACTACAGGGTACTTAAAATTACGCTACTGTTGACGCTTGACATGAATGCCCAACAGATGACATCATCGAACAGCAGCATCACCTTCCCTATAAATTGACTTGGCCTCAGTAATAGGCCAGAAAAACAATTGATATTGGATTGATTACTTTCACTTGCATTTATAAATAGTAGTTTCTCTTATCTACCCAGCGGGGTTCAATAACCCTGACCTACGCGAAAAGTAAAGAAAAATGCAGACAGGGCCTGGCCACCCACTTTTCCTTTATGCCGGCAAAAACTCCACCCAACGTTGTTGTTGAGCCGCTGTCGTCATTTGTATGACTAACGATAAAATGTAACTTTGCACTTTATTTTACTGCTTTGTTATTCTTACTAAGATTGACTTGTCTTTCTATTATTAAATCTACATACTTATGTACATATATATGTAAAATTGAAATTTATACCTCGAACTTTCTTTGGCGAATCAAAGGTGATTTTCACCTGTCCATTTATTGTTTGCCCAGCATAGTATGTATTCCAGGGATTATCCAAAAGCACTTCACAACCCTTAAGACCCATGGCAACGACTTTTAATAATTAAAAAATAATAAAATTAACTTTGTGTTCTATTCGAACGGCAGCGTTTTTTCAAAGAGCAGGGTCACACTAACAGTTAGCCATAAACAAAAGAGATGAGCAGAGAGTGCTTTTTCTGAGACAACTCTGAATCTTTAGCCATTTCTAGCCATAAAATAGTTAATCTGCCACAGCTGCTTATTTTGTTGACGTTTACGTTTTAATTTGTTAATATTAATTAATTTCACAATAAAATTTGAGAATATACAAAATGGGAAGTGATTGGGATGAGATTAAGCGTCTGGCCGCTGACTTTCAAAAGGCCCAACTGACATCGACGCTGCAGCAGTAAGTAAATGGTTTTTCCACCCAAAATGTTTATCATTTCCCCCCTCTCTCATGACTTTTCTACTAAAAGACTTTCCGAGCGTAACTGCGTGGAGATAGTGGCTCTTCTGCTGGAGAAGCAACTGCTGGATGTGGTGTTCACCAATGATGGCAAGGAGTATATTACACCGGATCATCTGGAGCGCGAAATACAAGACGAGCTCTATACGAACGGAGGACGAGCAAATCTCGTAGAGGTCAGCAAAAATCTAAATGTGGATCTATCCAGAATTGAGACACTGGCTGGGCGTATATCCGAGGAGAATCCTCAAATTCATCTCATATTGGGCCAACTGATCGATGAAGAATACATTAGTCACATTGCCCAGGAGATAAATGAGAAATTAGCGCTTCGCGGAGAGATTTCCATATCGGACTTGGCGTCTCAGTTTGATTTGCCCTCAGATTTTCTGCAACAGCAAGTGGTGGAGAAGCATTTGGGCAAAACTATTAAGGGACGTCAAGACTCGACGAATCCCAGGGTATTCTTTACCCAAGCCTATATACAACGCTGTAAGGCCAAGATACGAGGAGCGCTTAATGCCATTACTAGGCCCACGAATGTGGCCACCATACTCCAGCAAATCAATGTCCAGGAGAAGATTTTCCACTCACTACTGGATGAAATCTCTCCAGCAGGCCAGGTGACTTCCAAATTATCCAATGCCCAATATGTTCCCCATATCTATGCCAAAACCCAATCGGAATGGGTCCAATCGTTTTTTAAACAAAACGGATTCATTGAATATGAAGCTATTAATAAGCTGGGCATCTCCGATCCTAAATCATATATAGTGAAACAATTGCCCCAGGAGGAATTGTATTTCCTGAAACGCATAGCTTTGCAGCAGCGTTTGGTCGATCTCACTGTGGTCGCTGCACTCAATGAGTGCAATGCCACCAAGCAGTATCTGGATTTGTCCACAATTTTGCCTAGCAATTTGTCTGTCGAGGATATAGAAGAGGTATTCCAGACGCTAACTTCGGGGCAGAAGCAAAGTCATCTTAGTACCTTAGTCTACTTGGATGGCATAGGTGAGTATCTTAATACTAAAAAAAAAGAATTTCGTCTTATTTCTTAATTTACAGTCTTTTCCCAGCCTTACCTTAATGAGTTGATTCAACCGTGTCAAGAATTGTCCTTGGCTCAGGGCAAATCAGCCATTGACAGTGGGATCTATCAGCAATATATAGTAGACAAGACTTTGGCTCAGAAGAGTAACAATACGTCCAATCAGCTTGATGAGGATGAAGATGGCAAACCGGACAAACGGGACGAGCGTCGCAAGAAGGCAGCTTCGGGCAAGGCAGGTGGTGGAGCCCAGGGACGTGAAACTAAAACGAAATCCACCAAAAAACATCAACGTGGACGCGGTGCAGCCGCTGCACAGCATAGTGATGATGATGACGATGATTTCCAGCGTGGTGGTGGTGGCAGCAGTAATAAGAAAACTGTGAAACCCTTGGACTTGGTGAAGTGCGAGGATATAATCAAGCTAATTTCTCCCGTTTTAGAGGAGGAAGGTCTAGAGCATTTAGCCAAACCAATTGCAAAGCTATATTTGCAGTGAGTTGAAACATCAAACACAATTTATTGGAAATCTTTCATTAAATTCACCTTCTTGTTTTCCAGGCAACTAAATCAGTCAGCCTTGGCTAAGGCACAGGAGCTATATGAGGCCACCCCGCAAACAAATCGTCGTCAAACACATGCGTCCATTCAAGAGCGTATCAATACCCTTCTAGTCGATATACGTCTCTATGAAAAGGGTCTGAAACTGTTATCACCAGATACACAAGCGCAATTAGTGAAATATCTGCTTAAATCTCTAGGAAATGAGATATGCAATGAGCTAGCTCTGTACGTTGCTAGTGAATGTAATTTGAGTGTTAAGAATAACAATTTGAATGTCGATCAACGCAATAAGCTGGCTCAAGAATGCGGTAAGTGGTCTATAGGCTTGGTCGAGCAAAAGGCAAAAGTATTTCAAAGAATGAATTTAATGTTTCCTTTGGCTAAGACTTTCGACAGTTAGAAATATAATATTTCTACATATAAACTATGTTTAATTTATTTTAGATGCCCAATATCGTACGGTTCTAATAGAACAAAATAAAGCTCTGAACAAATCCATTGATGATTTCGAACTGGCCACAGAATCTGTGTTAAAAGTCTGCAGCATGATTATCAAGAAAGTTGATAAGAAGAAGGATCGCCTACTGATTGCAGATCATAAACGGAAATTGCAACAACAATTGCTGGAAAATCAGGAACCAGCTCTGATCCTTCATTTGGCTGCTTTGATACTATTCACCAGCATAAGTGGTTGCATATTGCATGCATCGGGGAAATTTGTATCGGCTATATTGCAATATATCCGAGGATCACTGGATGATCAGCAGAATACCTTGCTAATAAGCTATCACGGTGGGTAGAAATTGTTGAGAGCAAAAATCACAAGACGCTAATTTTTATGATTCTTAGATTTGGTGCTAAAAGTTCTACAAGCTTCCCCAGATAGTGACGAATCAAAATTGGCTCATGAACAACTGCAAGGACTGCAATCAAAAGTAGTGGAATTGGCTCAAAACTTTTCGCGTGCCTCAACATCAAAAGCCGATTAAAGATTTTGGGAAATGCTTTTGATTAACACGGATTGGTTATGGTCAAAATTGTTGAAATTTATATTTTTTGTTTATAAATAATTTGTTTTATTGCAATTTAAAACAACTAATAAATTTAAAAAAACTTGAAGGTTCCACAATTTATCACTTTTAAAGCCTAAAGTCTACAACAAATTAGGATCGAATTCATTCTGATTTCCCTTTTTCTTTTCTTTTTTAGTTTGAGCAGTATTAAAATTTATATATACAAAAAATGTCGTGAATTTTTAAATGGGAGTACGCGATTGCTTCATTTCCATTATTTGTATATATATACTATATATATTTAGATGTGTTTATGTACTATGTAGTCTTTGTAGAATTTCTTTAGCCTTTTCACAAGATTGCCTGCAAAATGGGTGTACAACGTTAAATATTTGTTCAATATTGTAGATTAATTTCATTACTTACATATATATAGGATTATTGGCATCACAGCTATCTAAAGTCTGTCGTATATAGCTGATGAATAACTCTAAATTCCGTAGAGTCTCACTATTGGGCAATATCCACACTGTTGGCAGAGTATTCACTATAATGTATGCCTTGTTAATGGCATCGTTTGGCGAACAAACACGCAACGCCATCAGAAGATAACGATTGAGTAGGGCCCCAATGGCCAACTCTCTGAGTGGTTTATCCGCCAGTATACCCTGCCAGCTAAGAAAATTGCGAAATAGTTTCAGACCGCTACAGAATTGTCGCTGAAAGAATGAGGTTTTGGCCTCTTGGACTCTAAAAATGGAGCAAATAATTATAAAAGTTAATGAACTGCCTATATGCTGCCGATTGCATTCAATCATTATTTAATCACTTACTGTTTCGGAAAGATTGGTATGAAGACATCATTCTCTAGAGCGAGACGCATCCGCTCCATAATTGACTCAAATAGCTTCGTAAGCTGCTTGTTTGTTGCTGCACTTAATGGGAATTCCCGACCCAAACGATTGATAAAGCCCACCAAACGCAATGTTTGTGTGGTAGACAATGGATCCCAGCATTCGGTGACTAGAGCTATAAACAAATTGTAATATAATATAACACGCATTTTCGTAAAATCAACTGAAGTTATTACTTACATGTGACTTTGGGTAAAATAATTCTCTCTATTAGCACCGGAACCAAATTCACATCGGGATCATTTTTCAATTGCTCAATGGTCTCATCTGCTTGACAGGCATAAAGCATGCATGATTGATACCATTGCATTGTCTCCAGATCGGCATAGTCATCAATCAGAGGTGACCAAAGTTGGAGTTCATGCCGCACCAGGGGAGTCAATAGCTTGGGCAGGCATAAACTGACAAAGGCATCCTGATACGAGGGCATATCAGTCTTGCGCCAGGCATAGAACTTCATCAAAATCAGCTCAATTTTGTAAAATTCGTCATTGACATCATCGAAAGCCTCTAGCGATTGGGATTTCATTTGACCAGAGGCTGTCAAATGTTGTTCCTGCTGCTGATCTGGAACTTCATCATCACTTGACATGCCATCGAGGTGAGATGAGAGCAGATCCTGACGTTCACGTTCGCAACGACGACGAGTGCGACGACCCTCACGTTCTGCTGCACGACGTACTTGCTCCTCATATTCCGGTGTACGGCGAGCAGTTGATGAAATGGGTTCTAAGATAAAATATGGACCGATTACATCTAAATTCACAATGAATCTTTCTGTACTTACTTGAAGCTTCCGCCATTTCTTTGGCCTGATCTCGGACATCTTGTCGTCGACGATTGACCAAATAGCGTTGATATTTCCCATACTGTTGAAGTGAGCGCTTCTCCAGCTCTTGAATGTGAGGTGACTTTTCCGCCAGGCAATCGACTAGATCATTGACATAGCATTTAACCTCTTGGTAGAATTTATATTTGGCTGCGGCAGTTGGAGCATTTTGCTGGCATTCCAACTGTTGTAATTTCAAAGATTTTAACTCCAAATTAATTCTAGCCATGCTGGCCTTGTGATCATCGGAACGTTCTTTAAGCTCCTGAAGTCGCGACTGCAGAGCCGTTCGCATCTCCTGCGGTGTACGCAATGCTGCTGTCTTTTTTTCCTTTTCCACATTTTTAACCTTATTCACAGAGCGTAGGGATTTTTCAAGAGACCTCTTGGCATAGGCTTGTTCTAGTAAACTAGAGGTGGACTGAGGCTGTAAAGCCATCACATCCTCATCATCTAATGTGGCTGTCGGCATAGCGGGCTTAATCATAAACCGTGAGAGTACTGTCTCATGCTGGGCATGAACCAACTGTGCTCCCGTAACTCCTTTGCGAATCTGTTGATTCTCCCATTCATGCATCTCATGATCGGAATCTTCCTCGGTCACTAAAGTATTAATAAACATATCAGATTAGCTTAATTGTTTGCAAAAGATTTCTAAGAGAATTGTCAGCTTAAGATGCGTTTCCGAACGACCGACCACCCCCTCCCCTCTACATACAATCATTCTCAACGGCATAAAACTGTTCGCGGCGCTCTTCACGCTCCTTGCGCCCTGTGATATCGTTCATATCCACTCGCTCCTCATCATCCGATTGATCTCCCTCGACATCTTCACAGGGCAGGCGAGTGCTTAGTTTTGTTGGCTCTTTGGGCTCATCCACGGGAATATAATCGGCAGCACCTAAGGGAAAGTTAACAATGACAAAATCATTTATACTCTTTTTAAAAAGTATTTTCGTTTCTTACCCTGTTCTCTGGCCCTTTGGCGTCGCTTACGTGCTGCATGTATCATAGCTGCATCAGGTATGGAACCGCTTTCGAGCATTTGCTTCAAGTGTTCTGGCTTGGAGAAACGATGGCGCGTCGTTCTATCCTGATCGCTAGCCGTATTTCGACGAGAATCGATTCCATCGTCATCGTCACTCAAGTCATCACGACCAGCACAGAGGGCTGCACGTCCATTTAGAATAGCTTCAGGTGTTTCCGATTTCTTGACAACCAACTAAAGTGGGAAAAGGATGTATATTAGAAAGGGTTGATATAAACCATTTATATATATGGATACGATTGTGACAGGTTACGTATTTAACATGCTTTTTTATACACAGAAATGCAATTGAAACAAACTGAAGCTTCAGATGTAGTGTTGTTTGTTTCGGTTGCATTCCCTGTTACACTATGTAGCAAAAATTCTAGTTATCGTTACTAAATGCGTTTCAAATGACATAATAAAAGAGTCTCATGTTCAATATTTAAAACAAATTAAAATTAAACATAAGTATGTATATATTTATGTGGAGTTTGTTTTCTTTTAGAACCAAACTATATATAAGCAGATCCTAAAAGAATCACAAAAATTAAAACCAAGAGTCAACGTTTACTTTATCTACAAACAAGTTAATAAATATGTATATATCTATATATATATATATATATATATATGAGAGATTTCATTGAAAAAATTTCTTGATTTTTGTTTAATATTTTGGATTGGTTTTGTTTTTGGTGTAGGAAAAATTGAATAATAATAACCTTACCACAAAGTCGTCTGTGCGTATTTCGGTTTGGATCATATCATTATCACTTTTTTTACTCTTATTATATCTACTAGAGGAAGAAGAATTCGCAGATGTCGCCGAAGAAGAACCCAAAACATCGACACTGGCACCGGACGACTCTAAATGTTGAGCATGATGTGTACTACCATTTTCCTGAAGTTGCTGCCCGTCACTGCTTCCACCGTTCGGCCCACCAAACCCGCTTCCTCCAGTACGTTCCTCGCGCTTCTTCTTGCGCCGCTCCTTATCCAGCATACGCATGACCTTTTTGCTATGTGATGATTTTCGCACCTGAAACACATCACCATCGTCCTCTAAATGGGTGGCATACAAAAAATTTTAATTTAATTTAATGAGCTCTAATTGGACACATTACAGAGGCATTACCGTCATCAGCAAAACTCAGCACAGCCTTGGGCTTATCGTCTTGGCTTTTAATTTTGTTCTTTGATCTCTCTTTATCACGTTTGCCAGACGGAAGACTCTCCATCCGGTAGTCTTCAGTTGAGCTAAAATAAATCATAATTTAAGTAATTCCAAAAAGGTTGTCCCACTTTTTTCGCCTCGACTGTAGGAACCGGGACGACAAACAAATCCCACGCTTGGAAAAAAACTCACGCAACACAATCCGCCATGGCTGAGGCTTCATCTTCATCTTCGTCTGCATTGCTGGAGAACACACGTCGCTGGATCTTCTTGGGTTTCCGAAATAGCGACATTTTCTCTATTGTTTTTTTTTGCAAATTTATTTGTTTAATCAATTTTCACCATTGACCAAATCTCCATTTCTTATCGATACAATTTTCTCGACTGACTCGCGAAATGCCAATCGAATACAATCGACACTTTGAGTAACCAAACGAGTTTTGAGAAAAACCTATCGATAAGTATCGATAGTAAATTGGTTATCCAAAAGTAAGCGCGCAATTTGAAAATTATGAACTTGCACTTGACCACAAAGTAAAATTCACAAATAACTACTAAAATGTTTTACACCAAGACTTAGGGACATAATTTATTTTAGTGATCATCTCGTGTTTCACCTGGACAATTGCGAACTATATCTTCACTGCTTTCGTAATGGGTTCCGCACCAATAACAAAAATTATAAGATGTGCGCAGGTAAGAGGTAAGTAATTCTAGCTGCTCCATTGGACTGTACAGTTCCTCGTCGGTTTTTTCTGTTTGTTCCTCCTCTTCTTCAGATTCATTTTCCTCCTGTGGTTTAGCTGGCCAAAAGCATGGCAGGTCTGGCACTAGAATCCCCGCTTGTAAGTCCAAGGACTCGCAAGTTTGCTGACATCGTTTCACATCATGCAAAAGTTTCCTTTCTTCCGCTTTTTGGGTGGCTCTACGTCTGTATGCCTCTGTGGTAATCTCCTCACCGGACTGTATCCCAGCTTTCTCTAAGAGATGAGCACGCCTCAGCTCCAGTCTTTTGGCAGCGAGATCGGCAATAGCCTTTTCTCTACCCAGACCTGAGCGATCGTTTTTAATGGTTATCCCAATGGGTTCGGTGCGCGCATTGGCTTGTTTCCCAAGACCAGAGCCCGCCTTATAGCCCATTTTTGCCAGCAATTGGAAACCTTTGTTGTTCTCGGAAATGGGATGGCTCAAATCCTCTTGCAGACGGGCATTGTTTAGGTTCTTAGAAACGGAAGCTTGTTCCCGCTGTCGTTTTCGATGGTCTTCCTTAGTTTTTTCTACTTTAATATGACGTTTATTGACGCGAGATTGCACTAAACTGGGACGCTGTTCCTCGAGGCTGTAGTTCAGAAAGATAACATACATACATATGTATTTTGGAACTTATATGAGGGTTTCCGTCATTAGCTTACCCGGCCAGAAATTTATCCGACATATAATCTTCATCAGAGGACATTTTTAAAAGAAATCTTTATAAATAAATACTCAGAAAATTGTTTTATTTTGCACAGATCTGTCAACTTAGCTATTTTATAGCCAAAACAACACAGTGCTGGCGCTGAGAATACTGACCTATAACAGGTTGGCAGCCCCACAACCTGAAATACAGCTGTTGCGTGTATTTCAATCCGTTGGCATCACTGGCTTCATAGGCCCATGTGCTCACTGCAAAGTTGAATTGTTTTAGAAATTTTGAATTAAAAATTAATAAAAATGGGTACAGTAAGTATTTTAAACCATTAACTAAAATATAAGGTTAAACAACGTTTCTGATCTTTACAGAAAAAGGTGAAAATCAGTGCGGTAAAACGAGCGGCACATTTAAAGTCCAAGAAGACGCCGCAAACCAAACAACAACAACAGAAACAGAAACAAAAACGTGACCAACTGAGCTCGAAACGTGAACAAGGGCAGAATATATTTTCTCAGAAGGCCAGGAAAAAGGATAACTTGGCTCAGAGAAAAAAATACAATAAATTAGCATCTCTGGGATTAAGGGATAACGAGGACGACGACGACGATGATGAGTATGGAGGAGGAAGTGAGCAAATGCTGGACAATGTGGCCGATATGTTGGATGGCGATGATTTGGCGTTGTTAAATGAAAGAAAACGGAAAAGGAAAGTCAAAAATGGTGATGATCATGTGCAACAGGAGCAGTCCGTGGGCTTGGAAATGGACTATGCCATAGCTAGCAAACAAGAAGAGCTGACACAGAAAATTCGAGTGAATCTATTGCCCATTAAGTCCAGAGATGGTGAGATTATAACACGATCGACCGAAGTGGATTTTGTAAGTCAACCGAAAAGGAAAAAAATCGAGGATGAAGACGATCAGGAGCAAGAGGAAGAAGACGACGAGGACGAACCATCTACCTATGAAGACAGCGATGATGATGTGGTCAATGACGTAGACGGTACCGGATCGGCTCTTCCGAGCAAGAAGAAGCTTATATCCACTACAGATTTGCTAATAGCCCGTCAGCAGGAGATTGAACGACAGAAATATCGAATTGGCATCATTTGTTCTGGTCTAATGGAGAAGCCCGAGGATAAAATGCGTAATTTCCATGCTCTCTATGAACTAATGGAGGAAAATAATGCGGGATCAGTTAATCTCCTAGTAGTACGCAAATTAGCCATGGTATCCATTACAGAAATCTTCAAGGATATTTTACCAGAATATCGTGTGGGCCAAGTAGATACCAAAATGCAAACGGTACGAAAAGCCACCCTCCAGCGTGTGACCTTTGAAAATGCTCTTCTGCAGCAGTTTAAGAAATTCTTACAAAAATTGGAGAAACTTACGGCTGATGTGAATAAGCGGGGAGGCAAACGAACACCCCAATCGGTTAAACTGGCCCTTGTAGCCGTACAGTGTCTGAGCGAATTACTTTTGGCTCATCCATATTTCAATTATGTTCAGAATATTGCTCAATTGCTGGTCTATATGTTGAATTGCAATTATCAGTCTATACGAACTATCGTAAATCAATGTTTTCGCACACTCTTTGCGACAGATAAGCGCTTGGAGATGTCTCTCTTTGTGGTGCGCCGCATTAATCACTTGATCAAGACCAAACAGAATAATGTCCATGTGGAATGTATTACCTGTCTAATGAGTCTGAAAATTAAGAATGTGAATTTGGATGCCGAAAAGGAGAACGAGTTGAAGCAAAAGAAATTGGAGAATCATCGCCAACGTTTGCTCAGTCTCTCCAAAAAGGAGCGGAAACGTCGGAAAAAGCTAACCGATCTGAATAAGGAGCTAGAAGAGACGCGGGCCGAGGAAAATAAACAGACCAAACATCATAAGATGACTGAAATTATTAAAATGGTATTTACCATATATTTTCGAGTTCTAAAGAATGATCCCACATCGCGAGTGTTGAGTGCCATTCTAGAAGGATTGGCCGAGTAAGTATTAAATACCAATTTGAAACGTTTATAATTTTAATATTCTATTCAATAGATTTGCCCATGTCATCAATCTGGAGTTCTTTTCCGATCTTATTGATGTTCTAAATCGCATTCTGGAGGATCAGCCCGAATTGGGTTATCGTGAGCAATTGCATTGCATACAAACTATTTTCGTTATCCTGTCCGGACAGGGTGAAGTTTTGAACATCGATCCCATACGTTTCTATCAGCACTTTTACCGAAATATGTTGGTAGTAAATGCGGGTAAAAATCATGAGGATTTCACCATCATCCTGCGGACTTTGGATGAAGTTTTGGTCAAGCGCAGGCGAAATATGAGTCAACAACGGCTGATGGCATTTGTCAAGCGTCTGCTGACCGGAAGTCTGCATTTACTTCATCATGGCGCACTGGCCACTCTGGGAACGATTAAGCAAACCTTTCAACTTACCTCGGTCTTAGATGCTTTACTTGATACGGATGCTAGCATTGGTTCGGGACGTTATGATCCTGAATTAGACGATCCCGAATATTGTAATGCGGCCTGTTCAGCTCTGTATGAGTTGTCCCTTCTGATGCGACACTATCATCCCACGGTCCGGAGAATGGCCAATCATATAGCTAATGGTGTCCCCGCATCTGGGGAGGGTGCACTACCCACTGAAATTGGCAAACTGTAAGTGGTCTTTCACTCAAAAGCTATAAATATCCCTTACATCATTTTTTTTCTTTCCAGAAACGCTCATGAGCTCTTTGCCCAATATGATAGCACCCAAATGGCCTTTAATCCAACCATCCCCTTACCCAAATCGGGTGAACCCAAACTGAAGCGGGGTAAAGAAATGTATCTACAACCTAACTTTAAGCAGGAATATAAGAAATTGTTAAAAGAAACAAAAGCTAAGACATCGTTGAAGAATTCTAAACAAGCCTTACAATTGGATTTTCTGAGTGCACTAAAATAAAGTTATGATTTTATCCTGACACACTAATCCCATCTTCTTCTTTCAAATTTAAATATCCTAGAGCGAATTTAATACCCCAAACAGATCCAGAAGTTATCTTCTCCTCGATTGACTCCCAATAAATCGAAATAGTTTATACATAGATATTTATATAAAAGAAGAATCGATGGAAATTATATACTAACTAATATATGAAAAGAGTATGTGTGGGTGTGTTTGGAGCTCCTAACGTGGAAGATGCAAGTTGATCGGGTAACATTAATCGTTCTATTTATTAAGCTGGAGTTGTGCCGCCGCCGCCTACTCGAAGACGTTGTCCAGCATTGGCTGGTGGTAGATATTCTCGATTGCCAGCCGGCACCACTGATTGCTGCAGCTGCTGCTGTTGCTGGACAAATCCTCCCACTGTTCGTTGTTGCTGTTGTTCGTTGGGCAATTGGACACCAGCGGCGGTGGCGGCTAGTAAACCAACTGCAGCATTAGATGGAGTCAAACGGCTTGCAGCTCCAGGCCGTATCACAGCTCCGGCACCGTAAGGCGACTGAGACGATGGCAATGCGGGCGCTGGAGAGGCATACGAATTGCGGCCAGTGACAGCTGGAAGCTGGGATCCAATAAAGCCTGTCGGCGAAGCAGTCACTGTGGCAGCTCCAGATCTATAGTTTTGACCACCCGTTGCCCGTTCGGAATAGTCATAGATATAGGCATTGTTGGCATAAAGATTTGGAGCTGAAATACAATCGTATTGATTCCACCACACGCAGACCAATGTCTCCTGACTGAACACTGTGCCATTGGGGCAGAGGAAGGAGTAAGTACGATTTAGTGCGCAAATGTGGAAGACCTGACACTGGGCCTCGATATCGGCGTAATATCCGGGCAAAGCCTGCTGAGAGCAATCGAAGTTGGTACGTGGCACTTGAGCATAAATGGGATAATCCACTCCCGGAACACCTGGAATGGCTGAATAGTCGCCCTCAGTGTCGGGATAATCAGGTTCTCCAACGGGCGTAGCTCCAGAATTCCGTGGAATCGTGCCATATTGGCTGGGCTGAGGTCCATAGGGCCCGCTTCGTGGCGATGAAGCAAGAGCAGGCGGAGGAGCCGGTCTTCGACTAGTACTTCCAACTGGTATCGAAGCAGGTGCTCCAAATGCAGTAGTGGCCTGACCACTGGGTGTAAAACCCACAGCAGGTGATGGATATAAGCCCGCCCCATAAGCTGTGGTGGCTGGGGAATCTGGACCTGTGGCTGCTGCTGCCGTTGGATACGCAATTGGAGCTGTTCCCCCAGATCCTAGGCGACCGCCAGCTGTTGCTCCGCCAGCATTGGCCAAATCTGGGCGTACATAATTGTAACCAGACTGTGCCTAAATGAGAAGCAAAGGTTTTTATGGGAAGCTAAATCCAAGCTGTTTATCCATTTACCTGGACTTGCACCTGACCTGCACTTCCACTCCACAGCAGGAACAGCACTGGAAGAAATGTTTGTGAGCACATTAAAAACCTTTAGCCAAAAAGTCTATCCAAATATTTTCAGTCCGCCTAAAGTGGTTTAGTCGACGCTTTGAATCGTAATGAACCAATCTCATCGCATCGACAGCAAAAAGACTTGGACCCACAATTGTTTTAAGGCCAAGTACATACATATGTACATATATTCTATTGAAGTTGTTGTGGTTGTTGTCTGACTGCGATTGATTCTTGCCACTGATAGCACGCGTGGCTTGAAGGGAGGCGGACGATGCATTCGGTTCTGCATTCGCGATCTTTATTTATCAGTTTCCTACTCGAGATGCTATAGCGAACAGTGGAGCGAGATTTCTTTTGGCCACATTTGAAATGTTTACTAAGCAATAAATGATTTAGAAAAGATTTTTGTGTGGATTTTCACTTTTGCCCCACTGTGCTGGCAATTGGCAACAATTTCAACGCACTGCGAACATCGCAACGCATTGCATCGTAAATATGCAAGGTAGCAAAAACTTAGACAGACAAGACGCCCTCCCTAGAAAAGGAAGTGCCTAATAATAATGAGGCAGTTGCGCTGGACTGGCTTCTCTCTTTCTGTCTTTAAGTCGAAGTCCCACCTCTATGTGCGACCCTGAATGATTGTTGAGAAATAGCAGCAGCAGCAGCAACAACAACAACAACAACACATCCAAAATCAGCGCCAACTCACCTGCCAAGATACTAAAGCAATATTGAAATTGCTTCATTTTCGAGAATCACGAAAATTAGTCCTTATTAGTTGAGTGAACAACTGAAATTAATCCTTTCTGCGTTCTGCTATTCTCACTGCTGGTCAACCAGACGACAATTCGTAACCAACTGCAAGCTGACTTCAAAAAGCTATAGAAATTTATACCAAAATTGCAACTGAAGCTTAGCGAAGCAGTTGCATCTTTAAGATATTTATGTGCCAGCTGGCCCACACAAACACACCGACCCGGGCCCAGTCCCAGTCCCAGACTCGAACTCAAACTCAAGGCAGTTAGATTTGTGTTGCTGATTTATTACGCTGGATTATCCCATTGTCAGAATTACATATATCACCGAGAACGGAGAACCTATCGTCGGATCACCCTAAACAATATAGAATGTAATTTAATTAAATATTATTGGCCAATTCAAGTGCAATCTGATTTGGTTTTTGTAATTTGCCCTTGAGCGCGACGTTCTAACTTTTGTCTTTCTGTTCGAAAATGACAAAAATATTTAAATTTCGCCTGATTACATGTGCATTTTATGACTTTCGGCACTTCTTCTTTGTTATGGTCTTCTCCAAATGGGGCGTTTTGGAAAGATTTATAGATTGAAGCCACATAACTTGACAACCCAAGGATTCTATGTTAGACGAATTGTCTTTGAATCGACAAGTTGGGATCACTCATTTATTATGTATTAAATGTTATTTTCTTGAGTTATATTTTGGCAACACATTTATATTTATGAAATTCGCAAGAATAAACCACTTTAGATCACTTTTGGTTCAAGTTTAATATATGTCATTGCTACCTACATATGTACATATATATGAATGTATTAATGCTATATTTTCAAGACTGAATCTTTTGGCATTGGATATGTTGACTGATTTAATACGAAATCGTGGTAGAAGAAAAAGGGTGTTTTAGATATTCTTTTATATATTTAATTGCAGTGTTTTTATAATACGATATGTTAAGAACCTACAGCTGCGATGAAAATAATAGCACCAAAATTATTTGCATAGTTCAAAGTGTCAAAACTGTAAAAACAACTACATTTTTGTCAAAAAAAATTATTTCAATTAATTAATTAATCTATTGACATATCTGTAATATAAAAAGACCCAATATTTGTTGCGTATTTCAAAATATATTCACTTTTCAACTTATTTTGATAAAAATAAGGCGGTGAAAAAAATAGCACCATTTCATGGTAACTTAAACAAAATGCTACTGAATTCATGTTGGGAAATCTTTGAATGTTCTTCGCAACCAAATCCAATATAAGTAGTATCCTTAAATAATAAGGTTAGCTTGTATAGAAAAGGACAAATATGTAAGCTTGGCTGTAAATACTTGCATACTTTAAGGGGTCGACCAGGCTTTGGAACATTTTCAAAAATTTATGATATACGTACTTTGATACGGGAGAAATCCAGATTGTAGTCACTAATTACTGTTTTTTACAAGTAATTTACCAAATTTCAAGTTGGAAATAGTTAGATTTGATGTCCAATTAATAAGACAAAATTACTAGTGCATAAAAGAACGTTCTCTGCTAATAACTCTTAACTAATTGACTTGAGAAATTTTTGGAAAACATGTTTAAATTCATTTAACTTTACATTAATTGTAAAACAATGAAAATTTAAATGGAATTTGTAAGTAGAAAACAAAAGATCTTGGTAAATTATTATTTAATTATGTTTTATTCATGTACTTTATTTAAATTTAAATAAATATTTACAAAAAAAGAGTGAGTAGGTGTTGAGAGGCGAAGATAGAGAGGGAGAGAGAGAGAAATGTTGATATTTGTCGGATGAAAGTATTTTGCTTTTGTTTTTAGCATATTAAGACTAACAATATGAAACTAATTTGAAAACAATCTCGATTCTACAGTTAAAACCATCATTATATAATTAAAATTATAGGCCGACCAAGCTAATACTGTAATACACACATAACTTGGAGGGGGCGGGGGAAGGGTGTTTCGGGTTCGAGTATTCCTTTTCGTTTGACATATTTACAAGCTAAAAAATAGTGGCAAAACAAATTGCATTGGCTAAAAGAAATTACAATTAACAAAAGGGGGGGAGGAGAATCCGGGCAATCCGGAGAAGTACAATCCAGTAAGGGCAATTAAGATAACTAAATTAAAATACAACTGCAAACAGGGAGATTTGGAAAATGGAGAAGAAGAGAGTTGACTAAAAGTTAGGCTTGAATGCTCTCATAATGACACGATCAGCGATTGTGAAGCGATCCTCCTCCGTGTCATAGCAGCTTAAAGATGCGCACTTTGTTTGTTTGTTGCTATATAAACCATTAGGAACCCATTGGGATTATCGCCTAGTGCTAAATTTCGATGCCAGCGAATATAATGACTTGAGCAGCTCCAAGGCGCGACGATCCGAATTGGTGCCCTCCCCTAGGCGAGATGTGGCCACTGTTGAAGTTGTTGTTGTTGTGAGTGAATCCTCATCGATATCCTGGACGTGTATCTCAAATTTAGTTGTCTCCTCGAAACTGCCCGATGGACTGATGGTGGTGGAGCCAACGGGAGGCAACTCTGTGGTGGTTATATAACCGGGAGTGCTTGTGGTAAAGGAATCGCCACCCCTTCGGTAAGTGGTCACCGGAATGCGTGTCGTCGTGGTGGCTAATCTTTGTCGTGAAGATTTCGGAACTTTGCTGTCAATGTCAATGAGAGCATTCAGAAGATGTTTCCTCGATCTTTCCAGCGCCTGTCCGTTGTGATCATCGCAGGTTTGGATGAGCAGCAGCAGCAGACTCAATACCTGACGATCATGCTCCGCCTTGGCCATCACATTGCGCAGATGCAGTGCCTCCTGTTCGTTCAAACCGCCAAACAGCTTATTCGCTATCCTCTGTAGACCACTGCTCGAGGGCAAGGCATCTCTGGGTATATCGTAGCTACGGAATATATCCTCCCACTCGTATCTAGAGGGCGTGGCAGCTGTGGTGCTCGTACCTAAGTGTCTAGACTGATAGGTGAATGGAGAACTGGTCGTTGAGGTGGTTAATCTCTGTTCCTTCATCAGACCATCATTGATGGTCAAGGGATCCAGGAAATCAGTCTGCGATTTCAAGGACCAAGGATTCTCTGTGGGCTTATGGGTGGTTATCAATTTCTGTGGTTTAGCATCCTTCAACAAATCATTACGCGATTTAACAAAGGATTGCGTTTGCTGTTGCTGCAGGAACTCCTCACCCTCGCCCGAATCCGGACTGGGTGGCGATAGTTCAGCCGATAGCTCCAACTCCAATTCGTTTCCTCGATTTGTGGTTACATCGTTGCCGCTGCTAATCGTCGTGCTGGTGATGAATTCTGGCTCCGCTGTGGTCGTCGAATCGAATGTGTGATTTATTTCCTTTGCTATGCTCGATGGAGTGGTCAATTCTGGAAGAGATTTGGTTGGCAAATAATATTTGGCAGTGCCGCCACTGAAGAGCGACGAATCCGTTGTGGTCACCACCTCGAAATTGGGTGTCATTTGTGGTGGCTCTGTTGGTCGTGCCTGGGCAGCCAATTCAGCCCTGAAGTTGCTGGGATTATCCAGATAACTGGTGAGAGCATTCGAGAAGATCTGGGCTATTTTGCGGGACTCGGGCTTCTCGGCCAGGGACGATATGGTTGAGCCAGTGCTGCCGATTTGTGGAAACTGCTGATAATTACTAACGCCATCCGATTTCTGTGTCTGGTTCGAGAGTAATCCCTCACTGACATCCGTTTTACCCTGATCCCTGCCCTGAGGTGCCTTCAGACCGAATAGATTGCTATATTTCTGCACAGTTTGAGGTCTTAACAGGCTATGCTTAATATCATCGGCGTTCTCACTGATGGCTGGAGGCTGCTCCGAGGTGGTTAATATGGCTGTGGTATCTGACGGCTTGGACGTGGGCAGTGGAGGAAGTGCAGCATTTGTTGGTGGCTTCACCGAAAGTTTGGTTTTCAGGCCATTCTTTTCGGGCTTGTCTGCTCCTTTCAGGGAATTGCTTGTGTCATTGTGCTCCTGGGCAAAATACTTGGCCAGCGACACCAAGGCATCTGGGCCCGACGAGGGGGGAATTTCTAGGCCAGCCCGGGCTGGTTGCGCCGCCTGTCCACTTAGTTCAACATCTTCGAATTGATCTTTCAGCAGATTCATGGTCTTTAGCATGTCCTGAACATTGCGGTAAACCGACTCTTCCTTTACAGGATTGGGGGCGAATAGCAGAAGATCTTCTCCAGCCGCAGCTGCGGCATTACCTCGTGGTGACGCGCCGCTCTTGGGCAGATATGTGGGTCCACTGCTTGTTGCCGGAATGGCTGTGGTGGCCAAATAGTCTCGACTCTCTGTGGGCTTACGATACTCTCCCGAACTGGCCACATCGTAGTGGTGCCGCATGCCAATAACCACAGGTTTGAACGATGTGTTATCCAAATCGAGGCTGGCAGAAGCAGTGGGCTTCACTTTGCCCAGAGACTCTAGCAGGAAACTCGAGCTAGAAGCACCAAACCGATTGGGATTGGGTGTGGTTGCTTGTCCTCCCTTGATATAATTTAGTTTCCCCTCGGTGGCCTTGGATTTGCTGACACTGGGCACGGTGGGCGTGTAGAAAGGAGTGGATTTGCTTGGCTCCAGGCGGCGTGGTGTGGTGTGTTGAATGTTGCGTGTGGAGGAGTGTGCCTCAAAGAACTCCAATTTGTCTTTTTCCTTCTCCTTCTCCTTGCTCGACTCTTCACTTGGCAATTCCTTATAGCGTTGTTGACCCCTTTGGCCGTTTCGGGCCCGCTCCGTGGACTCCACTCGTGGTAAGCCGCTTCTCTCTTGGGAATTTCTGTTACGAACAGGTTTCACTATTGATCCAGAGACATCATCGTGGCTATTAGCACTATGTCCACCATTACCGCCTCCAATTCGTCTCTTGCCCGACGGACCACTGACAAAGGAAGAGCTCTCTGCTGTTATTTGAGTCTCCTGATCGTTGCTGTTATTATCCAGAGCTGGTAGAACCTTGCGTTGCTTCTCACCCGAGACATCATCAAAGTCCACCGTCTCCACCGAGGAGGGAACCACATCTTCAGTGGAATCAATGCGTCTATCGGATTTGCCACGCGACCCAGAGCTACCAGGTGAACCAGCTCTGCCTTGACCCGCTACTTTGGGCTTTATATTCAATCCTCCACCCACTATATTGAAGCCCTGAACAGGCACCGAAGGACGCACTCGATGGACTCGTTGCTTGTTGAGGATTTCAGCGCTTTCGGCATAGTAGCCAGAGGAGCCCAGGCAGTTCACCTTGAACCACCAATCGCAGGTTAGTTCGCTCTGTTGGAAAATGGTACCATTCGGACAGAGGAACGAAATCTTGCGTCCCTCCTCACAGATGTGAAAGACCTGCAAAAGAATTTCATTTAATTGTTGGAACTCTACTTGTCACATCAGTGCATCAGTCACCTGACAATCTGTTTCCATATCGGCGAAATATCCATTGCCATATGAACGACAACTGAACGAGGTCTTGGGTATGCGTGGATAGATAGGGAAATCTATGCCAGGTCGTCCCACAACACCTTGATAGACCTCATAGTCCACATCCTCGTCGGAGGCACGTTTCTTCAAATGATGTTTGTGCTCGTTGCAATTTGTGTGAGTCTCGTAACGCTCCTCCTCGAATTGTGTGGCTCCCGTTTGCTTGGCCAATATCCGTGCTGGAGTGCGGTACTAAAGATAAGCATCTAGTTTAGTAGTTGTTATTAAAGATTAACTAACCTAAATCTGTACTCACCTTGCCCTCTGCATTTGTATAGCCTAAAAATGCCAGTACGATCAACGCTAGAATTAATTAATAAGCAAATTAATTAGTTCTTGATTAAATTATTGTAAAATCCTAAAGACTAAGAAATCAAAACCAAAATTATTCACATTAAAGATTGGTATTTTAACCACATAGCTTAATATTCAATATTTAATTCAAATGCCATCAAAGTTTTGTTCTAGAAATATTAATTAATTTTTTTGCATTTTAAATTAGTCCACAAAAATATTTAAAATAATGATGGAGAATTGTCAGTATATACTTTCAAATTATTTTAAATATATTATGACTTTTTATATGAATTAATATTATTCGCATAGTTCGTTACAATTTCTCATAGATAAATCTATTTACGACATTCGCCCTTGACCTTGTCAAATTCATAATAGATTTCATTTGATATTTTCCCATAATACATCTCATCTAACGGGTCATAGTCACTCTTGACAACGCAGTCAACTTGACGCATTTTGCGCATGCGTATGGGATCACCTCGATTCGGATCGGTTGGGATTGGATTGACGTGGGCGCGACGACTTAAAGATGACGTTAATGTGCCTTTGTTTTATTCGCGTTTTTGTCTTCTGCCGGTTGCGTGCGTCGTTTTGGCGTGCGACAAAAGAGAGATGGAAAAAATGTGAGGCCAACTGTGCTGTGGGTTTTTATAGGGAATCTAATGGATTTTGTCCAGGTGAGTGGCTGCGTTCGTAGACAACCGCAATCGACCGTCAAATGGTTAACTTCAATTAATCATATTAAAATCAACAAATGAAATTTCTTTTGACCCAACTGTAAGCCTAATTATGCGGCTGCCACAAATTAAGTTGGCAGGCCTGCGCCCCTGTCCCAGCTCCAGCTTCGGCCCACCCGTTGGTGTGGTCTGGTCACGATCCGTGGATCTCTGGTCAAGCCTAACGGCAAATTGGTATTGCAGCTTTTTGGCTTTTCTTCAATCGGTTGCCAATCAGCGGCCATAAATTATAGTCAATTGTTTAATTTCATAAAGTACCAACACCCTGTGTGTGTGTGTGTGTGTGTGTGTCTTCTTCTGAATCGTCATGATTTGTTGCTTTGTCATACCCTGTAATCGAAGGGTGTCTACGCTTCTATGAACGCTAAAATGAATTAATCGAGTAACAATCAAACAGAGAAATTATCTTTAATCATCAACAATTTGTTTGAGATGCTTCCTTCCAGGTGGATTACCAGGTATCTTTTAGTTCGTATGCCTACTTATCGTGCGAAATTTATTAAATTTAATTTATTTTTTTTATTTTCGGCTATCCATGGTGATTCATTTAATCACGGTGATTATGCTGCTGCAGCAAGTGGACCTTGAGTGGCATTTTTTGTGGTTATTTGCTTATTGAATAACCTCCTCGCATTTGAATATACATATACATAGATGTAGATGGTGTCATCTTCATCTAATGTCCCCTGCTTAAGTTGTAGTTCATCAGCAACATCCACATCCACATCAAGCCAGCTTAGTTTTCTTCTTCGCTCTTTGTACATTTTAATTGTTTTTATGGTTTAAAAATTTAATTATTGCAAGTGGTTTGGGGCCCGTCCGGAGGTCAGTTAACTTGTCAGTTGTGCGTCTTAACTGCCAATGAGTTGCCAATGGCAAGTAATTTGGCAATATCTTGCATTTCGAATGACCAATGGGAGGGGTTGGGGGGAGGGCGAAAAGTCAAGGTCCACAAGTAATGAATCCACAGCAATGGTAAAAAGAACAAGAACCCAAAGAGATAATGATGGAGATGTTCTAAGCAAACAAAGAAACTAACGAAGAATCACTTTAATTGTGCAGAATTTCATTGGCGGCTCATTAAGTATACAAAGGAAAAGCAATTTTGTAGTAGAACCAAGAAAAACGATTTGGGCTGAAGACAGTTCACTCAACCCATCAGTACTCAAAGTTTCTTATAGTGTAAGGAATTCAAGGGAAAAGTTCTAATGAAATTTCTTAAGAAAAGGTAGAAACGCCCCTTCCCCCCTCATTATTTGGAAACATCATTAATTTTGTTGCCAATTTTTATAGGCACTTTTCCTTAATTATTTACCTAAATTTAATAAAAATATAATTTGAAACTTACCACACAGCAAACTGAATTGTGTCCATCGCATTTTGTTTCCCAAATTGCCTAAAAGTAAACAAAAGAAAAAGTTGTTGCTTAGATTAACAAAATTATGAATATTTATTACACAAACTCGTGGGATGCCAAAAAAATACAAAAACAAATAAGAAACACACAATAATTATGGCCAAAACACAACAGCCACATCAGGTACTACACGTACAGGGCAAGTCTCAGCATAGATTAAGTAATAGAAATTATACAGAGAGGAAAACAACGCCAAAAAAAAAAAACAAAAACAAAAACAAAAACAAGAAACAATAATAAATTGAAGACAGCCAGAGCGCCAAGTTGTCAATGCACTTCGCATTGAATTACATAATTGAAGAGTCGACGACAGATGGCTGGGGAAACCTTATACTATATATAGCCAGAAGACTTACATGTATGCAGATGTGCCCACAGGGCGTATGAGCAATAAATAATTCAATTGACCAAAAACGAGAGGGAAGAGACCAAAGGTAAAAGTTGATAAAGGAACAACACTGCAACAGCTGTTGGCCAGAGACTAAGTCAGTCATTCAGTCAGTCAGTAAGTCATTCACTAAGTCAGTCAGTCAGCCAGTCAGTCATTCCATTCACTTTGCCATATTCCTCGTTTCCGTCAGTTCGTTTACTGCAGCTGCTGCTGATGTTGCTGCTGTTGCTGCTGTTGTTCCCGTAGTTTCTGCGTATTTTGCATAATTCCATATAATTGTTTGGACAATTTTTCTTTCTTGCCTTTTTGCAATGACGACGACAAACAAACAATATCAAGTTGGCACCAACTTAACCGGCTTATTTATACCCAGTGGCACATTAAACGCCAATTCTTTGGACAAAACGAGGTGTCAACTTTAAGATACCCTGTACTAAAGGGACTAAATTTATGAGACTTCGAAGAATTAAGCAAGTGGAAGTCATTCTCGACAATTCGTTTATATTTTCTACTGTAGAAAGTACTCCTCAAGCAAATCGATTATAAGTAAATTAAATTGTTCTTTAAGAGCATACTTCAATTCACTTCAAATCGATCAACAGGGTACACAAATTATTTTCTAATTGTTTCGTAATTTGTATTTGTCATTTAGATATCTGTTGAATTGTGGCTTTTTTCAATAACAATGCAAATCGAACACAAAAACCGACAAAAGCAAACAAACAAAAAAATCTCGAAATTTATTTAATGTCTAAATAAATTAAAATAAAGTGATGTTAGAAGAGGGGGGTGGTGAGGTGGCAGGTAATTCCTCAACAGCAGCTATTTCTTCTTCTTTTATGCATTGTTCTTCTCTCTGGCATGAAATTGTGTTTTTGTTTTGTTAAATTATTTAAATTAGTTGATTGCCTTGGTTAAATTGAGTTTTTCGCCTAAAATATTCTCACACCCAAAATTTCAATTTCATCATCATCAAAAGGGGGAAAATAAAATTACTCTGTTGTAATGTCTATCAGCAAGCACCCGATATTAAGCGAAACACCACAAAAGTACGTGAATAAATAAAATTTTCAATAAACATTAATAGGCAAACATTGGTTTAAAGTTCAAGAGCTATTTACTGACTCTTTGAGTTGGGCTTTATTTCTTTTTGCATTCACGTTTTGCAATTTGCCATTTTGCAATTTGAGTTTGTCATTGTCAAGGTTCTTTTAACGCGGCGGTTCAAATCAATTTGCAATACGCAAATTGATCACTAAATTATAGCGATTGCATCTTTGAAGAAAGACAATGAAGAGAAAAGAAACAAAAACATTCCAACAATTTTATAAAGAACTCAGCTGAAAGAGATTTTTAGTGAAATCATTGAGAATGAATACTTTAGAAAAAACATTCAAATGAACTTAGCATTAATTGTTTAACTGTTAGATAATGATTTGCACATTTTGCCATAAAAAAGAAAGATTTTTTACTTTGATTTTCTAGTCAATGAAATGACTTATATAATTGCTTTAAATAAGATCTCAATGCTTTTTCGCACCTTAATAGAATATCCCTTTAATTGTGCAATTGTATTTAATTTTACAACATTTGTTTTACAACTTGAAATCATTAATTTTCACATTATTATTAAAATTTCCGTCTTTCTAATCTCTGCAAATGCTTTCCTACTAGAAAAATGTTAGCATTAATTATTATCAATATTATTTATATATAGCTGGTCATGCCTATGACATTTTATTAATCATTTAAGTAAGAAATTCAAACATTATAATCATAAGAGAAAGATGACACAAAAAAGAAGAAGAAAAATATCAACTTCAACAATGACAAATAAGGAAGTCAAGAGTTATGCTGCTGAATCATTATCAGAGGCGCAACAGTAAGACAAAAAATAAAAAAAAAATGTCAACTGCAAGCCACGGGCCATGGCAACAGCTAACACCAACAGCAGGTGGCAAAAAACAATTGGCAAAAAAACGCCAGATAAAGCAACAACAACAACAACAATAAAAATACATATAATAATAAGCTAGCGCCAAGTCAACGTGTCGGACCTGAGGTTGCAGTTTTTCCTTGGAGAGGGTCTACATCAAACGCTTTTTGGTTCCGCCTTCAACACATAGCGACAACTAGGAGACAGCCAGAGCGAGAGAGAGAGAGAGGGAAAGAAAGGGGGAGAGAGTGAGTGAGAGATTGAAGATGTGCCCAGGATGCAGACAGTTGAGTTCGATGCTTGGATGCTTGAAGAGATTGCCTGGTTCATCGCTGCACTCTATGTATGGCTGTGTCTGCCTCTGACTGTCTGTCTGTCGGTCTGTCTGCTCAAATCGTTTTAACCTTTTTGTCAAGTTGCCGCTTAACCTTTACCGGTTACATGAAGGAAGCATTCGGTGCTAGTGGTGTTGAAACAGAAACTAAGGCAACCCCTTTATCTTTACCCAAAAAAAAAAAACAAAAAAACACTAGAGTCAAATCGTATGCCAGCCACATGTCGTATACGTGTTATTTGTAAATTTGATTTATTTACTTAACTCGAGTCTCGCTTTTGTTATCTCTCGTTGCCTTCGTGTTGAACCTTTTTGTGTGGCCTTCTGGGTTAAGTTGCAGCGCTTAAGAAGCACCAACAATTTCACCTTTATATGGAAAATGCATATGAAATTTGTGCACTTCTCAGCTTGATTATGAAATGGCAGCCACACAGAGGCAGGCTTGTCCATTGGCAACAGGAATTACTGTAGTTGCTAGAGGAAAAATTGCATAAAAATTTGCCGCATCTTCAAATAACGAAACTTGATTTGGGTTTGGTGATAGTTTTTATTTTTTTCCTCTCGCTCTTTTAGCCATTGCAGGTGCGGTTTCTGTTTGTTATATTGTTTCTATATACACATACATTTGGTCATTTGCCTAATGGTGGGAGACTTGGTATGGTCTGCGATTCCTGATCAGCGCAAATGGAAAAGGTTAAGCTAAAAGAAAGTTTACCTAATTGCATATTCTCATGTTGGATAGGACAGATTTCACTAATATTTAAGATTATGAATTCTTTACGGACTTTAAATAAATTTTGATTTGATAGATAAAATAAAGTTTTAGAACATTTTTATTATAATTAAAATCGCAATATCAAATATTACATGAAGTAAAAATTCAAATTGAGTTCTTAACCTTCTGTTAACTGTTTTTTCCATGGCCACTAAACTAATAATCGATGGGACGATTATAAATCTCCGAAGACTCAAAAAGATTTGATGATCAACAGTTGCAATATTAATTTCAGATTTTTTAATAGATCGTAACTCTTAATAGTCTTTTGATAAAATTAATTTAATTATTTCAAATACGATAAAGAAATAATTGTGTTTGTTTTTAAAATTCTGATTGCAAACAAAAAAACCAATAAAAATGAGTTGGCAATTTATAGATACACATGAGATAATGTTTTTATTCAACTTTTGTTTACCCCATTCAAAATCAAGTTTGTTGTTTAAGTCTTTTGATTATACGCAAAAACAAAATTCTCGTTTTTTTATTTGCTCATTGATCTTTTTATGGATCATTATTTTTTTTTTTTTTGGAAACTCGATGAATATTAATGAAGAGAAATGGGATAGGCGTTAAATGAACTCTAATAGAACTGGCTGTAGATGACTGTTGCCTGGTCATGGTGGCAAAACACGGACAGAGCATTCGGTTATGACCAAAGCATGAATGGCAAAGGAAAACTATAATTATCCAAGTACTATATGGTGGGGTTTGAACCCTTGTTATGCTATGCCATTTGCATATATAACCTTTATGGTGCCTGGCTTAGCAAACAAATTTGTTTTTGCTCTTAGGAATTGCTGAAACAACAAGCCCATCCATGTTATAATTAAGTGGCATATAAGCTAGCTGCTGGAAGGGGCTAACGAATGGAAATGGAAATGAAATGGGAACTGCCCCCTCGAGGCAGCTCTTGCATGAAGAATTCCTGAAGCGCAAAGCCGCAAACAAAACGAGCAAACAAAAAGTCAAAATCATCTTGCACATTTAACGCCAAATATTTAGTTTGCTCTTTTACAAATCGCCGGACAAAATAACTCAATGGGCGGTCCATATCTTCATTTGGTTGGACATGGTTAAAGTGTGAACCAGTTGACAGCGGGACTACCACGAAGCGTTCAAGAGGCAAACCGAAGTCAAAACACACAAAATGAGCCTAACCGAAAAAAAATTCCGAATTCAAATTGCAAATGAGCAGCCAAACAACAGCAAAAACTTTGCCACGGAAATGCACAAGAATTCTTAACGAAAATTGTATCAAAAAAACTAAAAAAAAATAAAACACCAAAACTGTGTAAAAACGGTTGCCTATTGCATTTGACCTCAAAATCTATTAGCACGTCGAACTCTGGCGGCTATGTAAATGCAATCAGTTTTGGTTACCCGCCCCCCTTTGGGCTATGTGTATGCATGTACTTAATGTCCGAAAAAAAAAAACTGTGAAGTTGCCTCAAAGTCGTACCACTAGTGGCAGCAGTAACAACAACAACTACAACAATAACTGCCATAAAAACTGTCTGAATGTCTGTCTCTACGTCTGTCTGTCCATCCGTCTGTTCGTCTGTCTGCATCTTCAGCACGTAGGTCAACGCATAGTTGCCATCATGTCTGGCTCTTGGTTGCCTTTTGCTTGTATCTTCAGACACCAATCTCTCCTTCCCCTTCGCCGCCATCTCTTCCGAGTTCCGACAACAAAAATCACAAAAAAAAAAGTTTTGTTATTGCAAAATTTACGTGGTTTTTGGGCTTGTCTAATGCATATTCACACTTAAGTTGGCAATGTACCATGAGGTTCTTCAGATGAACTTTTGATGAGCTTCTTCTGTTTGGCTTCTTGGTGCAAGACACTCAATTTTTAATTAAAAATACTAGTTATTACTATTATGTTGTAGTGTGTTTTACCTTTTTTTAATAAACATATCATATTTATTGTTCTAAATTCGAAGTTTGGTAGGATAACGTCTATCAAAAACAGCAGATAAACAAACTCAATTCTTTTCTGAATAGCAAAAAGAGATATTTTAGGACGGTAATAACTTCGGCGAATAACTGGAATCATTTATAAAGAGATATTCAATTATTATTGGAATAATTAGCAGAGAAAGAACACTCTTTTGAGCTCAAAATTATGGAACAAAAAACATTTATTCTAGTATTAACTTCTTCTACGTGTTCGAAACTGTCTAAAATATTTCTGAGTCTATTTTAGGTTAAGATCAATACAAATTTATATCAATATTGACATTTGCTGAAAGACTTCCAACTGTGTTCTGATTGAGTTCGATCTACAACCCTTCATTTACCAATTATCCAATTAAATCAAATTGTAATTTATCAATGGATTTTTGTTGTGCAAACATGTGATTATTAAAAAAAGGGAAATAATGAAATTATGCCAAAACATTGGTAGGCAAACAATTTGAAACTTGGGAAAGTTTCGGCAAATACTCGCAAAAGTCACAATTAAGCTGAGTTGAGTTGAACAGATGATGCTTATCTCTCGGTATGTGCCAATATAAAATATGCTTTTAATTGTTTGTTGTTTTTGTTTGCTGTTAGAAAAGATTAAACACAGTCAACATTTTGTTGGGTGCATTGCCAAATATTTTGCTTTAAAGTTAAATAAACAGAAAATCACTCACAATGGAACTGGACTTTCAAAACAAATTTGAAGCCTGGGAAAAGAGTTTGGCTTGAGTTGATGCATTTTTAATGGCACTTTTCACACAATTCATTTTAAATGTTAAAACGCAAATTGCTGTGCGTTGAGCTTTTGTTTATAAATGTTTAACGTTTTAATTTGGACTTTTGTTTTTGTTTTTTTTTTTGCATCGCTTGATATATATATTTGTGCAAATGTATCTATATATTTTATATAGTAGTTTAGCTAAATGTCGACTGCTGTTTTGACCGTAGATAATTAATTTGTGAAATTAGCATAAATTTACGATTGATAAAGTTTTTAACGCTTGAATTCTTCCAGGCGGGAAACATTTCATTAAGAATTTCAAATAAATTATTTAAGATTTATATATATAAATATAAGTTCTATGAAAGTTCGTTTAACTTCCAAGTGGGATTCTCATATTCAAATTATTTATTTAAAAATAACTTTCTTGCAGAGCCAAATTATACTAAAACGTTGTAAAAACAGACTGCGGATCATTTGGCTTAATCTATTCCCTTATTTTGAACAATTGACATGCTATTGACGTATGATATGATATCTTTTTGCATTATGAAGTGCGAATTTGATTATTTATGAGATATAAAACAAAAGCCGCAACTTCAACGTCGAAAATCCAGACAAGTTTCAATTGATATGAGGCAATGTGATCTGCCAAGCTCTAACGCGGCCGACAGACAATTGCAGAAGCCAAAACTAGCAACAGAAACACTAACAACAACAATAACAACAGCAACAGCAACAAAAGAGTGCCAAGCCGACGTCTGGCAATTAACAACTAATTGCTGTTGACTCTATTACCATTCAGTTGCCAGTTGCCGGTTGCTGGTTGCTGGTTGCTAGTTGAGAGTTGCCTCAGTCGTTTGAAAATTGTTGCATTTTGCCATTGCATTTGGATTCTTTCTTTTGTTGTTGTTCAGTTTCGGTTTGGGTCAACTTCTCTTCATATTTTCTTATCGCCCTTATGGCATATTTATGTCACCTGGTTAAATAATCAGGCTACTGTTGATTAATAATATAATTAGAAGCAACAACAATGAACCAAAATTCGTTTCTTTTGTGGCTTTTCTTTCGGCACTTTTCCTCATCCTCGTCATCATCATCATCATCATCTTTTGATGGCCTTTTTATGATTATTCCCCGGTATCTCCTGTTGCTTGCACTCATCTTTTTATGCACTTTTGGCTTACATATAGACAGAGACACACACATATAGACATCTAAGCTTATGTATGTGTGTGTGTGTGTGTTTGTATATAAAAATGAAGCTGCGAATTAGTCGCTTATTGTATGAAGTAATTGTTTCTTGTTGGTTTGGGTTTTGGTGCTGTTACCCACGTAAATGAAAGTCACTCTTGATTTTTCATCTCTTTTTGTTTTTCAGCTTTGTTATAATTTCGTTTCACATTGTTCGTTGTCTTTGTTTGTATTTTGCGTTGTGTGTCAGTAGCGGAAAATAACAAAATATAAGCGGAAATTACATGGAAAATTAAATTTTCATACAACTTTTTTGTAGGTTAAAGATTGAGTAATTGGAAAATAAGCTAAACAAAATGTTTGTTGTATACAAAATAAAGGCATCAAATATCAATCATTTTGAAATCAATTATATTTATTTGAAACTGAATTACTCAAAGAAGAAATTTATCTTGATTTTTATCTTTTAATTTCATTGAGTTATTATTGGAGAATCTTGAAAATTTCTTTCTGTTCTACGTTTAATTCGCACTAATTCCTAATCAAATTCATATTTTTTATGGGTTAATAAATATTTTATGAGATCCATAATATTTCATCTTTAAATTCATGATTTTGCTCAATGGGTTTCTGGTTCCGGTTTTAGATTCATAAGTAAAAGACAAAACTATTCTGGCTCGATGTTATGCTTAAATTTGTTGTTAAGCCTAATGTTATTCATCTATAATTCTATCTTTTGTTATATATCTTTCATTGTTTGATATATGTTTTTGTTTCAGAAAAATCGTTTTTAGAGCCATATTTTAATAAGTGCTGCGCCCAAGGTCATATCCAATTATTTTTAAACACGGCTTCCAGTTCTAATTTGCTTTAGAAATGCGGTGAATTCACAGTTATCCTGTAAATTCATTAACCCATTACCTGCCTTTAATTTGAATAATTTTAAATAATCTTCGCTGCTTAAATTCTATAATTATACCAAAAATGCGAATCACATTAAAAGTCTTGCTTAACAGTTATTTTCATATAAATAGAACAATTTTACATTCTGATTACTTTTAATTCTGAATATCGAAAACGGAACATTATCAAAACAAAAGACTGAAGCAACGAACTTGACTTTGGCATAAATAAAAATTTGTTTACTTTGCCTTTTTTCTGGTTTTTGTAAACGGCAACAAGTTTTCAAAACATGCAAAAACAAAACGAAAAATTAAAAATCAAACATGATTATGATTGCTAAAGCTCTTGTCATATTAATATTTTCTGTCTTTTTTGTGTTTGATTTGGCTGCCTTCCTTCTTCGCGTTGCTCTTTCAATTGTGCTTGAAACACATAAACATAATACTATAAGTGTGAGTGGAGCATATCAAGGAATTAGAGGCGGAATTATTTGTTTGATATTTCTTCATTTGATTTATTGATTTTGTTTGAGTGTGTGGGGTAGGCGTTTCTAATTGGCTGTGTTGTTGAAATCTATGTTTGATATTGATATGCCCAAATATAATTTGTTGAAACTGTTGACTACTTAAGTAGTCATTGACAGGTTCAAAGATGAATTGACAGACTGGCAGACAGACAGAGGGTAAAAGGAAGTATTGGGGTTCGATATTATTGACCGGTTCTTCAACCTATATAATTCCTTGAGAATCTTATTTAAATAAATGTAATATTAAGACAGTTTTAAAACTGTTTCATTTGTTTAACTAAAACTAACTAAAACTAAACTATCGGTGGTTTTTATGATTACAATCTTAAACATTGTTCTGCATAAAATTTTATTAAATTTATGCCTTCCGTTAGTCATAGACTAGTTAAGAGACTATTCATAAAATTCCCAAATGATTCTCTACGATCCTTTTGCTAAAACACACAAATTATTAAATACTATTATGATATCATCGGTTTAATTTTGGATCCTGATGAGTCGTAACAAAAAGTTATGCTCGAGAACTGGTTTAAAAACCAAAATATCTTCCAGATGAATATTAACTGTAAAATAATAAATAACACCAAACTTGTTTTCTAGCTAAGTCTTTTGTGGTTATTTATTTGTCTTTCTTTTGTTGCTAAACGAATGTTTTCGCTTTTGAGGAATATCGATAATTGAGAGTATTAAATATTTAAAACTCTATTTTTATTATTTGTTTAGGTAAATTTGCTTGTTCCATTTGGCATTTGAATTTTTCTTTTTGCGGATTATTAGTCATTCATGTGGATAGACATACATATATATGTATTACCATTGAATAAAGATCAAAATGTCAGCCCTAAAATGGCGGCAGCATATCAAGAGGAGGCTATGGAGGTCAGTATATTGGCCTGACATTTAGCCTTATGTCTTCGAGTAAGAGATGAAGTTAAAACATTGCTTTTGCTTTTTGGTAGTCCACTCTACGCGCAATTCGCAACGCACGTGGCTTGATGAATGGTTTTTGTCTTTGCTTGATGTTCACTTTGCACATTTGCTTGTCTGCAATTTAAGAACCTCTGTCATGGCATTTAGTTGTAAAATGGATATAATCATCATATTTTAAATCGTGAGGTAATTGAACGGTTTAACGCACGAAAATTATATAAACAAAATGCATCGATGATGAGACAGTCGGTTATTAAGAATGTAATTTGAGAGACAACCAAAGATATCGTGAGAAATTAAGTAAATAAAAAATATACATATGCTATTATTAAAGTACTCAAAATTCAATAAAAATTATTTGAAATTAAAAAAAAAACGAAATGTTGATTTAAAATGCTAGCTAAATCTTTGGAACGATTTTTCCTATATAATTTAAAGAAGTTATTTAACAAATTTGGTAAAAAAATAATTTCAATATTGTCAAAATCTTATTTTTCTTGTTTGGTTATCTTTTGACTTCTAGGTTCAAAATAATTAGCACAAAAGTCCAAATGCTGTAAATAAAGTTCAAGTTCGTTGCTTAAGTCTTTCGTTTTTCTTGGCTACCAAAAATGACGACAAAAAGTTTGACAAATGATTTATTTAGTACCAAAGTGCACACAGCTGACATTTGGCCAAAATGACAACTAAAAACAACAATAGCGAGACAACAAATAAAAGGTGATGATTATGTTGAATGTTGTTGTTCTGCTGTTTTTGTTGGTGTTGTTGTTGTTTGGCCTGCGCAAGTTCTTTGTCAAAGTCGTCATAGCTAATAACAAAACAGAAGCCAACAACACCAGCCACAACAGAAAACTAAGCTCTTACGCTTAGAATATGATGAAATCTTCATGATGAATAAAAAAAAAAACAAAAACCGAGAAAGGAAAAACACAGAAAACATGTACATTATTTACACTTCATTAATCACTAAAGATGGGCTACAAAAACAACAGCAACGACGACGACGACTACAGCAACAGCAATAGCAAAAGCAATTGTAAGGTTACTTGAGGCTTTCTGAAACTCTTTCGTATCTTTGAGATACTTTTACTTAAGCTCCAACTACATCTTTTGGTTTTGGCTCTGGCTCATTGGCTTTTCAGCGAAGCTCACGCAGCGGCTAGTTAACGCATCAACACTTGAATGAATACTGGATACAATAACAACAACAACAATAACAGCAACAACATGTAATATATACATATACAAAGCAAGCTCCTTTTTTGGGAGGGGGAGTATATTGTGTTGCTGTTGTTGCTTGAATGACTTTTTAATTTATTTGCCATTTCTTTCAGCATTTTGAACTTTTCTCTCTCTCTCCTGAACATCTGCAGACAATACCACCAACAACAACAGCAACAACAAGTAAGCAAAAATTATATTGTTACATTTTATTTTTCTTGCCTTTATTTTGTTGTTTTTTTTTTTTTTTTTGTTGGTTGCCCAGTAAACTTTAACCTCCTTTTACTTAGACAAGGAAAACACCTTCGCTTCGTCTTTGTAGGCTGTGGGCTGTGAAAGACAACAGTTAAGTCACACATTTGGCCCAAATTTGTCTTTTCTTTCTTTTGGTCCCCTCCGCCCCCACACTTTTGCATTTTCTTCTTTTTCTTTTGTCTTATACTATGTGCAACCTCTTGACATTTAACTTGGGCATTTCCTAACTTATTTCTTCGCTGCACTACTTTCTGTGATTTTGCTGTTGCTGTTGTTGTTGTTCCGTTTCATTGCAATTTGAAATTATCTAACCAAGAAAATGTTTAAGCAGCTGCAATTCAAAATATTTTCGGCTGAATCCTTGAACCATTCTGAAACCCTCAATTTATCGAAGCTAACCGACAATTTTCAATTAATCACCACAAACAGCAGCGGCAGCAGCAGCGAGCTTAAGAAAATTTCCTCAGGCGAATGCAAATTTTATAATTTTTATCTTCTGTTTTGTTGTTCAGAATCGAAAATTGATCAAAATTGTTAATTAATTTTTTGTTCGTTAGTTAATGATTTTCAAGAGCTATAGCATTTTAATTGTAATGGCTTTGAGGCGGCTAAAATAATAATATAATTAAGTCGTTAGGTAGATGTTTGAAATGAGAAACCTATGAGAATTAAAAGGACAATGGAACAAAAACTTGTATGAACTATTCAGTTACATAGTTATATGCAAATTTTTGTTTGCTGGAATTCGTATAACAATTCTATTAAAAAGAAGACAAATTATATTGTCTGGTTCTGGGAAAAACTATTTTAAATTTGACTAAATGTTATTAATTGTATTTTAAATGTTGCGAAATTTAAATAATCATTTATCAGAATTGTATAAGTATGCTAGTGACGTCACTTCAGAATGTTGATTTCTTTAAAATGTTTATGTATAACAAATGGAAAGTAAGAAGCATTAACATTTCTCTACATTATAAAAGTAAGAAAAGTAGAAATGAAAGACATCTCAAATGATGTAATTTTGAAGAAGTCAAGCAATGTTATCCTTTTGCATCTAAACTTAGAGTATTTGATGCAGAAATAGGTAGGAAATGTAGAAACAAGATTGGTTTAACGTTAAATTTTTAGTTAAATTATTAGTTGTGAAGATCGCAGATAAATATAAGATGGATCTATTGCATAATTTATTAAAAAAAGTAAAAAAAAAACCTTTCAAATATTGACGTCTCGGGCCAGCATCTGCCTGCATGTGTCCACAAACAGTAAGATAATAAAATGAAGTAGAAGTTGTATGCCAATAAATCTAACAAGCCAAACGATGCTGCTGTTGGTGTGTTTTTTTTTTTTGTGAAAGGCAAATCGCCATGTAACCGACAACTAACACAAAATTTTTGCTCATTCATGCGTATGAAATGCGTTTGGCATTTTGTTAAGGCGGCCATCCATCCAGCAATGAGAAGATGGCAACGAAGATGGTGATGATGATGAAGATTGGATTTGTTGGTCACATTCACTCACCTTTAAGCAGAGGCAGTCGCATTGAATGTCAGTTTGTAGATCAATAAGTTAGCAGTTATAATTCAGCCAGCTGGGCAAGTAACTTCCTTTTTTTTTTATTTGTTGCTTTCAATTTCGTGATTGAAGCAACAAAATATGTAGTTGTACTTATTCGACGAGTTGAAGTTTTCGTAGTTTCTTTTCGGTTTTTTAGGATTGTTGTTGGTGTGCTTAATCGTGAATATTAGTTATAATGTTGCTTTATCTTTATTTTACTTGTCGTTTTTTATTTGTTTTTTTTTTCTATACAAAGACAGAGAGAGAGAGGCAACTTGTTGGTTTTTAATGCACAAAACTCACGATTTATGCCAAACACACAAAATCACTTTAAGTTTAGCAAAAATATGATAAATATTAAACAAAACTTATGAAACAAAAAATATTATATATTTTTCTAAATATTTAAAACTTAGTAGTGATTTTGTTGTTTTGAACGCATTTTGTTTAGAATAATCCTTTAGTTGTTTTAAAGTGCTACAACACAATTATTATTATTTATATATTTATTTTAAAAAACAATTTTTTGACATGCTTTAAGCTTTAAAGAAATTCTAAAGTCTCGATGATTTGATTTATTTCTTATATGAATCCCTTTTTTGGTTTTTCTTTTCTCTTGAACACAAAAAAAGTTAAATCATTCCTTCTGGTACACTTTATATTATTTTATGGATAATTGTTTAATTTAATTTGTAGCACAATAAAATTCCTTTGATATTTTTCTTTTTTACAAATATTGAAGAGCCAGACGAACAGCAGAGAAGACGTCTTCACCCGTACGATATTCACATTTGAATGTTTCAATTGGCAAATGCGGCATCCAACTTTAGTAGTTGAGCTTGGCCCGAGATGGCAGCTCCAAAGACTCCAACACGAAAAAAAGGCAGAAAAGACAACAATAAAACAACAAAAATAACAACTCTTTTTGTTGTTTTTGTTTTGTTTGTTAGCGAAAACGCACAAAGACAGAGACTAACAAAAAGGCAAAAAAAAAGAAAAAGAGAAGAAACCAAAAGCAATCTTCGGCAAAGTTGCCGATGTTGTTGGGAGACACTCTGTTAGTTAACAGCACCAAGTGAGACGCTCTGTTAGCTAACAGTATCAAAGAAGACAATTCGTTTCAAACGGAAATGGAATTGTAACGGCTTTTTAAGTTACTCATTCGGTTAAGCATTTGCAAAATCGGAGAACATTATTCTTTATTAAAGAAATACAGGATTTCCTGCAGTTATAGTTAGTATTAAGTTTGTTTGTAATTTGTAATTACCTCACAATAAATAAATAAATAATACTGGATTTTAATGCTGAAGTTTCTTAACTAATAAGGACATTAGGACACAAATGCAAATTTAGATTACGCACTCAAATTAATGGACTTCAATTTCCCATTTAAAATACAAACTAAGAAGCAACTAAAGAGTTTTTATTTGTAAAAAAAAATTATTTATTTTATATGACCTCAACCAAGCAAGTTGTCAAATCAGTTGACTCTTGGGCGAATTTTAATGATTTATATTCATGCTTTTCAATCTTTTTTTTTTGCTTAAAAATCAGGAAAACGCGTTTTTGATTCTATTTGGTCACCTCTCTATCTTGTATTAACATTGTTTTAAATCTATACTAAATAGCGATTTATCTCCTAAGTGCTCGACTTTAAAGATTAAAGAAATTATTTCTATAACAAATGCGATTGTTAATGTTTCTTGGGCTAGGGTTCAGATGGAGGCTTGTTTGTTTGTTAATTCAACTATTAAGAAGGAGTATTTGATTTTTGGTTGGTTTGCTTCGTGAACTCCAACAGCAAATTAAAGATTCCAGCTGTGACGACTTTTTGACTTGAGGCGTTTCTTTTGTTAACAAATTAAAAACCAAATAAAAAGAAGAGGATTGCTGGAAAGATGACAAGGGGACAGTAGACAGTGGACACTGTTTGACTATGATTCGACAGAGACGATTGCATAAACCGACCCACTATGGCTACTTTATCTGCATCATTATGCAGTTTTCGCCTGCCAAATATTCCCACGAAATTTGAGATTGGATTCCATTAAGAGAGCCAAAGAAAAAAAGAAGGCAGAAGTGCCTGGCTTAAGGTGATTTTAATGGCAAACTTTTGATCAGTTTTAAAATGACATTGAGTTCTTAAAGTTCTCATTAAGAGTCACCAGAGTGGCTGTTGCATGCAAACATAATGAATGGCTTAATCGATAGCGTAAGCAATAATAGCTATAAAAAGAATAATAATAATAAAATATATATATATATATATATGTATATGTAGGTATACATATTTTATATATACTTGTGTAGAAAATATCACCAGCAATCTGCTAACAAATTGTTAGCTGAGCAATTTGATTGTTCTCATGCCTGCTGTGAGCACGTTGACAGCGGCGGCGTGCTGTGTGTGGGTGCAACAAAGATACTTACAAAAGTATCTACAAGATACTCGTACCAACAGTAGCGAGGCAAAACTCGCACGTTTCTATGCAAATCTTCTTCGACGACGACGACGACTACGACGATGCCTCGACGGCGGCAACTTCTTGTAATTTTTTTGGCATCTATTTTTTGTTTTTTGGGTTTTCTTATTTTGTTTTTTTTTGTGTTGTTTTTTTTTTGGGTGGCCTGTAGGCAATAATTATCGCTTGCATTACGTATTTCGGTTGGCTTCTCGCTTTTGTTTTCGAACTCTTGTGTGGCAATCGAGCAACATAGAGCAACCGGGCGGCGATAAAATTAACGGCATTTAAATGGTTTTTCAATTTTACTTTAGCAGGCCAAAAGGTAGTTACTTCTGTACTTCTTTTTTTGATGGATAGTTTTAGGTTAAATATAGGGTTCAGATGGCTTCTTAGAGATATTGCGATGATTTGACACTTTGCTGCTGCAGCTTTAAGCAACAACTCAAGAAACGACCTTTTAAGGTTGTTGCCCAATTTTGCCTTACACACGAAAATCCTATAATTTGTGATAGAGATTTCGTTTAATTTAAGTTTTATTTGTTTAGCAAAATAAATTAGTTATGGCCATGAGCTGGAGATGTGTTCTTCATGGCAATTTTCGAAAGAAAATCCTTGAAATTTACTATGGAATGTATGTCGGCTATCTTTGGCATCGTTTTCTCTGTCATACATTTCTAAAAAAAAGTATTTCTCGGGAATTACCGAACATTTGTATACACAAAATGTTCATATTTACCCAACCCACATTTGTCAAGATTTGTGTTTGAGATAAATACACCAAAAAAGTTGATTTATAACCTGGATGTATGGTTTTGGCAAAACGAATTTTGAAACATTTTATATACACTCTTGTGGGGAATAGAGTGTACTTAACTTGCTATAGAGCATCTTTTCTTAAAACCCAAATTATTAACTAGAACTTGAGTCTTCTTTATATTATATCTGAATATCTGTTGGGATTTTCTAATTGCTTTCTTAAAGAATTTGTATTACCTATAGATCACCTTTCTATTTTCATTGTGGCAATCAGAAATCTAGAATTAGATTAACTTAAACGACTAAGAACATGCATAATCAAAGTATTAAAGAAATAAGTGATATATAAATTTTAGAGATAAATTGTAGACTTGAGTATATAAACCACAAAGTTAATTCTATGTGAGCACGACAAGTTTTTCGATCCAATCTTCAAGTTAACATCGCAAACTTAACCATAAATTGCAAATGAATCAGAGTATCATTGGTTCAACTTGAAATCAGAAACCAGAACTCCATGAACAGTTTTTTTGTTGCCTGGCAGCAGCTTTAAGGAATCATCCCACTGGAATGTGCATCATCATAAAACAAGTTGAACAAGTGAAGCCAAATTGAAATAAATAGCCAAACTCTGTGTTTTATTATTGTGGGGCAATTTGTCTGGCCAAGTCGGAGAGTTATCTTCAAAAATGATCAAACAATTGTGTGCTAATGATGAAAGCAGATACGAGTCCTACAACTGCAGACTGAAAAAGAAAAAAGAAACAAAAACCTGATATTTAAATTTACCAACTTCTTCGACATAAAATGATGATCATTGATCACGTCTGCGAATGGTTTCCATTGCACTGCAAAGAAGAAAAATGTTTGCATTTTTTCCCCCCCTTTTTTTTCTCGTATTATTTCCTTTTTTATTGAGCATTTTACAAACTGCACAACAAACCGCAGGGCATGAACTCTGACACAAAAGTCTTTCAAAAAAAGATAAAAAACAAAAGGAATCACGAAGGAAACCTTATGCAGAGTTGTTTTTTTTTTTTTTGCATTTTAGATTTATGTAAGCTTGGGTCCAGAGTTGGTAGCACCAGGAACCCATCATTACCCCCAGATCGATATAACTCGTTGAGAGTTGAGAGATAATAACTTGATCACAGCCAGAAATCATTTATTGTGACACGATCCCGAACTCAAAGAGGCAGATGCCATAAATCGATATCTTTTCTGTCCGTTTTTTGTTTTTGTTTTCCTTTCTTCACAACTTCAACTTGTTGTCATGCTGTCATTATCATAATTTACTGAGAAAGCAAATATTTAAACAAATTGTCACTGAGATAAATATTCTTATTTCATAAGTATGAGAAATGTTCGGCCACAACGAATATGCAAGATGCTGCCAACTAAATAAAACCTGACATTATCTATGTATTATTGTAATGGCTTCCATTATGTTTTCATAATTTGTCTTTATCTATAGGAATCATATAAAGAAGAGGCAAAGGAGCTCCAAAATGTATCCTCTAATAAAAGATAAGTCTAGATAAGCTTTACAAATGCAGGAAGACCAATTAACTAGATTAGAAAAACAAGGTATTGAGATACCACTTACTTGGAATTCTTGTTATCTCTAAATTCAAAACCGGTTCTTTCTTTTTTTTTTTTTTTGAACTTTAGTCCAAATATTGACAATCTTTTGTGAATTAAATAAAAGTGTTTGAATTCCGATTTCCTGAAAATTGATTAAGAACCTCTCTAAACATTATAATTATTTGCATCAGTAGCCGGCAATATTTCATATACGAGTGTATGTATATATATGGCTCAATCCAATGTACTCACTATAACTTATCTAATCTCATCAAGACATTTTATATTAACGATTACGTTAAGAACACCACAAAAATAAGTGCGATTGGGGGCGATAGTGCGAGCGTGATTTGCTTTAAAACGTCTGCGAACCATCGCTGAGTGTTTCAGTAGTCACACGACCATCTAATAGTCAATTCCATCAAAGTTAAGGAAAAAATACCGCAAAATGGTATACGATCCAAGTACGTCCCAGCAATTGAGTGTATTCAATAGACGATTTCGATGGCAGTTTATAGCCACCATGACAGGTTGGTTAATTAAGATGAATTTGGTAGAATAAACAGAAATATTTATGGGATTATTTACTATACAGTGCACATAATGACACTGACTCATGGAATAGCTGTTGGATGGCTATCGCCATCACTGAGACTACTGGGATCCGAAAATAGTCCCATTGGTGATCCCCTAACCATACAGCAGGCCTCTTGGTAAATTTAAAAATAACCGAATAAGCCGATTGGGATAAAAATCAAACTAAAGTGCTTTTTGTTACTTCCAATTTTAGGGTAGGTTCATTGATTGGCCTAGGTTCACTGACGGGAAATCTGCTTTTCGGCTTGCTACTCGATCGTTTGGGTCGCAAAATGTGTATGTACCTTCTGGCCATACCCAATATGGTGAGTCTCAGGGGGGAATTCCTAACGAACTCTTGACTCATTTGCTATTTTTATTAACTATTTCGTATTTTAATCTAGATTTATTGGATCCTTATCTATACGGCCCAAGATGTGACATATCTGTATGCAGGTCGCTACTTAGCCGGCATGTCTGGTGGCGGCTGCTATGTTGTTTTGCCCATATTCATTGCGGAAATTGCTGATACTAGGTAAGCAATGGAAACCCGCATAAATTAACTAGAAAAAGTTGGTAAATATTTATATATGGCACCAATTAAGTCATCCAACACTTAGCGATTACTATCAGATAGACTATCTAATTTCAAGTGCTACGTGTAGCTGATAACTCGGTCGAAGTTTAGGTTTCTTCCCTTTCACGCGAATTTCGACAGATAAACAATTATAATTTAAGAAATTAACGAATTTTGGGTTTTGACGATTGAAACAATTCCTGCGAATCTAATCACCTCTATTCCTTATTTCTTTTAGCGTCCGCGGTGCTCTTTCCTCTATGGCCATGATGTACGTTAGCTTTGGCATGATGATTGGTTTTGCCTGTGCCTCGTATCTCTCCTACTATCTGATGCCGTGTATTATCATTTGTCTTCCTGTGATTTACGCATTGGCCATCATAGGATTGGAGGAGACGCCACAATACTTGCTGAGACATGGGCGTGATGAGCAGGCCCAAAAGTCATTCTACTTCTACAAGAATCTATCTCCATCATCTTACTCCACTTCTGATAAGGAATCCTACGAGAATGATGCAGCTAAAATGGAATTTGATACATTCCGACTTCAGGTGCTCGGTGGAGGAATAACTGAAAAAATAACATGGAGAGATTTCTGTAAGTTTACTTTGTTTCTTGCCTATCTTTGCCTTTATCTCGATCACTATCTTTTTCTCACTTCAGTTAACTTGCCCACCATGAAGGTCTTTGGACTGATCTTTGTGCTACTCATTTGCAATCAGTTGTCAGGCAGTTTTGCCATATTCAACTACACCTCGCACATATTCAATGAGCTGCAGACGCAACTGGATCCCAACACCTGTACGATTATCGTGGGTGCTGCCCAGGTGATCGGCATATTGTGTGCCGTGGTCCTCGTGGATCGATTTGGCAGACGAGTCCTGCTCTTGACCTCAATGGGGGGCATGGGCTTGGGAGAATTGGGAATAGCCTTTCTCAAAGACTTTGCCTCGCCTGAATTTCTATCCCAAAATGATTGGTTGTCACTGCTTTTGATGTGCTTTGTGGCGGTAATAACCTCGGTGGGTGTAATCGCCTTGTTTTTCATTATTATCATAGAGCTACTGCCGGCCAAGGTGAGATTGGATAACTTCCACTTTCCTGTAGAGATTTTTATTACATTTTATTTCTTTTTCGCATTTTCAGATACGCTCTATTGGGACTTCCCTGAGCATGGCCACTTTAAGTGCCTTTATCTTTATGTCATTGAAAATCTACCCCATCATGATCTATGATTATGGCTTAAATGTTACCATGTATATGTCGGCTGGCGTATGTTTCTTTGGCTTCATTGTCTTGGGCCTGTTTCTGCCCGAAACCAAAGGCAAATTGATGACGCACTGAGGCAGGCAGACATATCCGATAATTGTTGTTGTCGCTTGAATGTGTCGTCGTGTGAAACTCAATGGAGATGACTTGGCCCTAGGCCATGCCCAAAATGCTCATTGCATAAGTCACAAGCAACTCAGTCACTCTCTCGCCTACTCACTTACTAAAAAAAACTCATCCTGAACTTTTGAACCTAATTCAATTTTCAGACGTTTTTGCGGCTTGTATTGAATTTAATGCCCGTCGATGGAGAGGGATGGAGAGGAGGTGGCATGATTTTTTTTGTTAAATAGAAATTTAATTTTGTTTGGAGAAAGTCTTTTTCCTTTTTGAACTGTGATCTTGTGATTGATATGAGTTCAAGCATAGTAAGTGAATAGGCTTAGGTATAAGCTTATTTTTATTGTTCATATATGTACATATGCAATTTACTTACGTTATTTATAAATTGTTATTGTTATAGGATAAATTAAACAAACGCGAGGGTGTATTGTAAATTATCTCAAACTTATCAAATGAAACCAAATATATATAATTATTGTTAATTGAAAAGTAAAAGTCTCACTGAAAATAGTTTTACTGGATTGATATCTAATAAGTCTGCAGAACGAATATCTGAAATTTTTATGGCAGATTTTTGATGATTAAATCATCTTTACTTTCTTTAAAAAACGTCAATTCTGCAAATGCTATATATACCTACAGCTATTCCGACAATATCATATTAATTATTTATGAGTTTTTAGCTTCCTTAGTAAGGGGTAAAGAAAAGTCTATGACAATTCAGTCGCTATCAAAATTGCATGTGGAGTCGATTCATTCATAATGGAATTTCAGGATTACTTTGGCAAAACATATCTAATTGATTTCAAGTGTGGAATTCCACACTCTGAGACTTCGAGTGGGTGTGAGATACCCCAATAATCTTATCTCATTCATTAGAGAATTATTAGAATGAAATATAAAACTTCAAAAGGTATTGTTGAGACTCTCAGTAGACGTTTGTCCGTTTAATAATCATCAAGTTTATCAATATATGTATATTATTCAAAATGGTTGGTGATGAAACAAAAATGTTAAATATATTCAATAGACGATATCGTTGGTAGTTTATAGCCGCGATGACAGGTGAGGGAATTGACAAGATTGAAATAAAACTTCAATAAACTATTTGAATATATGTACATAAACCAGTACACATTATGACACTAACTGATAGCATTGGTATTGGATGGTTGTCGCCTTCTCTAAGTTTATTGGCATCCGAAAATAGTCCCCTTGGAGTTCCCCTCACCGTGGTACAAGCTTCATGGTAAGTTGTCCCCAGTTCTCCAGTTCTTCCTAGTCCCTGTTTTTTATTTATTATCCTACATAGGGTTGGCTCTGTGATCGGCTTAGGATCGCTGCTAGGCAATATCATATTTGGTTCAATAATCGATCGAATGGGTCGCAAAATGTGCTTGTTTATGATGGCTATACCCAATATGGTGAGTTTAAGAAAATATTCGCTCCATTTGAAGAGATTCCAATTGAACTAAATACGACTTATCATTATTATTCTATAGATCTATTGGATTCTTATATACACGGCCAAAGATGTGACTTATCTGTATGCCGGTCGCTTTTTAGCCGGCATTACTAGTGGTGGTTGCTATTTGGTTTTACCCATATTCATAGCGGAAATTGCAGATAACAGGTGAGTAAAAACTCGTATAAATCTTATCAATTGCATTGTGGAAAAATATATTTATTTTGATGCTTAGAAGGCTTTGAGTTTATTCACACTTCTAAGTGAATACAAGAGATTTCTTTTCTTTATTTTATACATATTTAAATGTTGGGTTTATGGTCAAAGAATTTAAATAAATACAAAGCCTTGTATAATTTAAAGCTGTATGAGTAAATTTACATTCCTTTTACTTGGGCGGAGAAAAGACTTTATTCTTTTAATACCATGCACCCATAGGGTGAGCTGATATATTAAACTCGGCCAAACGTATGTAACTCGAGATCTATAAAAGCTAGAGCTACCAAATTTGAAATTTCGCCTCCGGAGTCCGATAAAAGGTGGTTTTCTCCCGTAATACTAAAGATATCATTCCACAAAATTTCATAAAAGAACAGGCCATATATACGTAAATATACATTTAAATATATTTTCTTAGCCTCCCATAGATTTTTATAAGTCTCTATAAATTTCTATATATTCTCATAGATTTCTATATATTCCTATATATTTCCAAAGATTTTTATAGATTTCCATATATACCCATGGATTTCCATAGACTTCTATATATTCCCATAAATTTCTATCTATTCCTATAGATTTTCATATAATCCCATAGATTTCTATATGTTTCTATATTTTCCTATAGATTACATCCCCATAGGTTTCTATATATCCCCATAGATTTCCATATATTCCCATAGATTTCTATATATTCCTATGGATTTCCATATGGGAATATTTCTACGCATCCCCATAGATTTCTATATATTCCTATTAATTTCTATATATTCCTTAGATTTTTACATATTACCATAGATTTCTATATATTTAACTTGATTTCAGCTTACCTGTATATCCAGAAGTGAATTTCCAGTCCAAAGCCAGAGGTCCGATCACGCCGACGCCCGCGCACCAACTGACCTTGCACCCCCACGTAGCTCCTTTTATATGCTCTGGAGACATGTTATCCGACATTTTTTATCCGATATTATTTATCCGACATTTTTTATCCGACATTTTTTATCCGACATTTTTTATCCGATATTATTTATCCGACATTTTTTATCCGATATTATTTATCCGACTTTTTTATCCGACAGGTTTGTCCGACATCGGATAAAAACAAAAATCGGTTAAAATTTAAAATATCCGTTAAAATTTGAAATTTCAAATGGTGAAAATTTCCGTTAAAATTTAAAATTTTTTGGTGAAAATTTCCGTTAAAATTTAAAATTTTTTGGTTAAAATTCAAAAATTCCGTTAAAATTTTCTGTACAAAGTTTAAGTAAAACGGAGATTTCAAATTTTAAGAAAACTTAAAATTAACGGAAAATATATATAAAAATCTAGGAATGTATAGAAATCTATGGGAATATATAGAAATCTTTGAAAATATATAGGAATATATAGAAATCTATAAGAATATAAGAAATATATAGAAATCTATGGAAATAATTGGAAATATATAGAAATACTGGAATACGTAGAAATCTGTAGGAATATAAAGAAACCTCTTAGATGTATAGAAATCCTTGGAAATATATATGAATTTGGTTTTATAAATTTGACTTGGTTTTCTCACTTGGTACATAGGTGACATGACGACATAAATGCTTCAATTTATCAATTACTGCATTTTCAGCATTCGAGGCGCTCTTTTCTCATTCGTCATGATTTACATGAGCATTGGAACTATGGTTGGTTTTGCATGTGCCTCGTATCTCTCGTACTATCTGATGCCGTGTATTATCATTTGTCTTCCTGTGTTTTACGCATTGGCCATCATAGGATTGGAGGAGACACCACAATACTTGTTGAGACATGGGCGTGATGAGCAGGCCCAGAAGTCATTCTACTTCTACAAGAATCTATCTCCATCACCTTACTCCACTTCTGATAAGGAATCTTATGGGAATGATGCAGCTAAAATGGAATTTGATACATTCCGACTTCAGGTGCTTGGTGGAGGAATAACTGAAAAAATAACATGGAGAGATTTCTGTAAGTTTACTTTGTTTCTTTCCTATCTTTGCCTTTATCTCGATCACTATCTTTTTGTCTCTTTAGTTAACTTGCCCACCATGAAGGTCTTTGGACTGATCTTTGTGCTACTCATTTGCAATCAGTTGTCGGGCAGTTTTGCCATATTCAACTACACCTCGCACATATTCAATGAGCTGCAGACGCAACTGGATCCCAACACCTGTACGATTATCGTGGGTGCTGCCCAGGTGATCGGCATATTGTGTGCTGTGGTCCTCGTGGATCGATTTGGCAGACGAGTCCTGCTCTTGACCTCAATGGGGGGCATGGGCTTGGGAGAATTGGGAATAGCCTTTCTCAAAGACTTTGCCTCGCCCGACTTTCTATCCCGAAATGATTGGCTATCAGTTTTTTTGATGTGCGTTGTAGCGATAATAGCCTCATTGGGTGTGGTAGCTTTACTTTTTGTCATTATCATAGAGCTTCTGCCGGCCAAGGTGAGTTTGCAAAACTTCCACTTTCTTATCGATGTTTCCACTTTATTCTTTTTTTCATCTATCTTCAGATACGCTCTATTGGAACTTCCCTGAGCATGGCCACTTTCAGTGCCTTTATCTTTGTGTCATTGAAAATCTACCCCATCATGATCAACGATTATGGTTTAAGTGTTACCATGTATATGTCGGCTGGTGTATGTTTCTTTGGCTTCATTGTCTTGGGCCTGTTTTTGCCCGAAACCAAAGGCAAATTGATGACGCACTGAGGCAGACATATCCGATAATTGTTGTTGTCGCTTGAATGTGTCGTCGTGTGAAACTCAATGGAGATGACTTGGCCCTAGGCCATGCCCAAAATGATCATTACATAAGTCCCAAGGAAACTAACTCACACATTATCTTACTCATCTTGAACTTTTTAAACTAATTTTTAGGTTTATATTATTGATGCTCAATAGAAATTTGATCTAGTTTAGAGAAAGACCGTGTATAACTAATAAATAAGTAACAATTTAACAAAAACTGAATATTTTATAGACTTAAGAATCTAAGACATAAGTGGGAAATGCATAAAATTGTAGTGTAGCTATACCTAAATGGGCTTAAAGCCGAAATTGTTAAGTGTTTGAACTCAATCAATTATGATTTCGAACATGTATCTGCTGCACTTTATCAAACTCAAAATGAAAGTTAAACTTGCCGATTATAAAACTTTTTATTGCACAATGATACGAAAAAAAGCAACTAAAAGACAGAAAAAAAACTTCAACTGCTGTTGGCAGTCAGCAAGTTGTCTGATAAGCCAAAATAAACTGCAACTGCAACACGAGAAGTTGCCCCGATAGACATGGAGAAAGAGGGAAGGAAACCTTTTCTTGGTTTTGCTCCTCCTCTAGCTCTTTGCATGCGATTACGAATTTTTGAATGAATGAAGAATTAATGAATTCGCAACGAAAAGCAAACAAAGACTCATAAATTCAAACAAAAATTTATTTACTTTTGCCTCTCGGTTTGGTTTTTCTTTTGCATTTCATATCATTTGAGTTTTTATGACAGGACACACAAATCTTTGCCCAGATCTCAGACAGAAAGTCCACAAAAACCCACTTAAGTTCACAATTTGGGTTAGCTGGCTTACATTGGGAGCCTGGCAAAGAAGATGAAAATGCTCTTTCATCATTTTCACACGTTTTTCTCGAAAGAAAAATTGGAACATGTATGACTTGGTCTTGACAAGCGGAAATTTGTAACAATTTGTTGTTGCACTTAAGTGCAAGGCAGCTAATTGCAGTTGTGTGTGATTAAAGTTGATAAACACATTCCCCCCCTCCCACAACTCCAAATATCACACCCCCATCCCCATCGTCAGTTTACCCTGTCAATGACTTGCCGGAAGTTTAAGCAATCCAAAAACAAAAATGTGAAAATCATTTGCCTGGTGTGTGGCCAATAGTTATGAGAGCAATTCCCCCAAAACAATCGATATCTAATAAGATCAATTGTATATTGTTTATATGATTTGTGGTTACCACTGCTCAGGCTCCTCACAAAAATGATTTAACAATTTCTGTAGGGCATCCATTGTGTTGACCCACTCGAAATCAGCCTATGGCTTCTCTGTATGACTCTCACAAAAAGAGTAGCAAATTTTTGTGGTACACATATACCCTTTCCAGAGGGTACATTAATCATGAACTGAATAAAGTGCAAATACCATATATCTATATTCTATGATTTGGCTTTTTATGTCAATTTTAATCAATATTAAATCTAGCATACGTAAAACAAACCAATTGTTAAGGGTATTTGACTGTGCTGCACAACGAAAGTAAGTCAAATCCCTAGGTAAGTATATATTGGTAAACTTCAAAATGTCATCTTTTGTCTTGGCTTTTACAGTAGCCACACAATTCCCAATTGGTACACTTTTATTTGTGCCACAATCTCCCATTGATCTGCATTGATGGCAAGGAATATGCCCAAAAATTGAAAAGAAAAGTAAAGAAATTAGGTTTAATTTTTTTCAATTTATTTATTGTGTCATGGCAAATGCTTTATTCATTATTTATTGTGTGTTTGTGTGTGTTTGTGATTTTCCATTGTTTGTCGTTATTTTTTGCCCTATTGTTAATTGTAAAATGTGATTTCAAATATATATTTACATGCTCTAATTTTTTGTGAATCGGTAACCGGAGCTTACAGATTTCATTTCATTTTTGCCATTATACAAGAGATGTATATGATAAGTGAAAATTTTTGCATAATGTAAAATTAATCTGAAATAATTTTGTTAATATTAGATGCTCTCTTATTAACAAAGCAGCAGAAACTCTTCAAATAGTTCAATTTGATTTAGAAAAACATTGATCAAAGAATCAACCAAATATTTATACACGAAAGTATTTAAATTAATAGAACAAAAAACTTGCGATTAAACGACTGAAATCGATCTCAATTACAAATAATAAATTATGATTTTTGGCAAGCCAAACAGAGACTATTAAAACATGAACTCAACAAACTATCTAATATATCATAAGAAATGGGAGTTTTGGGGAATCTGTTTAAAATTGAAAATAACATAGAAATTAATTCTTCCAATGTTTTATCAATGAAAATTTCTAAGCCCCTTGCATTCCAATATTGTCAAATTTTGTTTTCCTCTGTTTTCGTTTTAGCACAAAGTTGATTGAACTTTTTAACAAAATAAAATTTAAAATTTATTCACCAAATATATTTGCATCTCATCTAAAAATTAACTGAGATTTAACCTAACGATCAAATTATAAATAAGTTGAAAACGGAGTCCGCAACATAAATATTCAGAAAGAAAAAAAAACCAGACTTTTGGTGTGACAATTTGTGAGATAAACAAAACGACTCATGGTCCATGAATATGAAAATCTATCATCTGTCAGTCAAGAGCTACCGTTAGTTTTGAATAAAACTCAAAAAAAGAAAAAAAAACTGGAATCTATTTGGAGTTGTATAAATTAGCCGTGATTAATTGGAAAGGTCAAGTGCTGAGCTCAAGTCAGACAAAGTGAATCAAAGTGAAGTGAGGTAAGGTAAGGTGAAGTGAAGTGATGATTTTTAAAATGAAGTTTCAAGAGCTGGTCGAAAATTATACGATATATAATACACACAGTACTCAGTACCTGTATACCTAGAAAAAATTACAATTCATATAAGTAGGCAACCTTCTAGAGTCTAGACCATCAACTAAGAGGATTAGAACTGGTTTCTAGAGTCAAAATAAATGGCAATTAATTAAAAATTTTGCAAAAATTCATTAAAATTGCATATACAATAAAATGTGAAACTTTAATTAGCACTTCCCGTCATTAAAGCATTTAATTTGTAAGGCTTCTGCCAATAATATAATTAATTTACTTATGCCAGCATCTCCAGCTAAAGATAGACTCTCTGTCCGTTCGTCCGTCCATCAGTCTGTTTGTCAGACAACATCTTCAGCCATTTTTGAAAGGTCATTAAGAGTGGCAACCTCTAGCTGAATAATATTTTACACGTCTTGGCCTTTAAAATCGAAATTTATGTTAGAACATTAATTTTATTGTTGAGCAAACGAAATTTCGCCACACATGCCATAAAATTAGCCATGATCAAAGTTGGTAAGAACGACGGTTGAGGCCAAAAACACCATTGGCCATACATAATTTGTCTGCAGATCTTTCTATTTTCTAATTTATGTTGAACACGACAGCTTTATTTCTATAATTATTGTGTAAGATTATTTCTTCTTAAAAAATTCTTTAAAACTTAAATGGGAATTAATTATTATATCTTTTATGAAGACGTAGAATAAAAAGTAGCTGACGCAACTTTCTTATTATATTTAAGAGCTTACATAATGGCTGACCCTGAAAAGAGATATAATTTAAAAGAATTGAAAAAGCTATGATTAATAGTTGATGGTTTGAGGCAATCGTTGTCTGGGTATTATGTGTGAAAGTTACTTCATGTTCTTTGGACAGTTTTTCGAAAAAGTGAATGCAACATTGACGTAAAGAAATTATCAAAGAAAGTGACTTAAGATGGTGTAGAAGATTCCCTCAGAACGCGCAAAGAAAGTGTAAAAATTGCGACTATAAATAACAATTCTATTGTTTAAATGGATGGAAGGCCATTTGTCACACTATATAACATTTTTCTAAAAGGCTTTTAAGTCGAAAGGCGAAAGGCATAAAAACTGATTGTATTGATGCTTACTAACAAAAGAATTATAAAGAATTAGAAGGTATAGAAGCCAAAAGATTTAGCATGGCAACAACAAGACCAAACTTATTTGGAATTGGATACATTTCCCTCTTTGCCCTACTCATCATAATTTTGGACCTTGAATTGAATTTCAAAAGGCTGTAAATATTCTTTTGCAGACTGTTCTAAAGTTTCAATGAAAATAGATAAATGTTTAACTAATGCAATTCGTCCAGGAAGTATCTCTTATACCACAAAAAGAAATGAATAAAATTTAAACCACATTAAACTGTAAGTGCCAGACAGACAGGTGTTTGCTCAAAGAAATGGTTAACTTTTTTTACTTAATTTTTTTGTTGTTAGTTAATTTCCTTAAAGTTTGTGGTGGTCCCTTCTGTCTAGTGGATTGGCTCAACTGTTGAAAGCAATTTGACACACAGTTGGCGGACAACTGACAGCCAAAGACAACTGAGAAAAATCCTGGAAGCCATGTCGGGGTGCCAACTTTAAGATACTCTACACATATTTTCCATATACTCTTTTTTTCTGGTACAGACTAAGGATCAACTTTTGCTAAATCTCGTGGCTTGGTTTGACCTGTAGCAATTTGAATGTTAATGGCATGTTAATTTCTATTTGATTTTTTATGCTTATCTTCCTTTATTGTCCCATGTCAGTTGGCAAGTTAGTGATAATCTCTTGTTGTTGCTGCGGTTGTTCCCTTTTTTTTTATTTTTAGTGTTTTGTTTTTCTTTTTGGTTATAAAACAAACACAAATGACATTATTCGCACGAAGACAGCAGGATGGTAAGTTGGTTGGTTGGTTGGTTGGTTGCTTTGGGCATGGGCTGCCGTTGCAGCTGTTGTGGCACGACTTTCTTCAGGCCTAGCTTCTTCTCAGCAGCAGCTACAGCTACAGCAGCAACAACAGCAACCATCAATTCGACAGCAACAACGACGACATTTGCGCCTGCGCTTCAACTTCCGGAAATCACGTTGCTTGCCCCTTGTCTCTTGTTATAATATTATTTCTTTCTTCTCCTCCTTTTTTTTTTGTTTTGTGTTTTGGGAACAAACAACAACCAAAAATGTGCACGCGAACAGAAATTACAAAATCCGTAAAGTTAAATTAAGCAGCAATGAACAAAGAAAATATACATAAATTTGTTTATAGTTGTTAAATTTTTCAATTATATGCTGGTTTTAGTATTTTATTTGCTTGCCGCTCATAAATACGAGCCGTATGAAAAGAAATAAAGAAATTGCGGTTTCAATAAATTTATGAAACAGCATTTATACATATCTAAACAGTAGCTAAAATATATAAAAATCTGTCCAATCGTTTTTCCAGTAGTTGCATCATAGTAAAGGGCTTTTTTATGTCTACTTAAACTAATGGGTGAGAAATTTTTTTCATATTTTTGTAGTTAAATCAATCATAAAAAATGTATAGGTTATTTAAGTGTTTCCCTTTGAAGAGGATTTTTGGTATATAAGTTGTGGAAACATCTCTTTCTCAAATCATGCATTTAGTATAAATTTTAATTTACAAAATCAGTTTAGTGTCAATTCCTTTTAATGTAAAATATTGCTCAAAAATTAACCTAAGTAGGGGGAAATTACGCAAATTTTGTACTTTGTGAAGATTGTTTATGTGAAATTTTTGTTTCATTTGTATGACCATTGTATATAGATGATCTTTGTCAAGGTCATCTTGATCAATCTATTTGCAATTTTCACATAGTTTAGATTTGATCAGAAATCTGATCTTGCTGTCAATTTTCACACAAGCAGAACTAATGTGAATTTAATTTGATGATCATCATGGTAAAATGCCTCGCACACGATTACTTGATGACGATGCCTTGATTCGCCCTCAGGGGGCACTCCCTCAGATGGACGTGGAGCTAATGTCAGACCTAAAGACACAATTTCGGCAATCGACTAACTCTAGCACCCAAATCATAGCATAGACCAGACCCGACCTAGCCTCAATTAAATTTAACTGCAATTCTTTTGATTTATACGCTGCTGCCGATGCTGCTTCTGCTGCTGCTGCTGCTGCCGTTGAAATGGCCTTCTAAAGTGGCAATCAATTTTCTTTGGGTGCTGCTGCACGTGTTGAACTCCAACTCCAGTCGCAGTCGCAGTCGAAGTCGATGATCCAACTTAAGTTTCAGACGCGAGTCGTTACCTCAACGCCATTTGACCCCCAGCTATGTTTCCTTTTCTTTTTCGGTTATCACAAAATTCAGAGTGGCTGGCATCTTCTTTGCTCAGAGTTGAGTTGAGTTGAGACAATATATTTTCTATATGCCTCATTTTCTGCACAAATCGCTTGACCTTAAGCGTTTTCTTGTAATTTATTTGTCGTTGCCGCAATTTCCCACACACAACATAGAGATTTTCTCGCTTAGAAGCTGTAAACTGTAAACTGTATTACGTTGATTCACATTTTGGGTTCACTTTTGGGTTAGTTGTCGAGGTTGTGGGTTTTGTAGGTTATTGTGCCTGCTGTTTGGGGCATTATGTAATGTCATTGTTGGGATTTTAGTTTCGTTTTTCCCTCCCTCCTTTCGTTTAAGTGGGTGGTTTAGCGGGTGGTGGTGGTGGTGCTGCTGCTGTTGGAGGAACGAACGTCTTGGCCTGACTTCGCTTATCAGTTCCATTTAAAGAGCTGAACAAAAGGCATTTTATATACAATGACATAACCCCCACCATCAAGAGTTACATTTGTAATTGCCGCAGAGTTGATTTAGTTGATTGTAAATTGTTGATGAATGGCAAATTATTGGTTTAATTGCTGATACAAGAAATATTTCATATGAACTAGCGAGACGATCAATATAATAAGAGTTTCCACATCCAAACAAAAGTGCTTGATTATTTTCAAATGGATGGAAAGAGAAGAGACAAAGGTTTTGGAAATATATCAGAAATATGATTACTTTTTAAAATTTTGGATTGTTATATCTCTATATTTTCGTAGGCACTTTTTACCACTTAGCATTAAATAACAAATATTATCGAGTAATTCTTTGCATAACATTTTTGTTTCGTTTTTCCTCCTATGGTTTAATCAAATTAAGCTTCAATTTCCTTAACATGCGCTGCCTCTACCGTTCCCCATCGCTCCGAGAGTATCATGGCCCATGTGTAACACTTCCTGACTAATGAAGTGCCAGACATCAGACATGGCAACATCTTCATTAACATCAACTGAAAGAGAAGCCGCCATGGCTAGGCCAGTATGTAAAAGGCTCCTAAGTATTTATGGGTGGAAGGGTGAATGGAAAGCGGCAGTGGGCACAGAAACGAGACTCAATGACCAAAAAAAAAAAAGTGTTGATGTTGAATGCCTTCAAGGTGCCAAAGTGCAAAAAGTCTTTCTCTGTTTTCTTCTTTTTTTTTTTGTTGTAAGCCGCCCATTTAAGTGTCCAATGATGGAGCTCTAAAATGCCGTTAAAGAGTTTCAATTATACCAATTTCAATTTCAAAGTGATCAAAGCTGAGAAAGTTGCTGCTTATCATGAGAAATTGAAACCTATCGAAAAATGCAATAAAAAAAAAAAGAAAAAATAAAAATAAAAATTATCAAATAGTAGGCATTGCCATTGAATGTCAAAACCAATTTGTACGTATAGGTCGTCCAGGTTCTAAGTAAGTTCATTACAGTTGCTCAGCTCGAGCAGTAAACAACGTTTCGACTACAAAATTATCCGGATAAATTTCATTGAAAATTATTCAAAATTTAAAAAGTCATTTCATAGTTTTGGTCCTTTTATCCTCGGTAAAAATTCCTTACAGGCTTGCTCCATGGATCTACGAAAGGCTGAAAGTCAGAATCCCAAGGATGTTCAAGTTCGGGACAGAACAGCGGAACGCTTCAGATCTTTTGTCCAGGATTTCTTGTGTTTCCTGATACTCTTCGTGGTTGCGTTGCTCGTTGTCTCGGCTGTGTTCTTCATGATAGACGACTGGAGTCGCTTGCAGCAGGCAAATCAGAAGCGCCGTTTGTTATTCAAGCAACCAAATGGCCCAGCTGCTGTCCCCAGATCAGAGTCAATGGATTCCTTACATCTCTATGAACATTTCAAGCCTGCGTGGCCGCAATGGGGTCGCATAATGTTCCATTGCCATAGTCCACACAAAGTGGATCAGCAGCCAATTTCATCGGTTACGGATCGAACGTCGCTGGAGGGCCCGACAGCGGCGTTAAATGAACCGGGAGAGATGGATAAAATTAACGAAATGGCTGAATAATGCCGGCGCATCATGTTTTAAAAGTAGGTAACAACTGAATCTATTACATTATCTCTATACAAACAATATTCTTTTTACAGACTGAATTTATCGGCCATCCTAAATTTACATCAAACAGAATTTTACCCAATTTTATTCGTTATCTGTGGCGTCCTATTCGTTCCAAACTATTGGGGTCTGGTTATTCCAATAGGTTTTGTCAATTGATGTATATTAGCCACTGGGCTTTGCCTTTTTTCTCGGAAAAATGAGACATTGTCCCGGGTTTATCAAACCAAATTAAGCCGTTCAAATGTCATTTACTATTTCGATCTTTAAACTTTGGGATGTTTACATACCAAATGGCCATCAAGAATCTTTTCACATACGACGCCCAGATCCGTTTATACAAAACCCAAAAATAATTATTTATACACTTATAAAACTGGCTGCTGTTAGCAGATAGCAGCAATAAGCTGGGACCGGCAGCAGCCAATATAGAATAATTACAGAGTTTATATTTTTAGATAATAGTTAAGATATAGACATTAAGAAGCAGCCACACGCAAATACTTATAATAATACAAATACGCAAAATGTAATAAAAACAATGCAAAACATCAGATAAAACGACGTTTTCATTTAAAAAGGAAAAGGGATACAGGGTTGGTCCAGAACAAATGTTCGTTTCTGAATAAAGAACAGGTTAATCCTTATAAATATAGATATAATTATAATCCTTATAAATCTCTCGCTAAAAGGCAAAGAATCCTGCAATTCATTCATTCATTCAATTCATTTTTAAAGGAAAAGGGATCAAATGTTTTTCTCTGAATAAAGAAAATAACTTTCTCTTATAAATAGAGATATTTAGAGAAGAAATTATCTCGCTAAAAGGCAAAGAATCCTGCAATTAACACTAAATCGAGTATACGATTAAGAGAAGTTTAATTCAAATGCATTTCTAACGGTATATTTTAGCAATACGTCATTTGAATATTTAATTAACTTTGTTTAACTATGATTTAGATCCAATTTTTCGTTTGTTAGTCACACCTAAATATTTTAGCCAATTTCTTTGGCCCCCAAAAATTGAAAACCGGCTTCGTTTCAAAGAGAATAAAAGTTGACAAATCTAAGCTATAAATAAATCTGTGTCAACAATCGCCAAAAACACAAAAGAGACAATCGAAGACAAAGGAAGAATTAATACAACTGAGACATCATTCAAGATTATGCAATTTATAAAGAGTAGTAGGTAAGGTAAATTAAAATATCATAAACATGCAATGGTTCGAGAATGAACCTCTGGGTAGAACCCAAAAAAAGAACAAGTTTTGTTCTATGGCAAACAGATAAGGCATAATAATAAAAAATTCCCATGGTAGGACTTGGCCTTAACTGTAATTTGTTTTATGTACATGCAACTTGGTCCAAAGGCTAAGAATTAGAAGAGTCATCCGCATCCTACAACTGGCTAATTAAGCTGCGAAGAAGACTCATAAATATTCAGATGAAGCAACCGAAAGAGGCAGCAAACAAATCGTAGATAAGAGAATGTTGCACGTTTCGTTTCGTGTTGCTGGATCATTAGCAAATTCACAGATTTGATCGTTAATTCAAATATGATTTTGAAATCGTATCTTCTATAAATATGGATTTGTTCTCAGGAGACACAACTGTTTGAGTGTGTGTGTGTGAATAACTGATTACTTTAATTAAATTTTATACAAAATCAACACAAAAGCAGCGAGTAAAACGCCCACATGCCAATGGCAAAACAAATGCCAAAAGAAAAGAAAAACCAACAAAACTTAACTGTTATTGTTGTAATTATGCAATTGTTTTTAAACTTTACCAGCTGCCATTGCTGTTAGTCTATGCAAATTTATGCTTTATCTTTTATATAATTATACAGCTGCAGTCAGTTATCACAGGCTCTGGCCCACACCCACGACATGACCTGCCCTTCAACCGCAACAGCAGCGAAAACTGCAACTGGCTGCATTTGTCGCTTCTTGTAACACAGACTTGAAGCGCGATAATGCCAACATATTATACACTTCATTTCATTTGGTTTACACAAAAATCCAACCAAAGGGCATTGAGAGGAGGGGGGGAGCTGGAACAATATAATGATGGGGAGATCTTCAATGCCTCAATTAACTCATTATACACCTCAAAAAACTTCTGTTTCTGTTTGCTTTTCGTGAAGATTTGAAGATTTTTATCACTTCCAGGGGCAGTACTTACAATGTCTGAGAAGAATCGTGAATCAGTTAAAGAGCTTCAAGTGAATTGAAAGGTACCATTTGACATTGTCTCACAAAAAAAAAAATTCGTTTTTTACGAGAGTAGCTATAAGGAAGTGCCCACAAAATCCATATTTAATCACTCTAAGAATTTAAATATCTCAAATAAAAGTATTTTAATATAGCTACATTCCCTTAATTGGCACCCTGCTGCTGTTAAATTAGTTAAAATAAGTTACGCACCCAATGACCAAGTCGAAATGAACAAAACTTGCCAATTGCCTGTAAAGAAATTGATGTTCCTCAGTTAACATGTCTTTCCTTTCCTTTACTTTCCCTTCCTTTCATTGGCTCTTTGCTCTCCCGTCCCTTCCCTTCCCTCGCTGGCAGGCAATTAAATAAAACATGCCCCAACGACTTCGAGTGATGAATTTTGCAATGCTAATACTCTTATATAACCATATGTAAATTATGTTAACAAATGAAGAAGAAATATGGTACTCAGCATTGGCCAGCAACCAGAGGAACACACCTTAAAGCCAAAAAAAAAAAATAAAAAAGACCTATCTAAAAGGGAGACTGCTGGGAACGGGAACTCTGCCAGCTACTGTCCATACGCCATCTCCAGCTCAAGCCACAGCAGAATTGGCCAGCCAACCAGCCAGTTAGTCAACCAGCCAGCCAGCCAGCCTGGACGTGGATCGCAATTGAAGCTCAGCTCTGACCATTGACAAGATAATTTCCTAGGGTGCCGCCAAGCAATACAGTAAATCCTACCTACCTTTCGAATACACTTACCCCTCAAAAGTCACCATCTAAGTATATAAAAAAAGCAGTAAAATGATATGAGAAATATATTCGCAATTTTACTATGCAATCCACCAAAGGCGTTTTTTGATTAATCAATTAAATTTTAGTTAGTCGTTTCATAATATCAGCCAGAGAAAGTCCTTGTTAAAAAGACTTGAGATTTTGTAAATATATATATATTTATGATGTATATATTAAATCTTTCTATGACAACATTTTATTTATAGTGGTTGGCTTTAGACGAAACCATCAAAATTCTGAATAATTTTGTAATAAACCACAAGAAAACTTATTTAGAATTAGATAAAAATTGTATATTTCAATAATTTTTTGCTTTTACGAATTATATTTGGATATTTTCAATATGGCTTCTTATACAAAGTTGCAAAAAATTGTTGAAGAAGATATCTATGTATGTCCAAAATTGAATTTTACTATCTCTATTATTACTTATGGCCAAATTTGATATTTCTAGAAAGTGTACATAGCGGTCGTTGTAATATCCAAATCAGACTTTTTCCTTCCTTTATTTTTTTTTAGGTACGTCTTCGTTTTACAAATTGTACAAAAAAATAGAAAAAAAAACCTATGGCCACGACAAAACAAAAATTGGCTAGTTTCGCTAGACCGCGTTAAGTTGACTGACTACCAATTGTTATTGTTGCTGTTGCCACGACCAAAAAGTTCGACTTCTTCTGCAACTTGGATTAAGGCTAAATCTGAGGTTGAGGCTGAGGCTGAGGCTACTTCAACGAATAATTTTCAAACAGAAACTGCCGCCAAGCCAAGAAGGTTCATAATTATCAAACGAATTGTTACTGTGGATGGGGCTGTGGCACTTCTGGAAATGTTGCAACCGTTTGAGCGATCGCTACAGGAACTGCAGACTTCGTTTGGGCCAATAGTGCAAAGTGGCGGGTTAAATAGGTTTTGACTACTTGCAGACAGTTGAAGTTACGCTACCCTGTGCCCGCACAGTAATCGGGTATATTGCTTGATTGGAATTCTCGATTGAATACCCATTATATTAAGAATATAAGGTACTTTTATATCCAGTAAATAGATGCATGCTTTTTACTCTTTTGATACACGGTATCTTGAAGTCGGTGGCATGTAGTAAAATGTAATTGGAGCATTTGAAAGATGTACAATTTAGTAGATATCTTTTTGATACCAAATCAAAGGTAATTAGCCAATAAACTTGATCAGGGCCAGAAGCTACCTCTATAACAAATTGATTGATTTTAATTGGTTATTTTTAATTATGAATATTGCTCAATTGATCTAATCTATAGATCCGTGCGTATGTTTATTTCCTTATTTCGCATTGATTAATTAACTATAATAAATTTAAGACATCGCTTTTTGCTTTTTGTTTTTTGATAAATTTACTTTTAATTGAATTGGTCCACAGCATTTGAAATTTTTAATTTGAACAAAAAATCCCATCCACAAATAAATGCCAAGAGAAAGAAGTGCAATGCCTCCAACCCGTATCATCTAGTATGTAGAGAAGGAGGGGATCCATAATAAATAGCAAACGGCCAACGAAAAAATTAATAAATCGTGAACAATGGAAGCGTTTGGTAGTTATGACGATGACGATGACGATGAATCTAAGGCTGCAGCTGAGACTGAAGCGGAATCTAGCGATGTCTTGGTCTTACCTTCTCATATAATTGATCTCGAAAATTGCTGCAAACGTTTGCCTTTGGTTTGCCTCGCTTGGGATTGCATTGCATTCAACTTTGGCTTTCGGTGGACGCGACGCCCTATGGTTTTTCTTGGTTTCTTTTTTTTTTTTGGTTTTTTGGGATTTCTTTTTTTTTCGGTAGCTGTGGCAGTGCCAACACAATTGTTAGGAAGAATTATTGCTCTTCATTGCCTCATCATATAATTGTGGAGGAGCGTAATTTATGTGTTCGGTTTGTGTGTGTAAAGTGTGGATGAAAACAGTTTTTAATTTATCTGAAAAACTTTAGAAATACGGCTATTAGGTTATTTTATTTTATTGCCAAGATATTCTGCTTTAATGAGAGTGACCGAAAACTAGAATTAACTCAAGTATTATTTTGTATTAGTTGCAAAAACTGATTAGCTGTACTTTTAATTGTTAGTCGTACTGGATTTTTGAATTAAATACTGAATCAGATCAGTTAGAGAAAAAAGATAAATTAAAGATACTAAACTTCTTATTTATTTCCTCTTTAATTTTGAGTCCCAAATACTACAGCTAACTGAATTTAGTTGTGTTTTTTAATACTGTAGGATTCTGAGGATACAAATCCAACAACTGCTTTTTAAGGGTATATCTTTCACTTATTTCAGTATTTAGATTGAAGCTTTAACAGGTATTAACTTTTCTGGAATACATAAAAAGTATACTTCCAAAAAAAACATTGATAAAAGTGTCGCAATTTGTATGATTAACTTAGAATAGTAAATCTTTTCGATATTGTTTTTGAACTTGGCCTTGGAGACAGTATTTTTAATGAGATCTGCATTATTTTAAACAATTTTAATTATATACATAATTTTCTTGGATCAGATTTGCATACTTATAATTCTTTTCATTCAGTTTTTTGTTTTGTTTATCGTTATCAATAAAGTCATTAATCATTTCCTGGCCACTCCAAAAGTCAACCCATTTCCTCTCCACCAAACGAACAAAAGTAAACCAACAATAATCTCTGTCATTCAATTGCCACTCTAAAAATGATTGTGATGCTGTCCAAAAAGGTCACTCATGTTGTCATAAAAATGTAACAACTCTATTTCGAACTGAAATGAAACCGCAGACAGTCAAAACACCAAGCCCCCAAAAAAAAAAAACAAAAAATCCCAAAAAAAAAACCTAAAAATGGAGACGGGAGATGGGTTTTTTTTTTGTCAGTTGGAGCACACGCTTCCACTTGGAATCGGAATCGGGGTACATGAGTAAGTGCACTTGCCTGCCTGCCTATCTGTGATGTTATATCTGCGTACACGATATCACGCCGACTCCCCGGCTCTCTGATTCAGACCCGACTCAGGAACACGCGAGCTAGCTAATGGTAGCAACTTTACCGGCGATGCCGTCGCCACCACATAAGCCTCTCCAAATGAGGTTATGCAAGATCGTAGCGGCGGGACCCAGACCATGTTTATTCATACAATATCTACAGACTTTGCTCATTTTTCGCTTTTTTCTGCCTTTATACATATTTTTTTTTTCGCTGGTGTCATTGTGGCCTGGAAAGCATCACAACAACAGAGACAAATTAGGCACAGAGAGTGTTGGAATTAGTTGAAAATATTGTATATATGGTCTGCGGCAAATGGAGTTGGCCCTAAAAGCGGCCATTTGTGGTCGCTGACTTTCGTCACTTTCGTACAAAATCTCATAATAATATTTTGATCTAATAACCGACTTTTGTTGTCTTAATAAAGAAATTAAATGTGAAAATGATTACCTCAAATTTTGTTTATATTTTGAAATGATCCGAAAAAGCAGAAGGAAGAGGAAGTGAGGGAAAAACCTTTGCACAATTCACTAGCAATCATCTAAACGAAACACTTAAACTACTACCTGATCTCAATCCTCTCGCTTAGACAACTCCTCCACCAGTTTGGCACTTTGGGCTTTGATCTGCTTGCGATTCGGTACATTGGCCATCGTTTTGTTCTCCTGCAGCAAATCCTCTTCAGGCACCGCCTGCTGTTGCTCGTCTGGACTGATGTGCTCATACATGTCCAAGCTGGCCAAGAAGTCGGCATGATATTCATCCACATTGTGCTTAATGGTTGTCGGCTTCAATTCCACAGTGTAGCCCTTCATTAGTTTATAGATCTTGCGCTTCACTATGTGCATAATGTTGTCAACTAATCAGGGGAAATCGATATATATTAATAAATTGATAAGACTCATTGATCGATCTGACACTCAACTGTTTTCTTCGAAAATCTCTGGAGCAGCAGCTCTCATGTTGAGCATTTCGAATTTAAGTAATGGCAATTTCAAATACGAATTCGGATACTGGGAACGTATAAGTTTTGGTTGACGATCCACATGTCGCAGAATTTCCACAAGATTCCAGATGCTTAATCTATTTGAAATAATGTTATATATTGGAATCTTTATCAAATTGATTAACTTTTACCTCAGCATGACATAGGCATCAGCACGATTTTTAAGATGCTGCAGGGTCTCCTGTTCGAATTGTTCATCTTTTTGCAATATTTTCTTCAAGTCCTTGATACGTTCTTGGCGACTAAAGGAAGTTGCATACGTACAGAAATATATATATTTTGTGCATATTGAAATAGTTACTTGATCTCCTCTTCGGAAAGATTGTTAACCAGAACACCCTTGAGGACACTAGCGCATTTCATTTTCGTTTCCAACATCTCGTGGGCCAAGACATCATTGACAATCATGCGATGCAGCTTATCATTGTTATCCACCTGACTCTTCATACTGAGAATTGGGTTAATGAAAAAGTAGAGATAGTTTTTTGCCATTTAACCTACCGCGGATAGATCTCCCTGGCCTGAGAGCAAAGGGTCACAAACTTCACCTCCTTGATGGTTTTCTCTATTGATTTCAATTCCAACTTTAGAATCATCATACTCTGCGTTTCACGAACATATCGCTTCAGATTCGTCGCCGGGGCTTGTTCCTCCTTGGCCTTGGTAGTTATCTGACCCTGCGAATTCGCTGGCTTTCTCAGTGAGGTCAACATTTGCAATTTGGCTTGTAGGTTCTTGCGTGATTTCTCTTCCATGTGGCGATACTCTTCATTGAGCTCCTTGAACTTGGCTATAGCTGGCATTCCAAGATACAGAATATGTTTAATAAAATTCACTTGATCTTCCATATCGGAGCTTAGAGATCGTAGAATGGGCTCATAGAATATCTCATCGTGTAATAGAACTTGTATCATTTTCTTATACGTATTATTTATAGTTTTGATGGCCTTCAAACGGACATTGGAGTTTTCAATTTTCTTCAGAAACACTCGAGATTTGAGTTCCTCATCCAAAACGAATTCATTTTGATACTTGATGCGATTCTCCAACATGGCACGCTCTAGCTATAAAACACACAAGAAACTAAATGGAAAATCAATTGGAATAAATTTGATTTAGCTACCAGCAATTCTTTGTAGTGCTTCTTCAGCTGATCCAAACGAAATTCCAAACGATCCCTCTCTTTGCGCAAGACAAATGTACGCTGATTTATGTTGTCGACCACAAGATGTATGGGCATTTTCTGATATAAACGCTGCATATCCCTATGGTTAATAAGAAAATTGCGTATTTTGTGGGTATTATCATTGGCAATGATATTCTGCAACTTGGTGCGTCCATCGCGACACTGCAGCTTCAAACGTCGATTCTCGCGGAAATAGCGCAAACGATTCGCCTTAGACTCATGCGATTTGAATACCACACGACGAGCTTTTGTTTTCAAATTAATTCAAGTGATAATCATGGAAATGCAACTTAACTTACTCAACAAATCGGTCATTCCCTTGAATTGTTCAGTTAGAGAATTCGGTGTCCATCTTTCATCCACCATCAAATGTTGCCGCACATACGACATGCCGAATAGGCCATGGAAACGCAAGGCACGCGGATGCACTGGTTTCGGAGCGAGGACATCCTTGTCTCTATCACTCTTGGTGAGTGATGATATACCCTTTTCACGCGTACTGCAAGGCATTTTCTAAATCTTCTTATTCTCTATATATATACGAAACTAGACAATTGCTTTGGTAATAATAAGCAAGACTATCCAATATGTGTGTACTACAAGTGATTCTCTGACGGGAAACGATTTCAAAATCAGATTCGTAATGTGACAAAAAAAGAAAGGAGAAATCATCTATGGAATAAATTTGGAGAGTTTCTTTAAATATTTACTTATTTTTTGGCATAGCATACAAACCATTAGTTCAGAAAAAAAGCGTTTTATTTTACACATTTATTTTGCACTAACATTTCATTATCGGTTTCTTTTCGTTTTTCTGTTTTATACAATTACAGGATAGTTCGTTTAATAACTTACTTATGTGGCGATGAGAGTTTGAGTGCTTGTGTTTCAATCAAAATTTACTTTAATTTCTCTCAATAATTCATGGCAAAATATTCATATTTTGTTTTGGTACTTAATTTGTAGAACTTTCAAATAACATATTTCATTTTAGTATATAAAACTAAGTACATGGAAACAGTTTAACATTTTTCATTTTGATTTTAAAAAGTAAAGGGCTGATTTTTGTTTTCTGGTATAATCATTTCGAATGTGTTCTTCTATTGCACTTCTTAAATGTATCTACAAGTTCCATATGTAATAGTATGTGTGAGAATATATAAATTTGGTATGCCAACACTTTAAGCTTTCTTCTTTTTTTTTTGTATGTATTTTCTAAGTAGGTTTTTGTTTTGCTCGCTAATTTTTTTTTAATGAAACATCAACAAGTGGTCGCCTTGGTTTGTGCAAGTTCTCAAATTACAATTTAATATTATTCAAGGTAGATGCATGGTTAGATCTCGATTGATAGATAGTAATAGTATGTACTTGTTTTGTTTAGTTCAAACTCTGGCGTCTAAATATTGTCTCTAATTCTTCTTCATTTTCAGTGTATAATTTAGCTAAAATGTACATTGATTTGGGGGACTCGCATTAGCATTATTGAACAAATTCCTTAGATGATTGTTTGCCTTTAATTATTTCTTATTGCATTTTTCATTCAGTGTGGTTGGGTCTAAGAGTGTGTGTGTGTGTGTTGCATGCTTTGCGGCTTTCAGTTTGGCAGCCACTGAAAGATGTTGCCTACTTGGGTGAGCAGAAATCAATTTGAGGAAACCTTTTATCTCCGTTCTAAACAAAATAAAGTTGGAAAAACCAGCAACTTAAATGGAATAAGTTCAAATCAATTAAAAATCAATGCGGTTTCATATAGGTAGGTATGTAGGTATATATTTAAGTTTTATTTAAACATAAGCAGCTGAGTAACTGTGAAAAAAACTCGGCTTTATTTACATACATATATCGAAATAATCATCAAAAATGAACTACGTACTTTGTTGTTGTGTTTCATAGGTCAGTTTTAAATAAATGGCTAAATACAACAATATTTAATAATAAGTTGTATGGTTGTATTCTCTCAATAACATTTAATATAAATATATATATATGTATATATTATAGTATGTTTACAGTGTTTTTAAATGAATGCATATAATTTCAGTTATCAATTTCTTCTAATACTTAAAATCTTACAAAACGATTTTCTTTTGCCGTTTACGCAAATTAAATTTGGACAAAGAACAAATCAGAACTCATAAATTTGTTACTAAACATGGAATGCACATTACAAATAAATTTAACAAATTTTGAGAGTACGCCACAAATAATAGGCTATAAATAACAGAGGAAGGGAACAAAATCTAGTTTTTACCATATATGTAGTTTATATCGGCTTAAATAGACGGATTAAAATATTGCAAATAATTAAAGCAGCTCACACTTGAACCAACCGTTTTTTTTTTTTTGTTTTTTTGAGACAGTGTGGGAACAGCGAACAGATTTCTTTTCACACTTTTCTTTTCATAGTGATTGGCATAGGACACAACTACAGATTTATGTAAGTTTGCTTATAGATAGGTATATTTCACATAGACTACCATCATTTCGTTTAGCTATTTTATGGAAATTTTCTTTTGCTTGCGTCTTCAAATTATTTTCATTTTTTTTCATATATATATATATATATAGTATATAAATTGGTGTATACATATAAATAGTCAAACTTATGATTTTTGCTTTTGTTGTAATAATATAAATATATAGTATATATATATATTTATGTGTGTATGTATATAGCAATTTGTTTCGTGTTTAACATTATCATAGAATTTTTTCGCTTTTTTCCAATAAACTTGTAGCATTATAATTTTCATTATTTATGTATATATATATATATATATATATATATATCATTATGTTTGATGAGGTTTTGTAGAGCTTACTATGTGTGTGCTTGCGTGTGTTACAGTGATTGTGGATATAGGTGTATTGGTATGTAGGTGTGGTGTGGTGGGTGTTGTTGCTCGACATCTTATAACGCTCCAAATGGATCTAAGGGTACGCTTTTATTGACACCACCACTGCCATTATGTGTGGGCTGCATCGGTTGCATAATCCCTGTGGTGGCACCCGCTGGTAATGGTTGGATTGGATTACTGTGCGGCGGCGTCGGCCCCGTCATCATTGTCGTCGGTGGCACCCCAGTCAAAGGGGCTTGCTGTTGCAGTTGTCCCATCACCGGCATGCCCTATAAATATTCACATAATCAATTATTCATTTTATACTTTGTTCAAATGATTAAATTTCCAAAATCCAAAAAGAAAAATTAAAAATCATGCAAGGGAGTCAAATTCTTAAGACTAGGACAGACGCAATGCTACAACTTTTATTTTGGGTAATTTCTATAGTTGGTAGTCAGATAGAAAGATACAATTGAGCAGGGAGGGGGGACAGCTGCAGCGACAGTGGGGCAAGAAGACCGCTGTGAGATTGGTTTTCGGAAGGTTAGTGAGAGTGATAGAGAAAGGCACACAGAGATAGAGATAGACGGGAGTGAGGGAAAGAGAAAGGGAGAAGTTTCTACACATTTATAAAAACCGAAAGATAACCAACCAAAAATGTACAAAAATAAATCATATAAAAATCGATGATAAAACAAAATGGCAAAGATCGACCAGAACATAAATTGATATATACAAATTAGTTTTTTCTTTGGAAAATTTTAGGATAGGCGTATAGGTCTCTTTATACGATTAATACTGGTAGTTCTAGTAGTAGTAGTAGTAGGCTCTATAGTTTAAGGTTAATAACATTCTTAAAATATTTCAATGTTGAAAAATATCGAAAAATCCCTTTGAAAGTCGTTAGATTCAATGGAAAATTAGGAAAACGAAACGAAAAATTCAATTGAATTTCCAAAAAACAGATGAAAAATTTAAAAGCAACTCAAAGAATTGAAAATTTGTAATATTTTTTTTTTTTTTTTTTTTGTTTTAGTTTTCGTAAAAATTTTATTTTCATTTTATTTAAATTTTTTAATTGTTCATTTCATTGGATTTGATTCGGCAACATTTTCTTACCTGCATATAATTTGGCATAACAGGATAACTAGCATGTATATACGGATGATTGATTGTGATTGGCGCAGGACTTACTGTCATGCCATGTGCCTACCGATTACACACATATATATAAAGATATATGTATATATATATTTATGTGCATATATATTTATATATAATTTGGATATATATTGAAACAAACAAACACAAGTCAGCGGCGTGAGTTGTCAATATAGATATTTAGTATATCATTATAGATTTTGAGTTGCCGATGGTGGGGATAGTCGAGATACATATTTATATATATATATGCATATATAGAGATATATATATATATAGAGAAAAGCGAAAACATAAAATAAAGAAAAGAAAGTAAGTGATATTTTTTATACAATTCAAGTAGACATAAGTATAAGTAAGGTATGAAATAAAAAATGTGAATAATAAATGAAAATTGTAATGTGATTTGTTGTTTCAGTTTGGCCTGGCAGTGTCTTTAGTGTTCTGGCTGCTTTATTGGCGAGGTGTTCTACAACAGTTAGCCCTAGTGCTCACTCTTGACTTTCGGTGTTTAATTCGATTGGTTTGTGGAGTGGAGGGGGTAGTGTGTAAATAATTACATAAAAATATAACCTTAACCAATCAATTGATATACTACATGGAATGTGTTCAGTTTTCGAGCCAATAATTAAACAGAACTTTTATATTTGATAAGATCCCATTGAAGTGTTTAGAAAAGAACACAAATTAGAAGTAGTTTTAGAAATATCATATTCTGTTTTATATGTTTCATTCATTCGAACATTCATTTCATGTAGCAGACAATTGATAACGTGGTTAAAACAACCTGCAAAAACTTGGTATCAAAATTTAGTAAAAATTTCGTAATACAACATTTAGATTTCAAATAAAACGTATTAGAAATTGGATCAATTTTGGATAAAATTAAAATCGTTTAGCAAGCAATTAAATAGAACCAAGTAGTTCAGGTTGTTGGTGCATTTGCAAATTATACAACATAAAGAAAACGGAAAAGAGTATTATAATACGTGAATTGTGAGCCTTAAGTGTGTGTGCGTGTGTGTGTGTGGTGTTGGTGGAGGGTGATACAATATTATATAAGTATAAAAAGAAAATATCATAAAGAAACCAAACATTTTCTATTTAAAACAAAACAAAAAAAAATATTGTCATTTGTTTTGGGCATTTTTTTTTTTTTTGTTTTTGCTGTTTTTCGATTATTATTCTTCTTCTCATTTGTTTCGGCATAAAATTCTTAATATAAGAAATTGTTTCGGTAAACGAATTCGATTTAAACTGCGAGTAAAATTTGTTCTTTTTCGATTTTTTCTTTGGATCGTAAGAGTTTTTCGTAATTGCTTCTTGCATTTTCGTAGTTGTAGTAGTGGTAGTAGTAGTAGTAGAAGAAGAAGTAGGTAGAGGTTAGAGTTAGAGTTCAAAACTCACCATTGGACGATAGCCAGCACCAGTTGTAGCCGCCATTGGTTGTGGTGTCCAATTAGCACCTGGTTTCGCTGTATTTTTAGGTGAATTCCATTGCACGGGTCTATGTGAGATATATAATGGGGTAAGAGAGTAATGATTTTAAGAGAAACGAAATGGCATTGGTTTGTTTTTTTGTTTTTGGTAGGTACTAAAGAAATTTTTTCATTTTTTTTTTTTTTTTTTCAAACTAGATATTATGTACATCTTGTGGAGAAGTGGTTGATAGTGGGTAATGCTTATGGAATGATAATGGAATGGATCTTTTGAAACATTTATTGGCGAGGAATGGTGAGGAGTTTAGCTGAGGGGATAAAACTATGCACAGGGACTTGGAAGGAGAATGATATAAGGATCATGGCTTGTGAGTGATTTTAAAGCTCGAAAAATGTTCTACTTGGGGAAAAGGAACAATTTAGGGATGCAGAGATCGTAATTGTACCAAAAAACAAGCTTTCGATATCGGTAACTTCCAACTGTACATATTACAATTTCATCTAACCAATCACTTAGATTGAAAGTGCATTTGACTTTACCGTGGCACTTTAAATTATACCGAAGATACAGAAACAATGGAAGAGTCGATGCTTTGTTGGTTTTTATCGATACAATATTACTGCATCCCTAAAATATGTTGCAAAATGGTTTAATGATTTTGTACTCTCTTGATGTTTTTACAACTTCTTTCTTCACTTTTTAGTTAGACGCGCAAACTGTTAGTTAGTTAAGTTCGTTAATCATTTCATTTGTTGTTGTGATTGTTGTTCTTGTAGCTTTTACTCACTTTGCACTTGCTGTTTTATTTATATTTAAATTATCAACTAATGACATTAGTGAACTATCCAAATCGCCAGTTATAATCTTTCCCGTTGCTGGTTGCTGTTGCTGCTGCTGCTGGGGTAGTTGCTGCTGATGCTGAAGGAATTGTTGCTGCTGCTGTTGTTGCAATGTCAGCACTGAATTGTTGCTATTCGGATGTTGATAACCTGCGGCGACAATATTCATTTGATTGCTGTTGCTCGTGCTGTTGTTCCCAGTGGCAGAAGCCGGTTTCAAGACATCACCCAAAGCATCGAAGCCTTTTGTTTATGTTTTTTTTTTTGCGTTTTTGATTATAGTTATCGTTTAACGTAGTTGTAGCCATTTCACCATTATTGATTGATTGTTTTTGTTTAGCAGACATTTACACACAAAATACACAAATACACAGAATGAAGCCAATGAGAAGCCCATTAAATTGATTTAAATTTGCGATTTGAAACCGTTATAGTTTTCGTATTTTTTTTGATATTAAGTTGATGCCATTATAATTTTAATATTTTACATTTGATATACATATATGAGATATATGAATTGTTTTTTTTTTTTGTAATTATTTTTTGTGCCACCAACATGAGACAAATGTGAGTTTTCATGTAAAGTAAATAAGAACACACAAAAAAAAAGAGAAAGAGAAAAACATGTACAAAAATAAATAAATATATGCGAATACCCTTATAATATATGTATAGAATATAGTATATATATATATATGTATATTGGTTAGTTAGTATGAATTATGTATTGGGGTTATTAGTTAATGTTTATATAAAAGTGTATTAGTGAGGCAACGAAATAATATATGTATATTTATTTAGTTACAAAAGCAATTCAACGTAGCAAACAGGTTAATGATAAAATTTTTCTTAAATCAAAATGCCATATATAGCAAACAATTAAACAAAATATATCTGACTATCTTGGCAAAGCTTTTACTATAGCAAAAAGGCATCAAAAATTGTACTTTTCGATCTTATTTTCAAAAATCGTAAGAGACTTTCTTTTAATCTTAACAAGAATCAAAAAATTTTGTTTATTTTATTCCAAAATATATTCTGCTATCTTTAAATAAAATGCCATAAAAATTGGAATCATTAAAATGTTATCTACTTTCATGAACTTTTATACAAAAATGCTAATAGTCCATAAATAACATTTAGTTCAACGTCTTTGTTTGCAAATCGAAAGAGGAACACTGCAAAAAAATCTCGTCTTATTATTTATATGTATGCCAAAACGTGAGTAATAGAACCAACCGGTTCAAAGCACCAAAATGTCTATTATATTTCAAAAACTATGCAAAAACCTTAAGCAAATTTGGCAATTTCATCATATAAAAGAGGTTCAAAAATTGTAGAAATAAGCTAAATAATGCTGTAATTATTATTACAAGTTTTAGTGTCCCTTGAAACTAACATGTCTCCAAAGAGAGAGCAAACCAATTAAATCGACATACTTTCTATTATCTTAGAGCACCTTTAGTTACACAAAACTTAAAACAATTATCACACCATCATACAATTTCTATATATACACATATATGGACACAAAATATTTCAAATTATGTACAGAAAACAAATCAAATATAAAAGAAACAGGGCAGATTCAACTTAAATAATGGGACATGGTACGATGAAGAACAACTTTGAGCAACGTGTGACGGAGAGGCTAAAATTCGGTTTCAGTTGAAACATTTGGAATGACAATGATATACATACATATATATAGTATATACTCAGACACAACTACATTATATATATACATATATATATGCATAGAAAGACGTGGCTATTTAGTTGTTGCTGTTCTTTGTGGTAGGCAAAAGCGAGTGTCTTTTCTGGCTATACGTAAGAAGCAAGTGATCGACAGACAGAATGAAAGCGTTGCATTCGTTTGGTTGCAAGTTGCAACAACTGTGCCAGCTTTTAATTCATGTTGTACGGCTAGAAAAACATTCACCTGATGGAAAATGTGCCGTGGTAGCTAATATCGCTGGCTGTTGTTGCTGATGTTGCAGTTGCAATGCCTGTTGCTGTTGATATTGTTGCTGCTGCTGCTGTTGCTGCAGATAGAACATCATTTGCTGTTGTTGCTGTTGGATTTGCTGTTGTTCTTGCTGTTGCTGCACCATAATATCATCGAAAAAGGGATTTGCCAAGGGCTGAGAGGCTGATTATGAAGGGGAGTATTCCAATTGCAACACAAATAGATATTGGAGGGCACACGTATAATAAAGTATGTATGTACATATATAGGGCGGATAAAATAAATGTAAAAAGTAAGATTAAAATTATATTATTAATGAATTTATGTTTCACAATCGTTCAATAGCTTTCTAATCAGTCTTCCACAGTTCTTCTTTATCTCTGATATAAAAATCTGTCAACTGTTCTACTTTCAAAGATTGTTCTGCTCAAACTCCTTTATCATACTATTAAGAACAATATCGTACAATCGATTCCTCTTAAGAGATTAACTTTTATCTTATTAATTTTTATCTGTATAAAATTCTCAAACATAATGATAGATTGTGCTTGTATCTATATGAAATATACGATGTTCAGGATAAAAGAATAAAATAAAGCCTTACAACATTGACAAACCCAAAACACAAACAAATATAAGCTATTGACCTTTTAATTATAATCAAGTGCCTCAATCAGTTAATCTAGACTGTGAATAACTATGATAGACCATTGAACGATTTTAACCATAAAACAACGAAAAAATTGGAGATTAATAATAATAATAAGAAGGTTTTTTAATTCGACACACATACGTCAGAACTAGCGTTTGTTTTCAAAACTCTTCTCTATTCTGAATTGTGTTAAGCACTTACACAAGTCATGCGAAAATGTGCTAAACAAGAATTTAACAAATCATTTGCCAAGTTAAAGAAAATGTTAAAAAAAATAGGGTTTAGCTTAGTAATAGCCTCCAATCATTAAAATATTAGTAAACCTCCGACAAAAGTGTATTAAATATGATTGTATTGTTTAATATATTGAGAGCTTGCAGTTAGTGTATTGCATAATGTTTAATGATCAGGAAAGGAACTTACCTGCCGGTTCCGTATTACCGAAAACGGACGTGAAATTACTATCGGAAACGAAGGCATTTGTTGCAGCAGCAGCTGAGCCATTGAAACCTATTTTCGTTTGATTTTGGTATTTGGTATATATGGAGAGAGAGAGAGAGAGAGAAAGTGGGGTAGGAAAAACAGCGATGAAAATGAAGAGTAATAATACATTAGACAAGATAAAAAAATTCAAAAAGAAATCAAATACTTAAGACGTAAAATTGAACTAAGAAATCCAAAAGTAAATAACATCTTAATAAAAGAAATTAAAGGGAATAATGATATTGATAAAGCTATTGATATAGACAGCTACAGAGAGTGTGGGAGAGGACGAAAGAGAGTGTGCGAGGGTAAGGAAATAGAGTGTGGGTGGTGGAAAACATTGGGCCTGTGCTTTCCCCATTCGGGTGCTATCTTTTTTCAGGTCTGACCACAATTAGGACAACAGATTGACATATTTCAACTACACTTATATATAGTATATATACACAGCTTGAAGGAATTAAATGAACTTAAATGGAAATCATAAGAAAAATCATAAACATGCTACCATTATTATGCATCCACAAATTATTAGCGTTTAATGCAGCACCTGATCCAGCGGCACCTCCTCCGGCTCCAGCATTGCCCTCGAACATATCGGCAAAGGGATTACCCAACTGCAGCAGATCATCAGAGGCCTTTGTGGCCGATCCGGCGCCACCAGCACCTTGTGTGCCTGATGCATTAGCAGCGGTGGGCTGTCCAGACGCAGCACCAAACAGATCAACTATCGGCTGACCAGCCTGCGAGGCTGGCGGTGACGACAGAAATGGATTTGTTAGTGCAGCGCTTGAGCCACCAGCACCGCTACTAGTGGGCGATGATACCTTGGACTATTGCAAGAAATAACAAAGAAATGATGTTAACATATGTTAAATAAATAGAAATAAGAAAAGCAAACTCACTTTGTATTGGTTCATGGCGGCTTCCTCCTCGGCCAAAACTTGGGCCTTCAGCTGCTCATCGATGCCATTGGTGGCATCAAATTTACTCGAAGCTGCTGCCGTACCAAACGCCGAGCTGGTAGAAGAAAGCGCAGATACAGCGGATTTTACATTGCGTTGATTGCTAATAACCGGTGATGTGAGTTAAACGGAAAAGGAAATAAACATAAAACAAAACGAAAAATTTTAATCAAACAAGAAAAACGAAATATAATTTTAAAACATAGAAATAATCACAATGTATAATACAAATTTTAGAAAAAATGTATCGATGCATTTGAATGCTTTTTGTTTGCTAGGGCTTAGTTCAGCAGTCTAAACACGATGTTAGCTTTAAAAATAGTTCGATCAATCATAAGATTTCATTTGTCCAGCATTTCCATTTTTATCAATAAATTCATATACTTCGAAAATATTGAAAAATAACCAATGAACGTTGATGTAATAGCCCGTTTTGGTTAAGCGCATTTCATAATAGTAAATGATAACATCGAAATAACGTAATTTGTTCAATGAGCATTCAGGTTAAAAGTATCTTCAAATACAATAACATTTTTCTAATAGGTCAATTTTTTATGGGAACAACTATTTAATACAGTTGGCCGATCTGCAATAAGTTCATCACTTTTTGTATAAATAAGTTGAAAAAAATAAAATGAAAAAACTATAGATTAAATGTAAACTCAATTGGTATACAAAATGTCGTTAACAATGCTTTTGTGATACGGTTCATTTGATTTTGCATTATGCTTACCTCGATGATTGCGTGGGCGTATTTGCCGCAGATACTCTACGTCCCTCAAGAGCGGCCAAATGCTGCTCTAAAGCATCTAACAAAGAGCTGGGAGCCTTGGTCAAGTCAGGTATATCTCCCTTATCAATGCCCACATTCTGTTAAATAGTACAAAATTATACAATTTTAATACCAATCTATTTAGAAACAACGACTTGTTTACTCACCTCGGCCACCTTCAGGAATTCACCCACACGATCCATTCGTACCAAGAACTTCTTATACAAATCCAATGCATCGCGTGCATGTTTCTTATTCATATCGAAATACTTTTCCAGCAAATTAATGATGCCATCATTATAGCAGGCAAACAAACGTATGAGATCGCGAAAGAGTAACATGAAACTCATGTTAATGACACCTGAAATAATGAGAATAGTAGAGAATATATATATACAAAATGATATTACTCAGAAATTAATAATATACAAATACCATTAGATAAATCATTTGACTGGCAATCAAACTCTAAAAGTGCATCCAATTGTGCCTGCAAAACTGGCAATGTCTTTAAGAGTTTTTCGGCATTCATGCTACGCAATGACCCCTCCTCTTTGCTGGAAAAAATATGAGAGCACGAACGATATTATTAGATATTACATAAACACAGTTTAGATAAATATACTTACCCACGCTTGACTTTGCAAAAGTCAAATGCCATGGCTCGATAGGAAAGCGATTTTTCATTCAAATATTTGGCATAGCGTCTTATGAATGGGGACATATCGTAACCTATTGAAAGTTTCAACACACTTTATTAGTTATGTGATAAAAATATCACGTATACGCACATTCACACACACAGAGACATCTAGAGTAAGTTAATTTTTTTGGGTTTAGTTGTACAAAATGTAAAATGCCAAAACTTAAAACAATTCCTTAAATGATTTTAGTAATCGGTTAAATCAAACAAAACCATAACCTCACGAATTTTGCCAAAAATTTTCACCAAAAATTTCCATTTCTATGTTGGATTTTCTTTTTTCTTTCAATTCTATTTACTTAATACTCACCCATTCTGCCACCTGGAACTCCCATGCCACCATCTGTATTCGATTCGATTTATTGATACGACATTATTTAATGTTTAATAAATAATATTTAAATGTGTTTTTTTATAGTTGATAATGAGTGTGAGTAAGCAGCGCATTTTAATATTATTTAAATAGTTTATTAATTATAAAAAAAAAACAAATGATTAAAGCCAAACACACGCGCAGCAGCATTCATCAGAGAAGATTCAGAATAGATAGATATAGAATGATAAATAAGCATTAGTTTTGTGATTTGGGTTTTTTTTTTTTTTTTTTTGGGGGGGGGGGGGGGGGGTGTTATTGGAAAGCATAAAATTTTCAATATATGGTTAAATGAATGAATAAATTTGGAAACATTTATATACCTTGCACAGTTCCTTTGTCTAAAAAGGAGCTGAGATTGAATGTTGAATTGCTCGATGCCAGATATTGCATAAATCGCTGTAGGAATGGAAAGAGCAAATGTATAGAGTATAGTGATTAAATAATTGTTTACTAGACCAAGCAAACTTCGCAACATGAACATTAAGACATGGTTTTGTTTAAAAAACAAACCAACAGACTGTTCTCTAAATTCCTACATAATATATAGAACAAAAGTTCAAATAAGTTGACTAAATTATTAAGGAATTGGTTTCAAATGAACACATCTCTCCTATATAAATGATATACATATGAACAGTTTCAGTGACTTATCTGTGGATCAATGCAAAGAAATGCCTGAGCTCGGCAATCATTCTACATATGTCTGTCTCGAGCTATGTCATTCATTAAATTTAATTTTAATCAAAAGACCATATAATATTCCATCCATGGCCTACCAAAGGCAAACTCTTATAGGGCCTCAGATTTTTCTTTGTAATTGCATAAATCAAGAAATTCTCTCCCAATCAATTGATCTAGTTGTTACAAAATGTTTCCATTGATTCTCAATGCTCTCCTACTCTTATTCACAATTACATAAATGAAATGGAAACCCCAGCAATGACCCAAAGAGCATTCTCACAATCAACTCGACTTGACATCGACTTCGACTTTTCGCTGGGTCTCAGTAATAATAACAACAAAGGAAACTTGCAATTATGTAGCGCCAAATCAAAGTCAACAACCCAACCAAATGCCTGAACAAATATTGTATAAGTAAAACAAAAAGAAATAAGATAATAATGGAAGCAAGTCCAAGCGAATAAACACGCACATGAATGAGACCAAACGAAAAAAAAATAAAGCAAGAAGAACAAAGTGTACGTGACCTTTGTGTGGAAATTGACGCCCCCTAAAAAACAAAGTAAACGCAATAAGTAACTGAAAGTGCAAGAAGCTGTCTAAAGTTTAGAGTTATGTTTATACAAATTTCTATTACAAACTGGCCAAAAGTTTCTAAAAGACGCCCCCATTTATTTATAGGGGCGGTTTAAAGCTAGGTACACACGATGCAAACAATTTGCAGCAAGTTGAAAATAATTTGCAGCAAAATTTTGCACAAATGTTCACACCAATGCAAATATTGCATGAAAATATAGAAAATAGTTGCCGCAAACAGTTATTGCAAATTTTTTGTTTGCGGCAAAATGTTTGCAGTCGTGTTCAAACTTGCAAATTTGATTGCAGCAATCAACTTGCTGCAAATTGTTTGCATCGTGTGTGAGCGTCTTAAGATGTAACAGGGACAGACTCTGGTGGTCTCTTTTACTCTTAGTCGTTTAGTCTTTAATTGGTGATCAACAATTCATAATGTTCGCTTTATTTCTTAGTCAATTATGTATAAATACAAAAAGCTTGTTTTAATTTTGATCCAAACGTCTATTATAATGATTTGGTATAAAAACCTATTGACGTTCTAACCGAATTGCAAGTCCTAAATTATTCCAATAATGTTATTCCATACATAGTTAGACACTGAAAAATAATCTTATATGAATGTGTACAAACCTCATTGCCATATGCCATCAAATGATGTGTGGTTATCAAGGACTTATAGACAACCACCCAATTGGCGTTCTGTGAACGTTCGATAAGTAAATTGGCCAAATGTGGAATCGAGACATTCGGTTCGTTTGTGCAATGCACCAAATCTGTAATGGAAATAAGCAAAAATGAATTTAGTATTTAGTATTCTTATAATGCCATAGAAAGGAAGAGAGAGGGTGAGAGAGCGAGGCGGGAGAACTGTTCTTATCGGTCGAGGCCCGGTCTGGCCCGGCCCGGTCTACATATAAAGCAGCTGGCTGCTTGGGGGCTTATCGTTTTCTCGGACAACAAACACAATTTCAATTTGGAATTCAGATACGTTTCATGTTATTTGTCTCTCCCGACATGTAAATATGCATTATAACTGTTATACATATATGCACTTAAATATCTTCCGATATGTGACGGAAAAGCCACGGTGATAAGAACTGAACACTGGAGCACCCCTCATATTATCATTGAGTCTCTCTCTCTCTCTATAATTTATTTCGAGCTAAAGGGAAAATATGTGTGACCAAATAATAATTCATTTGGAATTAAAAGGGGCGTATAACAGATGTTACCCCTCTGATCCGCCCTACTGGACAAAATCCATGTGATTCATACCAGTTTACGGTACCGAAATATAATTAGAATACCAAACAGAAATTTTGATAAGTTTCTTCTACGCAGGTTTGCAAATTTATATTATTGCAATTTAAAACAAAGAAAAAACTGCACAATACAAAATGATTAGCATGGTCAAATCTTAATTATTGTGTAGCTTCAAAAAGTGTTACGTGGATTGTAAGAATTCAGCCAATTAAATTATTTGTAAATTTCGAAAGACCCACTCATTCCTATATCAATTTAAATGTTATATGTTTGTAGAAAATGAATTATTATTTGCCGATAGATAATTTGTATTCGGTGATAATGTTGTTATAATATGGTTAAAACATTTTACACATACAATAATGAATCTTTAGATAAAAGTATCGAAATCCTAAGTATTATTGCTGATATTTCCAATTTATAAAACTTAAAAAGTTCCAAGTATCGCTCAGTAAAAATTTAATTATATTGTTTAGCGAGCAAATTTTGCATTTATTATTTGTCATTAACGGGAAATTACAAACTATTTTTATACACTTTTATGTTACCAAGTTCTCACATTCATTCATTTGCTTTACAGCATCCTCATCATCTTGGTTAATTTCAATGAATTCTTCTCAACAGGTTTTCTCATTTGTTCACATCTCTTTTCTTCTCTATCTCTTTAAAGTTAAAAACCTTAAACTGAAATTCGTTAAGAAAAGAAGCGCGTGAAGAATAAAAACATTAACAATCAAATGAAAGGTTTCTTCACATTCTACCTGCTGTAGCCATGTAAACACTAAAAAAATATCGAGGTGCTTCGACATTGGTATACCCTGCAGTAAGAAGGAATTTAGTAGTGTCAATAAACTAAATGGAATTATAAATAAACTAATTGACTATTAACTGACTATTAGTATCGCAACGTTTTATTCATGCCTGACTTACTAAGACAGGTGTTAGCACATATCTTAAAATACTATTTATATGATTTGAAATAAATCTTACAGTTATTTAATAGCTATAAATATTTATACGAAATAATAAACAAAAACTCGAAAATCGTAATATTTCTAGAGAGGTACAGACGACTGATTGTTTACTAGTCATAAGGCAAGTAACCCTCCCATGATTACAGGGTGTAAAACAAAAAATAGACAAGAAAAAGTTTTTTAAGAAATAAAACTTTTGATTGATTAAGTTTATTTCGATTTGAACCCGATAGCTAGAACCTTTTCTTTACTAGAGCATAAAGTTTTGGCCAAGAGAAGGCTGGATGGGGGGCAGGTTTCACAGTGGTTGCATATGAATGTGGACCACAAAATGGCTAAATGGAATTGGTCAACAATTTGTGATGAGTCATTCAAAGGCAAAACTTTTTCTCTTTTTCAATTTTTTTTTTTTTTTTTTTGCACAGAAACAGGTCAACATAAGAGAAGCTAATAAGAAGAAGAAGAATATCAACACAATCATCATCAGATTATAGTGTCTCCAAAATCCAATCAGAAATTGTAATAAGTCATTAAAATAGAAGAAGTGGGAAAGAGATAGGTGTAAAAATAACGTGTGCATAAATTAAAGAGACAATGACACGGCGATGATAAGCAACAACAACAAGCACAATGCGGCTTGTAGTAGGCGTTACAAAGCATTACAGCCGTGAGAAAGTGACGTAACATTAGAAAGAGAAAAGCTAATCAGAGTGAGAGTAAGATAAAGACGGAGGGAAACAGGGAAAGAGGGAGAGATAGTAAGAGAGAGAAATGGGGGAAAGGTGAAACATGAATGACAAAGCAGCTGAGACACAGGTGAATTGAGAGCACTTAGTCTGCTGGTTAACGGCACCTTGTGGAAGCCAAGCATAATAAGGGAGGGAGAAAAACAGAAAGAAAGAGAAAGAGCGAGGAAAATGAAAGCAAAACTTTTTATCCTACTTAACAAATTATCATTTAATTAAACAGCTGTTCGTAAACTTGTTTCGCTCAGTGTGCCAAAAGCCGAAAGAAAAACTTGTAATTGTCTTGTGCTTGGTTTGTTTAGTTTTTTATTGGTTTTTTTGGTGCCGTTATGTTAATGAACGGTTTTTTTTCCATTGGTTTTTGCACTTACAATCCAAATGCTTCTTCTTCGGCCCAATGCATTCCTCAGTTGTGGCCTTGCACACAGATTTGGCCAGTCCTTGGCCCGCAAGGCTGTGACGAGCAGCCAGCAGCCTGTCGTTGATTGTTTGCCCAGCCATAGTCATGATGAATGCTGTTGTTTCTTTCTTGAGTTATTTGATTAATTTAATTATGCACCCAAGGAGCGAGCACCAAACACATTCACATACACCAAACAACACAGTCACACGTTCACACACACACACACACGCGCTGCGGGAGCAAAAGAATTGATTGAAAATTGTAAGACACAAGAAGAAAAAGACTTGGGACTATAAGAATTTTTCACTATTTTCTAACAACTGTGGGTGTGATTTTGTTTGATTTGCTAGCAGCCCGCACACTACGAAATAACTGTAAAACGTCGCGATTGCAATGCGCTCTTTGTATACCGGTGCTAAAGCTGCAACGCGAGATTTTAATTCTCTATTTTAGTTAGTTTTAATGCTACTCTAGTTTTTTTTTGGTGCCACAAATCGATAATAAATAGGGTGTATAAATAGCGGGAATTGTCGACAGTGTGACCAAAAATTTCAACTTGTGACTTCGTGACTTCGGTTCACAATTTCACGAATATTTTGGTATTTTCACTATAACCAGAATATGGTTACACCATTTCACATAAATGTTCCCCCTATTTCCCTTAGTTAGCTAAAAAAAACCAATAACAAATAAATAACAATTAAAAAATGTTGAATGGAGAGATTACACACAGTTACGAGGAGAACACATGCCATCTGGTGATACGAGATCCACATGCCAAGTACAATCCCAGCGAGAAGCAACACCAGTTGCAGCCAAATCCGCCCAATGCCACGGGCGAAGCTGGAGATGGAAATGCGACAGCACATGTCGATCGCATCATAAACTGCGATATATTTATTGACTCGCATGATTTGTATTTTTATGCAGATGTCAAGCTTTTCAAGTGAGTCATCAAACCACAATCACATTATCCAGGGAACTCCCTTTTTAATCAACAACTCTGCAATCCGTAGATTCCACAGCCGACGCACATTTGATCTGAAGGAGTTAAAAACACTTCACATCAATTTTGATACCATTGAGAATTGTTACCAGATTTCCCTGCGCATCTTGCCTTTTTCACCGACAACAGATGGTACTAATAGTGGTGCCGGTGGCGGAACGCCAACATCTGGTGGAGGCAGAGGAGCAGCTCCCAAGCCAAAGACCGTTCGCAAGGAATACATTGGTGCCCTGCAGGTGCCTTTTTTATCCTCTCTTCACGATTGGACTGTGGGAAAACAGGATAAGGACAGCCTCGTTCAGGAATGGAAACTAAAACGTATCACCGATCAGTGCCAATTACATCTCAATGGACAAGTTGAGCGCACCTATAAGCTGACCAATCAATTTGGCTATGGATTTGCCAGCAAACACAGAGGACCGCTGCAAACAAGCGATGTTAGTGGAATAATGTGTAAATCAACTATGAAAATTATATTATAACTATATATATTTGTAGCTGGATAAATCAACTTGTCGTATTGCTGATCCGCAGCGCCTTAGTCCCTTTCAACGACGCCTCGATAGACTTGTGGACGAAATGAAACGCTTCTCAAGGGATCAATATAAAATGAATTTCGTTGAACTTCAAGTGCCGTCGGGTCATCAAAATCCTCTGCGCTATAGAGCAAAAATCTTAGAGACTTCTATGACTCAGGAGCAGGCACATTTGTTGCACAATTTGAGTCGTCGCCAAGAGAAGCAAGAGCAGGAGCTGAATTACAATCAACTACAGCACAATGAGATCGATTGCGGCCTCATTAGTATTATGCTGGCCATATGCTATGACGTGAGGACCACAAATAATGATCCTACCTGTGAGTCGGGCTGGACACGTTGTATCTTGTGTCCACTAATTTGCTATTTCGAACAATTCGACAACTACAGGGATGTAGTGGTAGCCTTTTTGCGTCGCGTAATAACCTATCCATTATATAGGAATTTCGAGCTGGGACGTCAGTGTGTCCGCGATGCCATCGAGGTGCTCAAGGGCGGTAGAAATTGGTTGATTAATCAATTGCTATTGACCCATCAACAATTTGCCACCAGTGAACCCAGCCGCGATAGCTTCAATAGCCTTTATCTAGAGGATTATATACGGTATGTTAGCAATCCGGAGATGTGCACAGACGAGCATCTGCGTTTATTAGCCCGTAATGTGAAAAATGTTCTAATGGATGTGAGCAAAAGGCATTTGGGCTTAGGTATCAATGAGATAGAGACTGAATTGATAAAGGAACTGATGCAGGAGATGCGTTTAGATGCCAATCCTTCATCTCAACAGCAGCAGCAACAACAACAATTGCAGGTGGGTGGAGCTGATGATCTGGATGGAGATAATGATACATCGGGGCAGGAGGATGAGACAACGACTGATGATGATAGCGTTATAACCGATTCTTTTGAATCAATGGATATGGATATGCGATTAATTGAAAATGAAATTGCTTATTCCGTTGATGAGAATGAGGATGATGATGAAGAAGACGACGACGATGACGACGAGGATGATGAAGACGATGACGATGATGAAGAGGATGAAGAAGATGATGAAGACGATGCCTCCGATAATAACGATGATGATAATGATGACGGTGAGGGACACAGAGACGTTGATGAGGATGATAATAGCAGTTCCACCTCCAGCAGCGATGCCGAAGGGAACAGTGTCATTGAGCAATGCAGTAATAGCAATAGCGAGGCAGCTTCCAGCATCACCAAATAATTCACAAAAATCCTGCCCAGATTATCATAAATAATGTAAACTTAATGTCAAAGAACGGAGGCTAAACAGTGATTACATTTTAAAACCAACTACAGAAAACGAAAACAACTCCAAAAAAGGAATCAAAACTAAAACTCACCCACAAACACACACACACACAGCACCCGAGGTGTTCACAGTTTAAAAGGGGAGAAAGGAAACGAAATATTCATCATATTGATGTTTCCACCGCCACCCCTTTTCCTGTAGTGTCCACACACACACACATACACACACACAGTTCTTCTTTTACCACTTAAATACATAAATGTGTACAATAATTAATTTTTTAACAAACAAATATTCTTCCTCCATTTACCCCAAATTCGAAAATATTTTTGCTGTAAGAATTTTTGTGTAGATCTAAAAAATGTAGCATTTAAAACATAAGGAAAAAAAAACAATGTTTGAATTTTAAATTCTTCAATCTGAAATCGCAAAACCATAGTTGTGCATTTTTTGTATATACTTATGAATATATATAAACACATATATATATATATACATATATAATTATTATATCTATTGTTGGTGCTGCAAGCAAAAAAAGAAAAAGGAAAACAAAAATAATAATGGATAACTAAATGGAAAAATAAATTTTGAAATAAAATGATATGAAATAAACATACATATAATAAACGATCAAAAAGTCATTTACCAATAAAACAGTTAATGTTGTAAAAAGAAGTAAAAATGATACTAATAATAATAAATGAAACAAATGATATATTTTTGTAATGCGGGCTCAAACGATTTTTATTGCAACGCACTTTTGTTCACAGCTAAAGATTTTCCATCGGGCACCGCCTAAAAGTGACGACGTTAAATTGGTCCAGAAAACGATTCTATTAGAATTTAAGGAAGAATATGGCCCAAAAATATATTGAGAGGGACTACAAATCCTATTGTAAGTATATCCTTGTGAATAATTTGAAATGCTTCATTTAAAAGTATTCAAAATGTAAACGTAGAGAGCTGCGCCAATATTGGTTTAGTATAGAATCTTAAAGGTCTTTATCTTTGTATCTCAGAAAGACGTTAGGCATTGTGTAGTTATTTTTAGTCCATATACTAAGTACGTACATACACATTGAAGCTGCTTCTGATTGAAAGATATTGATAGATGTTATTTTATTGTAGTTTATTTCTTTTCATACACAGTACATACATATTGTTTGTTTTGTATTTTTTGCATATCTCTCTGTACGTTTTAAAAGCTAATTTAAATATTTATGGACTGTTATTTCGAGAACGCCTCCACTATATAGAAAGCTGTTGATCTTTATTTCGCCGATCGCCGATGAGAGACGTTCGTTTTGTATTATTATAATTATATAGTGTAAAGCTAAAATTTACAAGTTAAACTAACTACTCGATATTCATTCTGATATTCATTCATATTTTTGTTTTTAAGGCCGATTTTGGGTTTTGCTTGGAGTTTCTCCGTCTCACTCTCTCTCTATATATATACACACACAAATTTTATTTATATTGATATTGTTTAAAGACTTATTTAACCCCTACATACAACATGGCGGCCAATTAATGATTTTTCTTTCGATTCGATAATTTGAATATTAATTGCGTTTTCATTATTTTTACTGACACTGAGTTAAAGTTTTTCCATCCTTTTGTTTCTTTTTAAATATTTACAAGAACATGTATTTTTTGTTTAACTAGTTTTGGGAGAGTTTTGTTTAAAGGCCAGTTACAGATCTAAACGAAAGAGCAAGTTCAATTATTAGAAAAGTTAAGCTAATATTGAAATATTCTTTTTGGTTAACTTACTCATTGTTTCTTGTTGGATCTCTACTTTATAGGAGGGATTATCGTAGGCCGCATCACTTTTGCGTGGCGGTGTTATGGATGCCGTTTGATGAACACGTCTCCGGGTGATAATTAATAATAAAGCCAACGTGGACATAATGGCCAAGGCAGCCACCACTGAGACCACAACCAGAGGTCCATAATAATCGCCAACTGGTTGATCGGTGCCGGCAGTGAGAAGTTTGCCTATAAACGTGAATTAAAAAGGAAAAGATTTATAATAAATCGAATATGCCAGTTAAATTAAACAATTTCCTATATAATATCAACTGTTTTACAGAACTCAGTTATTTGGTTTACCAAACTTCTTGAAACCTAAACGAATCCTTTCGAAAATTTGCAAGACTTGAAAGTATATATGTGGGCTCCATTGATTATTATATATATTCATGATGTCATTGTTATTACTGCTACTTACCAGTTTTTCCTGGTGTTGATGGACCACCGGGCTTGGTAATAAAGTTCACCACATTACTCTTCTTCGTATTGCCATTGGTGAGATACATTTCCAACCAGAGGCGATATTTGGTGCCAGGTTTCAGATCCATAATTAGCGTACCCGTGGTACTATCCCTCTTGGCTACCTTGAATACACTGGAATCCTCTTTGCCGGCATCACTCTGATAGATCGCCCGATAGATGTGGACGAATTTATCCTCTGGATAGGGTACACCATTCCATGAGATCTCAACGCTCTGTGTTTTCACTTTAGTCACATTCACAGTGACATCGAAGCCATAGACATCGACCTTGGGTGCCGTGCGCACCTTGATCATGTGACCAGCCCTCAATTCGGCTCCATGACCAGCGAAGGGTATGTAATACAAGCCAATCTCATATGCAGTATCCGGCTGCAGATTCTGTATGGTGTAACTGGTCAGGGTGCGGTGTATCAGCGGGGAGGAGGAGTAGATCATGCCAGTTAGCTCCTTGTAACGCAACTGAACTCCATCCACATATTCCATTTGCTCATCGCTCAATTTCTTCCATGTCAATTGCAACCAAGTGGCATTTGTTTCGCTCACATTCAGTTCGGGATCCTCGACGTTCTTGAATATATCCTGGAAATCGGGCCTATAGTCCGATATCTGTGGTGGCGGTGTTATGGTACGTTCTGCTGGCATCTTCACAGTGAAAACACTGCTCGTTGGCTGTGAATTCAAGTCGCGTAGTATTAAAGTGATCTTCACTTTGTATAAGGAATTTGGTTCCAGTCCGGGCAAATCGAATTCCATTTGCGAGGTGGCTATCAGATCTTCGGGCGGGGCAAAGATCTGTTGCTCCCAGGTGGATGTATCGTTGCCAGGACCATTCGTATAGCGCAGCTCAACACGTCCGTGCAGATTCACATATACCTGTGGTACAGTGAAGACTATGCGTATGGTGCGCGGATCGATGGCCTCCAGAGTATGCACTTCGATATCGGGCTGCAAGTTGTTTAGGCCTATATCAAAAGCAATAAAATATATAAGAAAGTATAACATTAGAAATTGATTAAATTGAGTTCGAAAGAGATGAGCAATATTTAAGAATTGGTTTCGAAACTTCCATAAATTGAACATTAATCGATTGTTTATAGGTTTTTATAAATATTGCTTATCTCTATATGTAAAAATGGTAAAAGAAAGTTAGTAGATTATATTTATTTTTTAAGAGGGTTTTTCAAAAATTGTTCAGATTTTTTAGAAGCATGATAAAGCATAAATGATAAATGAATTTGATTGTGCGGATGCTAGTGTCTGGATGTTGTTGTTGTAGTGGTTGTTGTTGTGCGTGTATTGTTGTTGTTTGGTCACAGTTAGTACAGTAGAGAATAACCCTGTCACAGTGTTCTGATTTGTTGTTGTTGTTGTTGTTGTTGTTGCTGTTGTAGAGCTGAGAGTTATAGAGAGTATCTAAAGTCAACTACGAAAGAATTGTAATTATTTTCAACCTGATTGCTGTTTGGGTAGCTTATCCTGGCTCTGACTCTGGTGGAGACTATGCTCACTGGCCTGAGTGGATAGGCCAGACGAGGTGCTGGAACTGGGCGGTACTGTCAGCTGTTGATGTTGCTGCTGCTGTTGATGTTGCTGCTGGAGCTGTTGCTGCTGCTGTTGCTGTTGCTGGTGATGTTGATGCGTTGCTGGTGGCACTCCCAAGCCGGGTATGACTGGATAACTCTCATAGGCCACTGGTTGACCATCGACAATTGCTATGCCATGGGCTGGCGGTGGAGGAGGCAATCCACTATGAACAATGGGTACATAGTGCCCAGGATGTTGCTGCTGTTGCTGTTGCTGTTGTTGTTGTTGTTGTTGGGGTGGTGGTGGTGGCGGTCCGCCTGGCACACTTTGCTGTAAATGTTGTAGAATCTGCTCAATCCTCACATGCTGCTGTAGATTATGATTATCCTTTTGACCTGGACGCACTGGACCTGTGCCTGGTCCAGCTGGTTGTTCGGCTCCCAATATATTAAACAAATCCGATTGACTAGTTGGTGCTGGTGGTGGCTTACCCTGTGGTATGCCATTGGGATTTATATCGTAGGGTTCATACGGATTGTAGCCATCATAGGCTGGCTTCACGGGATTGTAGAAACCATAGGGGCCAAGGTGTTGCTGCTGATGTTGGTGATAGTCATTGTAATTATGTCCACCCAATTGCAAGGGCACGAAGCCACCATGCGGCGGCAATGGAGCACCATTATCCTCGTTCTGATCCTCATGGACATCGTATTTAATATCATTCTGCTGCTGATGTTGCTGTTGTGCCTTCTTGTGGGGTTTCTCAAAGATTCCGCTGCCACTGGTTTTCGGTGGCTTGCCATCTAGTGTGGGATAGAAGGCACCAGTTGAGGGCTTCTTCTCATATTCCGATGGCTTTGGCATTTTGCTACTTGCAGTCGTCACGGTTGATGTTGTTGTTGTTGTTGCAGTCGCTGTCGTTGTTGGTGTTGTTGTTGTTGTTACTGTTATCAGTTGCATGTTGAATGGTTGTTTTTGATTTTTTTTTGTTTTTTTTTTTGATTATTTACAAATGCATAGCGTGAATATTGTATTTTATTTGATGAGCATTGAAAATAAATATAAAAAAATAAAGTAAAAACAAAATATTTAATAGCATGTCAGCGCCAGTCAGCAGAAAACAGAGTGAGACAAGACAAGAGATAAGAGTAAGAGTAGAAGGGTAAGAAATATGTATATAAATTGCAAAAGCGCAAGAAAATAATGATTAATAAATTAAGTTTAGAAAACGATACTGCATTAAGAAAGATGAGGTGATACAATGACGAGTGAAAAATATGTTTTAAGGTGATAGAAATATAACATATTATAGTGTATCGAGGGGAGTATTTAGAGGGTAGCAAACACTGTGGCAAAATGATTGGGAAACTTTCATCTAATAAATATAATAAATACTATTTTTGAAATTCTCTAGATTGTTTTCTATTTTGAAATTTATTATATTTATTACAAATGAAAGATTGCAAATTAACCAAGAATTGTATCTTCAAATTCAAATTTAGAGTCTTATATCTCAGACTAAATTTTAAATCTAAACTATTTTGATTAATTCAACCAAATTGCTGCAGTGTAAACACAAATTGAAACCATAGATTTTGTCATAGAGTAATAGAGTTCTAGGTTGTCTAGCATGCATGGGTTTAGCTTAAAAATTTAGTTAAATAAAATCCCATTTTATATGTTATGTTTATCAATTAATCAATCAAAATTTTGAATCTTGGCTATGCCCATGCTGAAACCGACAAATTGTAGCCCAATTGTAGAACAATTTACATGCGGAAATCCTTGACCATATTTACCATTGTTTTGTGTCTCAGTTTGTGGTTCTTCTGGCTCATGCTCATCCTGGCCGGCAGCACCTATTTTGGGTATCAGCGGAGCACAGCCCCAATGCTTGCAGCATTCATCGTCGGGTATGGGCAATAGGCGAGCCAGCGACGGATCGCAGGGCAAATCCGTTGGAGGTAAAGCCAAAACTGGCGGGCAAGCTGGACGACACTCGACCTTACCATGATCACAGAAGCAATTCTGATCACAACCTTCAAGAGAGACAATGAAATGTGCAGTGGAAGAGGTGACTTGGGAATGACAATGATGCGAGTGATTCATGTGTTTTCTCTATTTACCTGTCAGATTGGCCGGAATGGGTGACCAATTCTCAAATTCCATACCCTGATAGATGCAAGTGCCATTGTCGACGCAGCGCATGCTCTCGGGACAACAATTGGGTGGACTGGGAACAAAATTCGCCGGCACCGTCTCCCATTTGATGCAATGGGGATTCAATACATCCAGACCAAAGTTTGAGGGACACTCCACTTTGGCGCAATGGATGCCACGCTCATTGCAGATGCACAGCTGCTCGCAGCCATCGTTGAACTGTTGACCCACCTCATATTGGGAGCCCTTATAGGAGCAAGTTGGCTCCGAGTGAGTGGCACCCGCATCGCGGGCTTGTTCTTGGAGATTATATAGCAAATGCTGCTGATCATCCAGGCCATTCTGTTGACCGTGCTGCTGTTCGTGATCATCCAAGGTGACATCGCACAACTCCAGCTGGCAACACACATCTTTGGGATCCTTGACATAGACACACTTATCGGCACGCGTATGATTCTTCTCCGGACATCTGGGGCGGCAATTCATTATGCCGGCCTCCTCGCAATGGCAGATTTCCTCGCAACCGATCTCAAGACGTTCACGGAACTTATACGTTACGCCCTGATAATGGCAATCATTGGGCTTTGGCTTGGGTGTGGCTGGATGTGGATGCAATGATGGTGCAAGTCGCATGTTTGAGAGAGTGTGTGTGTGTGCGTTGTGTGGGGCATGGAATGCAGGCGATTTATGGAATAACGAGAACAACATAGAGAAGCGTTAAAGCAAAAGCATCCACAAAACTACAAGCCCTTCTAATTTTGGCCTCATCATCATCATTTGGTCGCAATTAATGATAAATACATATCCCTAGCTTATACCTAAATCCTACCTTCATTATCCACCGTTTCATTGGCGTTTACTACTCCTGCCTCCTGCACTGTGGTCACCATGGTCGGCTCTAGCAATGGCTCATTGCATTCCATGACACGACAACACTCATCCTCCTCCACTATCCGTTCACGGCAATTCGGATTGGCCATGCTGCGTTGACTGCCCTTTGGATAGCTGACACCCTTGCAACGTGGCTCACAAATCCATTCGCCACGATTGCAGGTGCATCGTTCATCACAGTCGCGATCCATGTTCTCGCCATGCTGCAAATAAAGAACACATTAAGGTTTTACCAAAGCAGAAAGCTTAATTTAGTAGCCTAACTTTCCCTTTAATATCAGCAATTTCACCCATCACCCATCATCATCATAGGCATTAGAATTACGAAAGGTAACTCAAATTCCCAATTGGCAGATAATGAGAAAAATTTCGACCCAGTGTGCTAGTTTTGTCATTCTTCATTCACGACAAGCAGCGAATATTTGTGTAGTGCTTTATGTGAGAAAGGTGGATTGAAGTTATTTGCACAGTAAATTACGTCAATTTGGTGGGTAACTGACTGAGTGAACACCAGAGAGTCGGAGTAGTGGAGAAGCCTCATCAATCATTTCGTGTGTTGGTGACTGCCAAAGACAATCGGTAATGATTTCCTGCTTTTGAGAGCGGCGAGTGCTCCAATAACCAAATATGTCAAAGCTACAGTTAAACTGGCTTACTCAAGTACTTAGACATACACCCACACACACACACACACACACACACACACGAGCATGTATTTCTCAGCAAGTTCGTTGCTTAAGTCTTTTGTTTTTCTGTTTTGTTCTTTGATATTCTTTTGTTAATTAAAAAATTGTGTTGTTTATATGAATAAGGTGAGTCTTTTAACGCCCCTCCGTTTATGTTAATTGCCCGCTCTTTTTAGGCCTAGACTTCTTAATGAGCTCATTTCTTGAGAACATTTCGGGAAGTGCCGTAAAAGCTGGGGAAACTCTAGCCATAATGCCGCCCACCTCAACAACACATTATCTTATTTTAAATTGACCATTTTTCCTTCTTTATTTTACGCTTTTCTTTAAACCATTTGGCTGCTCACTTTAACAACGACGAAAAAAAAAAAAAAGAAACATTTGCGGCATGCGGGTTGGCATGTTGCACGTGGCTCGCCGCCAATCGATTGCAATTTATAAAAAAAAATAACTGGGTAAACGGGAACGGGACAAGAAGAGGGGTGACGGGAAGGGGGGGGTGTGGTGTGGTAGACAACAATTCATTAAAAGTGAAAGCAAAAATTATTTCATATCGACAGCAAAAACCGCAAACTAAACCCCCCTCCGACGATTATGAAAACCGATATAAAAAGATATTAATAAAATAATATTTTAATTGGAAACAACGGCGAAAGAAATACTCTTTAAAATATAGATTGAAAAGGGTAAGGAAAAAAATTATACCTCTCTATTTGGACACCATTAGAGGATCATATCGAGGGAATTTGCAACTTGTTAATAGGATACTTTATTGATATTGCCTAAAGGTTTATTTGGGTGCAAAGTTTTAGATTTTCTATAACTAGTAATTCTTCTTAACTAAGGCAAGAGAACTCTTACATTTAAAAGGGTATTTCGAAAAGAAAACGGCAAATTGTACGTATAATTAAAACAAAATCAACACCCGATCATGACCAACTACAGCACCAGCAGCAACAATGGCTCTGTTAAGACAATATGGGTTGGTCAGTCAGTCAGTCAGTCAGTGAGTGAGTGAGTGAGTAAGTCCCAGGTGCAATTGCAACTGTATGGGAGGGAGGCATTCCTTAGGCTCCACTGTGCAATGACTGGGCGCCATTTCGTGCCTCCACTTGTGGTTTTCTTTGTTTTTGGTGCAATGTTTGATGAACACGTCATGGCTGGGCAGGCAAATGGACAGACCTACCCAGAGGCGTGTAGCAATTTATTAATTAGATGAAATATTCATTTATTGCATTCCCTGCGATAATCACAATTCTTCTAATCATCCAAACGTATTCTCATAATTGACAATGATTGCTGCATGCCTACGATGTCAACATCAATCAGAGATCAGCAATTTTGTTGGGCATATTTCTTGATTTTAAGGTGGGCAAATATTTGCATAATTGCTGCTCGATCAAGCAAACATGTTGACAGAGTGTTGGGAGTGAGAAAACAAAACAGAAAATGATCGAAAAAGGCATTCAGGGAAATGCCTACCAAAAAATATTCCAACAAACACAAACTACTCTATCTACATACAGGCAGCTGCTGCTGCTGCTGCTGTTGCTGTTGCCACAAAACTTTGGCTTGGGTTGACCGGTTTGTCTGAATAAGCAGCCCGGACCCGGGGGAGTGGGCACAAACCTTATGCAATCCAAGTGACGACAAGGCAAATTGGAGTTGCTGTTGGAGTTGACGTTGCGTGCCAGGAAGTGCAAGCTGATTATTAATTTATTTTTGGGTAGGCAGATGCAAACAACTCAATGTAAAGGAACTTTCTCTGTCAATTTGTATAAGAAAAGCACACAAAGACCTAATGAATTTCAACCAACGGAAAAAATGTCTGATCTAAGACCTATGATGGCGATATCTTTCTAAGAACTGAGTCTAGATGGATGGATTTTCGTTATTTAATCTTAAACAAAGTCCTTTTCTGTATTTTATCATTCCCATTTTCCGTTCTTTCGCTAAATTTTCCTTTGTATATGTGTACTTACCTTGTAGCTTTTATCCTGGGCCTGGCACTCGCGTTGCATGGTATCCCCACTGGCAGTGACTTCGACAATTTTCGGCATTTCCGTTTCCGGTTGAGTTGTTGTCGATGTTGTTGTTGTTGTAGACGCTGCTGATGTACTGGTTGATGTCGCATTGCTGCCATCCTCATCCATGCTGACATCGCTTAGGTCCATGAGAGCCTCATGCGTGGTTGAATTTTGTAGACGATGGAACAGCTCGACTGCATCATTAGCCTCATCGTCATTACCACCCGCTGAACGTCCCTCGCCGGCAAAAACCACAAATGGCGATGACTCCGTTGTGGTTGTGGTCGTACTGCTGCTGGTGCTGGCCTCCTCCACTTGGAGTTGGTGTTGGTATTGGTGTTGTCCTTCAACAATGTTAATCACTGGACCTGATTCGGTCTCTGGCATATTGGTGGTGGCAGCTTCTTCGGCCTCCTCATTCATATGCATGGCGCGTGCTCGCGATGTGGTTGTTGTTGTTGTTGTTATGGTATCTGGCTCGGCTGTAGCCTTATTCTCCAGGCTGACAACAATACCCGACTCACTGGTTGTTGTTGATGTTGTTGTAGTCGATGTGGTTAGTGGCTCTTCAGTAGTGCTCGAAAGCATTTGATAATCTTCATGTTCGGCCAGGCGATCATGATTCTCGGACAGTATATGAACATGATATGGATCTTCTTCATGCTCACTTTGAATGGGCAACTCTGTCGACGATGTTGGAGTTGTTGTTGCTGCTGCTGTTGTTGTTGTTGTCGCTGTTGCTGCAGTAGTCGTTGATGATGATGATGACGATGTTGCTGTTGTCGTTTCACTTTCCTTTTCATTCACTGAACTTGACTCATTCTCCTCATCGGAATTGTTGGCCGTTATAAGCGTGGCCGGATGTCGAAAATTATTCAAATCCTTGACATCATCATCATTCTCATTGGATATTTGATTCAACAATAGCTCATTCTGTTGCTGCTGTTCCTCATGTTGCTGGTGCTCGGTGGTGCTGCCCTCAGCATGCTCATCTCTCAGAGGTATATGCTGTATATGTGATCCATCTGGTGTTTGTGGCTGCTGCGATGTGGATTCTGCGTTTTCCAGTCTGGGTGTTGTTGTGGGCTCAGTGGAGGTAATTGGTTCAATGCTGGTTGACCGTAAAGTGGTTTCCTCTTGGACAACCGACGATGGTAATGTTGTGTTTATTTCTAAAAAGCACAAAAGAAATTGAGAAAATTGGAATGTATTAAAATTGAATTATAGGTTTGCTAGAATTGTGTAAACTAAATTATAATTAAAATTATCTCAGGAAAAACATCAACTTCAAATGGAGAATTTATTGTGAGTAGTTAATAATAAAAGTCTCCTTAAATTTTTAAAGATCGATAAATTGTATAGCCCCGATCTAAACTATAATTTACTCGCTTGTTTTTAAGACGCATGCGGAAAGGTTCTCATAATCTTAATTTTAAAGCTACCCGCATATTATTATGTCATATTTTTAATAATCAATGATTGATTTTGAACAAAAAGGTGACGCGCAAAGCCAAACAATTGTCATAAATTTATGATCGATGGGTTCTTTTCTGGCTCATTTAAAAGATTTTGATCTTGATCTTGACAATTGCTGGCTCCTGACAAAGACACAGAATAGTCTCCTCAAAGTGCTGAAATCAAAAGCCTCAACTCTAGACTTTCAATTAATGAATTAGTCTCTGGGGCCAAGTTGTTTTGTCTGAATGATAACCCAACTCCAAGGGTCCCCCCCAACTAAAAGTCATCATGTTATTTATGACATCAGTCCGACTATATAAATGTAATTATATAACACTGGGGAAAAAAAACCCAACGACGAAAAGAGACGAGAGAAACAAGAAACAAGAAGAACAACAACTCTGTAGACTTTTAGGCCATACCTAAAACGCTTTACAAGAGAACAAAATGTTATATCACAAAAAAAAAAGATGCGGTCGGGGCTTGGGCCCGCCGGCATCTCTATATGTATGAGTCTGTGTATATATATTTCCAAGAACGGTTTCTACCGGTGATTCAGCAGCATCAGCAGCTTAATGAATACCTTGCAGATTTTGAGGAATTGATGCTGTAGCTAAAAAAAAAAAAACAAAAAAAAAGAAACTCCGAAAAAAAACACTCAAAAATTACGTTTCAATGATGGCATAGCTGATGCGAATTGCGAATGTTGATGAGACGCGTGAGATATTTCCAATACGATTAGCGTTATTTCCGCTAGAATTGCGTAAAGAAACAGCAACAAAAAAAATATTTTGGTCTTTTGCAGTTACCGTAAATCTAGGCCAGCTTGGAAGAATGAGTTTATTTACCTCACATCAATGAGTCACTACTTATTCTACCCACTACATATTATGTTTACTATTTAAACAACAATTTTTATAGATTTATCTTGTGTTTGTTGAAATGTTTGTTTAGCCTCCAGACAGTATTAAAATTTTTATTTTAAAACTGCTGTTACACACATACATAAATTAACTTTTTCCACTTCAACTTTTTTATAAGGTCAAAAAAAAAAATTGATTAGAATTGCCTCTTTTATGAAATGAAAAATAAAACAAAACAAATATTAAACAACATTACAATTCATCAAAATATAAAAGTACAAAGTTATTATTTAGCTATTTATTAGTTTATTTATAATCAGAACTTTGTGTGTAAAATACAATTGCTTTTAGGTGGAATAAGATATTTATCGTTGTTGGGAAACACGTTAGCTTTAATTAACTTTTCCCATTCGTCTGTTTCCAAATATGGCAAATATTCTGTGTATGAAATTCAATATAACCCTTTGATTCTAAATCATTTTTCCTTTCCATTTTTGTTTTAAATAGGGAAAAAAGATGGTAAATTCAATTTGAAGAACTTATTACCATAACCAACAAGAACAAAGACATCCGGTTAAAAGGCCTGCAACGCTTGGCAGCTTGTCAATTCTAAGCACATCATTTGTGGATCCGTCTCCACCTCTAGCTACCTATACAACCGACATCTACACCCACTCCGCAAACTCTTTTGGCGGTTGGAGTTTTTCTTGAAGCCGCAAAACGTGCGGTGACTTGGAAAAACCGCAAATGAGTTTCTTCGACTACCGTCAGAAATTTGTGTCATTTTTTCACGTACTTTTGCATTTTCCGTTTCTTTTTCGCGTATATCATAATGGTAAGCATATTTCAAGTTCGTTGTCTAAATCTTTTGTTTTTAACGAGACTTAAATAACGGTTAGTTCTAGACCACCGAAAGAGTTCATAGCTCCTCTATCTATATATACGATATCTGTATATATGTACATACATATATAAATGAATTAAAGTTCCCTCGACGAGTGAAAAATGAAAATCAATGACAGTAAAAAGACAAATTGTGCGCCAAGTAAAAACAGACAAAACAAAAGGAGTCAACAGACACAACACAGGCTAAAGGCACTTCTGCGCTAGGGCTAGGGGACTCCTTTAGTCAGTGTTGGAGTTTGGAGTTGGAGGTTTATAAACGGCTAACCGTGACAACAATAACAACAACAGCAACAACTGCAGCCAAAGCTGCAGGCAGCATAACGAACTGAAATTCAAGGTTCATGTCAGTAACCCTAAACAAAACGAACAAAAAGACCACGAACAAAAAATACGAAAAAAAAAAACAAAGTTCTGGTCTGGGACAACAACAATAAAAGCAACGAGTAAAAACATAAAACACACACACTTTCACACATATACATATGTAGGTATAGACTTTTGTATGTACACATATATAGAGAAGTTGGCTAACGAACTTAGGCGATCTCTTTCTTTTATTTTCCTACTTTTTTAGCGCTAAATTGGCGTACGTTGCATAGGTCCATGGGCATCCTCAAGAGGATTGGCCAGATGAGCAGTATTAAATGTATTTTTCAGTATTTCCTAGTATTTTAAACAAAACATTCAAGGCTCTAAAAATGAATCTAAGAATAAAAATTGATTAAGACCGTGTTTTATATGATATTATAATGTGGTAGAACTACATTTCCGGCTACGCCCCTGGTAGCATAGTGCCTGTCTCTGATGCTGACTTAGGAGTGCAACAAAAAGTACCCATAACTCTGTTTCCAGTACCCAGACTAGGGTTTGCTTTTATGCTTATTATCAGGCATGCATGACAGTCATCTCCCCCCAGCCCCAGCCCCCTGTCTCCTGTTTCAGTCTAGACCTAGACTCTTGACTTGACTTGGACGAAGTTGGCGGACTCAGACTTGGTAAATGCCGGTCCCCATGGGGTAGCATTTTATGTGGAGAGGCTCGTCAAGTTGCATGCCTGATGCTTGCGGGTGTTTCTTCATTCTGTTGGCTCTGTCGTGGCATGACTCACAAAGAGATCCATATGGAATATGTATATAGTAAGTAGGAGGCAACACAAAATGAAGAACAAACTGCTTGAATGGCAATGATGGAGTGTGCAAAAGTTAATGAAAATTGCAGTTGGAGCAGTTTAAGATTAAGTACATAATGAAGAGCAAAGGATCGTTAAGTGTAGCCTCCAAAAGGCAGACATGAGCAAAAGTTGAAAACTTTATAACACTAATTTACATATCCATGTCACACAAAATTCATTAACAACAAATTTCTAACAATAAAACAAACACAATGGAAATGAACCCGGTGAGCAACTTTAAAGTTTAATTAAATCAAAATCAAAAAAAAATAAAGTAAGTAAGTCGCCGGGCCGACTTGGATATACCATGCATTAGGTGAAGAGATATATATTAAATTTCTTTCAAATGCTATCTCTCTTTTGTGGAAACGAGCACTTTAGCGCCCCCCGCCCAAATCGGTGATTTGCAGCATATGCTATCTCGCTCTTTTTCGCGTGCATCTGCCTTGCACCGCTATGAGTGAAAAACGTTTCTATGTATAACTCGGCCATTTTTATTCCGATTCTTGTGATATTTGGTGGAATGATAGATATACGTGACATGTATTAGTGTGCCAAATTAAATTACGATACGATAAATATTTCGGCTGAAAATCGAATTTTTCGAATTTCGGGGGCGGAAGGGGGCGTGGCCAAAATTTGAAACAAACTTGGTCTGCGTGCACACTGCACGCATCTAATGTCCAAATCCGAAAGGTCTATCTTTTATAGTTCCCGAGATATGGAGGCTCAAAATATTGTTTTTCAAATAGCGGGGGCGGAAGGGGGCGGGGCGAAAAAAAAAAATAAACTCGATCTGCCTGCAGAGCAAACGGGTCTACATGCCAAGTTTGGTAGCTCTAGCTCTTATAGTCTCCGAGATCTCGATGATTCTTCAGACGGACAGACGGACAGACGGACAGACGGACAGACAGACGGACATGTCTCAATCGACTCGGCTATTGATACTGATCAAGAATATATATACTTTATAGGGTCGGAGAAGCTTCCTTCTCCCTGTTACATACATTTTGGCGACTTTAATATACCATTTCATTCTACGAATGCATGGTATAAAAAAAGAAATCAAAAATTAACACTCTCCCAATCCAAAAATTGCGTAATATTTGGAGTTGAATCGAAAAGCAAAACCGGACCACAGATGACTGCAACGCATAAACAAATCGCATAATTATTTATTTTGTTGTTTTCAAATTCAAGCCACATACACTACCAAACACACACCACACACAGTCACACAGAGACCATTATATATGTATGTGTATAGACAGGTGGAGAGTCATGACCGTTACATTGCCCAAATTTGAAAATGGAAATGGAAATACATTTCGCTTGGCGACACTTTTTTGCGCGTTACAAAACCCATCGAAATGATGGTAACTAGTTAATGATCATTACGATATATCATTATTATGAGCCAGGCTTCCGGTTGACTGCATTGACAGACAAATAAAACAAAGTTATACATACTAGATACATACAAAGTGTGTATGGAAGTCAAATAAAACTATATGTATGCATATAGGTGATGGCCTTGTCAATGAACAAGAAACCAAAATTCAACACTTAACTTTTTTATAGTATCTGCAAAATTCGATATACATACATATTTCCTCTATCATTATTTCATTTGTCTTGAATTTAAGACAAAGACTCGAAGTACTTTAGCATTTTGGTGGATTTTTATTCAAATCATTTGGGTGAATATTAAAAATCACAGAAAATAAATCACATATATTCTTGATTAACAAACTAGTTCAACTGGTTTAAATTATTTAAGAAAGTGAAACGTTTATAAAGCTATAAATATGTATGTATCTATAGATTACCTAACACATTTTTATTTAAATAAATAAACAAATTCACTTAAGACCCAAATCGCATTTAAGCAAAATCTGATCAAGAATATTTTGTAGGATTATTTTTTTAAGTATGAAATAGGTAGAAATCAATTTTGCAAATTTAATGAAATGAGCAGATATTTCCCTTGATTGAATAGAAGATGTTTAATTGACTATAAATCGAAAATAACTATATATATTGTTCATATTCAATTCAGGTTAGCTTTTAATTGCTGCATCATAAATATGTTTAGATCTGATCTTAGTCAGTGAGTCAGTCAGCCCCCCAGTTGTGCCATTCAATTGACCTTCAAACGCACTTGCCACAAATACATATGTATGTATATAAACCCTCTCACATGCAAGTCAGAGTCATTTGGCTGGTTGGTTAGTTTTTTTTTTCTGTTCAAAATGAAAACATTTGCAGCTCCAATTCGATTTCATGGCCGGCCAAACAGCAGCAACAAAAACAACAACAACTACAACAACATTAGCAATGGCAACAGCAACTCTTCGAGCATTCACTTGTGCAAAATGAAAAGCAAGGTGTCATTGCTTTGAGATACATTTACCTAGACAAAGATACAGATATATGTAGCTTAAGTAATGGCAAACAACTACCAATTGTAAAATATAAAGTTAAGTGCCTGTTGGTATGATTATTTTGATTGTCTTTGTCGTGGACGATGACACGCGCCTTGAGGCTTCAATTGTAAACGTGTTTCTCTTTAGGATTAGATATTAAAGCCGCTGCTGTCGATGCCAACACGATGCCACCTTGTCCCCTTACAACAAAAACCTGACTGCATTTGCTTTTCTTTGTTATTTTTCATTTTTCTCTCTCTCTTTTTTTTTTTATTATTTTTGGTTAGCACATGAACTTTCGGGTTGAAAAAGGTCAAATGATGTCTCTACACGTTGCGTTTTTGCTTTATTGTGGCTGTGGTTGTCGGCTTTTAATGGCGTTGAGGTATTTTGTTGCCTCCGGGTCATTTCTTACAAACATTTTGATGTCATTAGCTAGAGTTGATAGTAGAGGGCAGATAACAAAGCGAAAGAAAAAAAGTCAGCAACTAATTTCGGTTACAAAAATCCATCTACATAAGATCAATTTATGATAGAAAAGAGCATTAAGCAGACAAATTTAGTGATCTTTTCGGTAGAGGCAAAGGTTTGGGCATTAACCAAAAACTGTAGGTGGCCTATTTTCTTGAACTGAAGATATTAATATTTTATCAGTTAAAACTTTAAGTATATTTCATGGCTCTACGTCCTATACTAGGATCTAGGGATTATGAGTTTTTATCTCGACTTACTGATAAACAGAACTCGATGACCATCGTAGCTATAATTAAAATATCATTATTTTCAGCGTTAGACCTGTCTAAAGAATTTTTTAAGCCCAAGATCGTTTAAATCGGTCTACAGAGATATAGGATACAGTCATGTTCTGACTGACAAAGAACATAATAATATAAATATATATTTATATAGATTTACATATATTTTTATAAATTTATATACAATTCTATAGAAAAATGGGCTTTATTTTTGCCTAAAAAATGGGGGTTTTTTGCAATCAAATTCACCTGGGAAAAAAAAACGGCTAAAGCTAAGTTGCCAAAATTAACACTATGATCAACACATTGGAAAAAATAAAATTGTTTGACAATCGAGAAAAACAGAATTGAACAATGACCAAAAATATGATCCTAATGAATGTCCGCAACAGTATATATATGAAATGATTCTAACTGCTTCCGCTTCTAATACCGAAATCATTTAAAGCTCATTATGTAATATTTCCTTTCTTTTAGTTCATTAACTCGTAAAACGATTCTCTCTTTATCTATTAGAACCATTTTCAAGTGTTCATTATTAGATTCATTAGCATTCTCTTTCTCTGTTTGGTTCTTTCCTTCTTTGTTTTGCCAGCATTCTGAGTAGCAACTTCCTCTTTCTGTCTCTCTCTTTGTTGGCCCGTTCAATGACACAGTTAATTGCATAAACACCTAAATACATATTTAGACACACGCATACACTCACAGTTTCAGCAATTAAATTGCATTAATTAGTTGCAGTTGCACATTGCTTTAAATTTTTTCCTGTGCTACATTTTTTCACTCACTGCACGCACACACTTCTACATGAATAAAATTATCTAATGCAAGACTACAGCCTGCCGGAGAGTGTATTGGAATGACGCCTAATTTGGACCACAACATGTTTTAATCAGTTAGCCAGTTTCGAGAGGTCCCTGACATAATTAGAATTGAGCTCCGATTGCCTATTTTACGATCAGGTTTTCCCTGTTAAGAGAAAGTTGTCGTTAATAAGGAAAATGGGGGAAAACTCTTCACGCAAAGTTCAAAGCCCAAACGTTTTATATATTAGCTTGACAAAAAACTTTAATTTTTGGGTGTTAACCGCACTTTCACGGATCAACCTGAGCCAATGTTTACACAGACACCAAAGCTACAAATAAAACAAGAAACAATAATAATAGGAATCCCAACTGCCAATTAACAATAGTTTATATTGTTGAGTTCGCTGAAAAGAGTTTTTTTTTTTCACATATTTTTAAGCTACTTTTACTTATCGCATAGGTTCATTTTAACGGATCGCTAATCGTGCATGAACTTTGCGTAGCGAAAGGTGGGCGAAAATACACAACAAAATATCGAATCCGGCTATTTCTCTCACACACACACAAACAGCGAAAAGAAATTGTTTATATATGATATATGATGTATGTCTACATATACATATGCGCGATTCGAACGTTTTTTAAGAAGGTTGTCTGCCATTACAAGCAAAAAATCTATTTCTATAAGCTGACAACAAAATAATAGCTATACAGTTCTATGTTATTTGGTGTTGTTGTTAAAAGAAAATAATTGTTAATGTTCAAAATTATATAAAGCACAAATTAAAAATACTCTCAAGCACTTATATAAATATTGAATAAATGGAAGGCTGATTAACTCAAAATAAATTTCTAAACCAAAGCTTAAGAATTACCGCTGACTAAAGAATAAAAAAATAATAATCTATGAGGCAGCAAAACAAAAAAATTTATATGGGGAAATTCGAGAGAGTGAGTTTTTATGATTTAAACATTCATTAGTATTCCATTTGCCTTACAAAATGAGCTTGATTTGACCACTTTTCGGTTCAAGCAACGTAAATAAGAATGACAAATACTTTCAATTTCATTTTTCATTCAATTCTCACACACTTCTAAAAAAAACAACACTTTATCCTTGAAACTCTGAGAAAACGCACAACAAAAGACTTAAGACACAAACTTGGCGGGCTGCTTGCCTGCGTGCCTGAGTTTTTCTGAAGAATTTCACATTTACTTATGCCTACACATGGCACCGCCACAGACACCAACACACACATATATATATATATGTATGCATATAGCAAAAGCAAACAAAACCAAAAAGATTTCACTCTCATGGGTGCGAAAACAAAAGACTTGGGCAACAAACTTGGATGCTTCTCATATGACTTATGTCTGACTAAGCTCTGTGTGTGAAAATGAATATTTCTTATATAAATATAAAAATATAAATGTAGGTGTATATTATGATTAAATTTTGTATTCAATCATTTGTTATTTCATCCTCATCATTTCATCAACATGAAAAGTTCCAATTTCCAAGTTACCATCACGATTTCGTGCTTAAAACAAAACAAAAATATGTAAATTCAACAAGTCAGTTCAATATTTCGGTTTGTTTTTTTAAGTTTTCCTTGAAGAAAGTAACAAAAATTTTTTAATTGAGACTGCAGCGTTATTGAGTCTTACATTGTTAAGCAAGAGACCTTCTGCTATATACATATAACTACAACCAAAAATGGCCATAAATATATATATTTCTTTTTTGGCAAGCTATAGCATTTAGGCCCTGACTTGCATTATTTAATTTAATTAAATTTTTTTCTGCATTCGATTTAACGCTCGGCAAGGTCATAAATTAGTAAACAATTTTCTGGACATTTAACCAAAATAACAATGCAAACAAAACCGCAAACAATTTTTACCCCACATAATTAAAGTATTTATACTTCACATTCAAGTCTAAATACTTAACTGCTATAATCTGACCATGGTCTGCAAAATATTTGCTTGCAATTTTCCAACTTATTAGTGTGTGTTGTTGTGCTAATATTGAGTTTTCCTTTGTACTTGGTTTGCTTTTGGCAGTTAATTATCTAGTTTTATTTTTGGTTTTTCCACAAACAACTAGTTTAGCAAGCCGACAAAAAATGTTTAGCTTAGTGCAATTTGTTAATTAGGTTTTTAGCGGGCAAATCCATTTAATACACCAGAGCACAAAAAAGAGACTAGGGACCAATTGATTGATTGAAATAGTTTAGGTAAACCAAAGTGGGTTTCGGGTCGAATTCTTGAAAAATAATCACAGAAGAAAATACAAATCATAAAATGTAACAAAATCTCAATTTCTTTCTAATGCTAACTAACAGTTTCTTCTTTTGATTTCTTTGATTTAACACATTTTCGAACCGGATTTACTATACTTTGAACTTCAAGTTTTGCTAACTAGTGTAATAGGTTTATTTATTTGATCTAATGACATTTAATAGCTGCATTTTCAGACTAGTTTTTTGTTTGATTGAACCAAACCAATATGAGTAAGGCCAAACCAGTTTTACAACTGTCTAGTCTAAAATTAGTCAATAAGTTTTTTAAATTTATGGATAGATTATTCATTTTTATTAAAAACGATATGCCCACATATTTACTTAATTAGATGAATAGCTTAAATGGATTGAAACAAAATGCACCTCTTTTTAAGGCGTCTTCAAATTAGTTTTATAGTGGGTGATGGATGATTAATTGCCTTTTGGTGTCTTTTGTTTTTATCAAAACATTTTATACACCCAATTTTAATTAGCCCCCGTAAAAAGTGTTTTCATGTTGGTGTAAAAATTTATATATTTTACAAACCTCAACGGAGACAGGTTAAGGCTATGAGTCAACCAAATAAATGGGGTTGTCTTCATTGAAAAACTTAAATTCGTATTTCCTGCCCAAAAGAAAAAGCCAATTAAGCTCAAACATTATGCGATTTGCCCTTTCAAGAGCCAAAATTCCCATTCATTTTTCCGCTTCTTTTGTCTAAGATGCATTCCCCAGTCGATTCTGAATGCCGGCCCCCTTAAGGGTCTTTGTTTTATCAAGTCATCATCATCCAATCGAAAACCACAATAGAAATAGCTCAAAGTATTTTTAACGAGCTCTCAAAGCTATTCGGCAACGTGAGGCATATCCATGTACTTACTGACTGACATTAAGCCCTAAAAATTACATTCAAGCTAATTATTTGCCTTCAAAACAAATCAAAAAGCCAAAGATCCAGATAATTAAACTGCTAACCTACATTTGAGAAATTTTACATTCAATATTACTCTACCAGAGCCTTTCACTTTTTCTAATCTTAAAATTCAATTCTATAAAACCAGCTAAAAGCACGTTTGAAAATTAAATAAAACGTAACACAGATAAGTTTAGAATAAGTATGAGAAACTTTCTAGAAAATCAAACTTAACCAGTTTTTCTTTGAAGATTGAAGTTAGCTTGAAAGTAACAAAATTTTAGCTTGATTTAAGTGTTCTAAGAGCTCTGCAAATAAATGTGAAGGAAAAAGTATAAAAACCCACAATAACTTAATAACAACATTAACTAAACGCTGATCGATTAAACTGTTCTAATTAGATATTGTACATTTTCTAGTAATTATATTGTCAAGTAAAAGTTTCCACTTTTCAGTCAAAGGTTTATCGCAATTCTCTGTTTAATTATGATTTTATAATTACACTAGTATTTATGCTTCAATGAATTCAAATTGGCAAAGCAAAAACAAAACTTTGCTTGCAAACATTATAGAAAATTTTAGTTTTCTCAAATTTTCACTTTGATATCTACCGCATATAATTAATGTTACAAAATAATTCAACAGGAAACTTCCATACTCTCTTTGGTATGATTAATCTAAAATAAATTTCTTTACTTTTTTTTGGTTTGCTCCATTTTAACGAATAATTATGGGGAGAAATGTTCGAAAATGGAAAAGAAACGAAGGGCTGGCGTTAATTGGTAACTCAAAGAACGAAAATTTGATTATGGCCTCCAGTGAGGCACAGAGAGGAGAAGAAAGAGAGAGAGAGACAGAGAGAGAGAGAGGGGGAAAACGAGGAGAGGAAATCAAGTAAGAGATTAAAGTGTCTGACGGAAAAGCGGTTCGTCTATAATCTTCGCTTTGGATTTTTATAACTCACCAGCTTTAGCCTCGTCTTGGGTCGCATTCAATTTGTTGGTTGCTGTTGTTGTTGTTGGTATTGTCGGTGTTGTTGTTTCTAGAAGTGAAGTCGTTGAACTATCCACAGATGCCTCACTGCTCGTGCTGCTGCTGCTGCTGCTTTGTTCTATGCCAATTGCTGCTGCTGCTGTTGCTGTTGAGGTTGCTGTTGGCGAGGAGACTTCAGTCTCTTGTGTTGCTGCTGTTGTTGTATCCAATGTCGGATTGTTAGTTGTTGTAATGATGAGGGCAGCTCCATCATCCTCGCCTGCAGGCGCAGACCTGGCTAGATCAATTTGAATGCCAAACAGCAATAATCCACAGAGACCAACCAACCAAAGTTGCCTCCCAAATATCGTCTTCGTCATTTTTGTTGCTTGTGCCTTGGAATGGCCTCGAGCTTCTTTTCTTCTTCCACCCGCTTGCATTTTGTTGCACAAAAAATTATTTATCCAAAATTTTCTCACACCTTTACACTTGTTTTCTTTAATTCTCTCTAAAAAGTACAAAGCAAAGTAAAATTTTTGTTTTTTTGACTCAATAATTTGTTTTGGGTTTCTTTTTCGTTTTGTTTTATATTTTGCGGTTTTTTTCGCCCGTTTTTGACATTTATTTTGTTGCCGCGTTATGGTGGCCTGTCATTTATTTGTTAACCTAAATGCTGTCATTTCCTGTTGAAAGTTAAGTTAAATAATGATTTTCGGTTTCTTTTTTTTTTTTTGTACTCGATACTATCAAGTGCTGTGTGTTTGGAATGAAAGTCGGATAATCTTTTGATGGATGATTTGCTAAAGTTTTAGTTGTAAGTACACGTTACAACAATTGGCAAGAAGCTTATTGAAAAATAAGAAGACAATAGGATGGAGGCTTTCCGCAGAAACTATTGAAATATATATTGTCTGTTTCCATCAACTCTTATTAATTGATTGCTTAAATAATAGCAATAAGTAAAGTAAATATTTTCGAGCACTTGTAAGTTCACCTAAACTAGAGAGTTTTTGCTTTGAAATGAATATTTTAAAAATCAGTTACAATGTCACTTTTTAAATTGAGTATTAGATCTTTCTATCAATGTAAACAAAGTTTCTTAATGAATTGTTTCCTAGCAAACAAACTAAAAAACAATATTTTAAAATAAAGGGTGCAAACGAAAAATTAAAAAAAAAGTTCGTTGCCTAAGTTTTTTGTTTAAGTCAAATTTTAAAGTACATTTTTACGTAAAATCTCCAAGTTTTATTGTTCCCAATCGTGAAAGGAAATTTTTTCTATGCTGTAAAAGTGCATTAAAATTTAAAATTTATATTTTTCTCACAATTCTTACAAATGCTAAAAATAAAATAAAAACCCAAGAAACACTGACGAAGTAGGTAAAATATGCTAGGCGGCGGCAGCTCAATGAACATGCAACAACACAAAAACAAAAAGCAACAAAAAAAAATAAGAAACCTTAGACCCAAATTGCATTGGCTAAAATATTTGAACCGGTTGCGAGCAACAATTGGAATTGCAACTGCAACTTGGAAGCGGTTTTTGTGGCGAAAAAATTTGTATATAGTATTTCTTGTTTGTTTTTGGTTAACTAGAAAACCGCAAAATATATACAGTTATATGGCAATTTGGTTAGATCTAAAACAACGAAAAAAAATTCATGATGTCATTTGTAAAAGTTATAAACTCTTTTATTTTGCTGTGTTTTATGGGCCAATTTGCATTGACATTTCACATTTTAATTTCACTCTCACTCCTTTTAGAGAGAAATGGCAAAAAAGCAAACAAACCGAACAAGAGAGAAAGATGGACACACAGAGTAAGTGAGAGATAGAGAGAGGAGAGAGGAGGAAAAAACTTGTTTTTTTGGTATTTTGAATGGAATTTTTCTTTTTTCTTTTTTATTTTTATCTCTTGTTGGAATTAGCTTGATTCAACACTATCGTTATTTGTCTAAGAAAACACAAAAACACTTTCAAAATTGTATTATTTGATATGGCACCAACCCGGCAAAGGTTTTTCGATTTTTGTGAACTTTTCTAACTGGCACTCGGGCCACGTTAATAGAAATTTGTTAGTATTTGTTTCCAATTTGTATTTTTTTACCGCACACGGCAACCGATGCGCTTCAAGCACGTCCACCAACTGAGCACATCGATGGGCTATAGGAATCCGTGGTCTGCGTTCATGTCTGGAAATTCACCACAGTTTGGCCACGTTTGTCTGGGCCAAGTTGGTAAACGGGTTTCAGTTGCGGTTTGAGTTGAGTTTCGTCAGCTGAGCGAGCAACAAGTGAGAGATCCATTGACATAATAGTTGGTCTTACTCGCGCTCTCTCTCTCTCTTTCTCTGTCTCGACTCTTGGATAGATTGTGGGTGTTCGTTTTAAGAAGAAGTCAGAAAAGTGATTTAAAGTTGGACAACGACCATGATTGCATTTACGGAAATTTTGTCTGGCAAGGCAACTTTGCAATTTCTTGACAAGTGACTTCGACTATTGAATAGCCAACGACTCAATCTAAGGTCTTAAGGCAAAGACCCAGCTCTGGCATTACGCCTACATAGTATCTTTCGGTTTTTTTTTTTTTCTTTTTCTTTTTTTGTTTGTTTGTTTGGTTTTATTTCAAAACTCAACGGTAAAGATCACAAAAGGCCAACTCAGGCCAAACTCGCATAGGATGGAATTTAAGCCTTGAAAGAAATACCACAAATAAATAGAATCGAAATCCCTGACTTCTTAACTGAACATGAAATATTAAACTGTAATATTGTATTAAATTAACTTTTTAAACTCATTTAATCTTTTAGTTTGAGAGATAATTTAAGTTTATGGAATGAATTCAAACTGGTTACCTCCTCTATTTAAAACCAAAATTAGGTTAAGTGTTTTATATAAGTTATAAAAATCCGAATACATAGTTATTCCTTCAACAAAATTTGTTAATAATTTATGATAGCGATGACATTTTCTTTGAGTAATCATTGGCTAATCAGCTTTTCAACTGTTTTTCAAAAAAGTGATTTAAGCTAAAATACTCGAAAGTACAGCTTACGACAAAACCAAATTCGAAAAATGATTGGAATATCCGTTACCCCACACGCACACAATCAAACTCATAATCAGAAGTCATATTCAAGGTGTTTTATCTCTCGTAAAAGCCGAGCTGCTCCCAAAAATGAGAATAGCAAAGATTTCTGTTTTTTTTTTCTCCCGCCTTCACATACCATCAATGCAAATATCAATTCAATGCCTCATATGAAGACGACGCACCCATTAAACCGAAACCATCAGCACACATCTGTATGAATACCAAGATCCAAGAATCGAGACTTCATCAGTCAACGGATAACTTTGAGAGTCGAGGAGTACTAAAATGTAGAAGGATGGGCAAACATAAAAATTTAAAATATCAATTCGAAGCTTCAATTCCCTTTCATAACCGTGAAACAATTGAAACTAAATGGTCTCTCAATGGGACCCATGTCAATAGATCAGAAATTAAAGCTGATCAAGAATATATTAATTTTATGCAGATGAACAAAATGCTGTTCATAATGTATCTAACCTTTAATAAGGGTATACAAATGCAGAAAAGACGTCAAAAGGCATCAGAAATTATGGAAATAATGTGAAGTCGGCGACTGTTATAGATGTTATTGTTGTTTTTGCAGTTATTGCGGTTGTTTTTTAGCAAAACAAAAAAAAAAAAAACAAACACAAAAAAGAGAGAAACAAAAATACCAAAATTCACTTTTTACCTTGTGTTGCACAAACTTGGCCAAGTGTGCACCCAAAAGTTGCATGACAGCCCATTGTTAGCTACAGTTTTTTGTGTTTGTTCGCTTGTTTTTTATTTCTGCCTGCAGCTTATCTCTTGGCTATAGAATAATAAACAAAACTAAGCCAACTTTATGCACTCGTTTTTTGAATGGAGCAATATTTAAAAAATTGTGTAAAACAACAAAAGCCGCATAAAGCAGCTGCATGAATCTGTCCATTTTGGTGGCCAAGAACACAGGTGTTAGGTAAATGATTCTGAACGCAAAATTCATGATTAGTTGAGGTATGTAAACATTACTCTGTAATAAATAATGAATAAATAATGAAACATACATACAATAAAATGTTGGACCGGTAAATCTGCTCACACAGAATGAAATAAAATGTACTTAATTTATTTTGAAATGAAAATGGACCTTGTGGGCGCCATAGATAATTACATTAACATTACTTATGGGACATCAAGGAACACTTTGTGTCCAGACACATTACTCTGGAACACGTTGCAGATTATGTTTCCTTCGGTAATTAGTTCAACTAATTGCTTTTCTTTGTTTACGATGATATTGATGTTGGGAAAGTGAAAACCACAATTTGAGGGAATTAAGTATCTAAAATAGTTCTGATTTTCTTTTCTTAAACATACAAATTACTTAATACAGAAATTTCACTAAGATTAGACTTCTAGCTGACTGATGTATGTATGAATTGCTTTATATATTATTTAATCAGATTATTGCAAATTTAATAAGCTTATAAAAATATTTCTTCGAACCTACTGATATAACACATCAATTCCACGTGTAAGTCAAATTATCTACACTATAAATAGTTTTAATGATCAAATAAGGAAATTTAAACCAATTTATCTTTATTTTAGTTGCTTTTACTCCCATTTTCTTTTAGTTTTTTTGGGGGTCTGGGACAGAGTTTATATCATTTTTGTTTGTTTGTTGTGTTTCTTTTTGACGAAATCCACGTGATTTGATGCGCAAATTTTTCATGTGAAATGAAGACATCCCCAAAAAAAAAAAACAAAAATAACGAAAAACATGCAATGGCATTTGAAATCAAATTGTTGCTTGCGTTTTTATATAATGTGGAAATGATATTAATTCCATTTTTGGCTATTTCTATGCAGATCAGGGAGCAACTTTCGCCCAAAACTAGAGGGAAGTTAGTGGGAAACTTTATGCACATCCACTAAATATACATACATTAAGTAATTTAATAATGTCAAAATAAAAATAGTAATATTATGTACAAATTAACGTATTTCCGATTGAAGTTAATTCAAATTTTAATTAACTGTCATTAAAATATCGCATAGGTTGCTTTCGCAATCGATTATTGGTTGCAAGGAAGACTTAAAGCATTAAATTTTGACTTGGTTTTGTGCAGATTTGTAATTTTTACAAATATGTAGTTACGAGCATATAGAAAGATATAAGAAATAATAGATAATAAGATAGAGAAGGATACTATATAAGTAGATTCTTTTCAAATGAATTCTCTTAATAGGTTTCTTTTACGTTTTCTGCCAAAAGTGAACCATTCGATGAATGCTTAAAGGATTGACAATTTAGTTTGTACTAATTTTGATAATGATTAAGCAATCTTGGCGTATATATGTTAACATTAAATGCCTGTTAATTGAACAAACAAATGCCACAAAACCCTAACGAATGTGGCTGGAAGCCGTAGACATACATACTTACATTTGTATGTTCATATGTCTTGCAGCAGTTGCCATTGTTGTAGTTGTTGGAGCAGTTAAGCGACATGCCACCAAAAATGATTGACAATCACTTTACAAACAATTTCATTTGGTGGAGACTTGGCGACTCGCCCCAGACACCAAACTCGCACACTCGCGAGTGTGCACACACACTTCCCCATTCATGCCAGCAAACCAGTTGCATATGAAAGTAAAAGTAAAGTAAATGCAATACATAAAACGAAAAAGAAGAAGACGAAAAAATGCATTTTAAATAGCAGACATGTTGGTGAATAAATATATAAGTAAGCTATATGTGGTATCCTCTATATAAAACAAACAAAAACCCCGGGCAAACCAAAAGAGAGCCGGCAACAAGAGATATCCAACAGCCTCTGCCACACCGGTTGTGAATGCAGACTTGTATAAATGTATCTAGATACATACATATGTATGTAGTTATGCATACATATATGTCTCTTTATATGTATATCAATTTGTCTACATATACGAATATGTATGTTTATAACGAAGTTTATATAAAACCACTAATGAAATGCGTTCAAAAAATAATATATAAAAAACACGCCGCTACGCTTGTTGCCAGATAAACAAAAATAGTCCCCACAATAAATAAAGAAACAACTCTAAATGAATTTTATTTCCAAGATATGACATCATAAGACATAAGATTGCATTAAGCTTTTGGGCATTTCTTTGAATAATCTTGACGTGGATTTCTGGAAATGACTTCAAGAAACACAAAAACCGAAAAAAGGTTACCAAGTGAATTTTCTGTTCATTGTTTATATAATATTTAGCTTTATTCTGTGTGCTTGTTAAATTCTTATTTGCATGCAAAATGAGTATTCAAAATATGTGGGTTATTTCTCTGAATATGATCCGAGAATTATAATTTATAAAATAATTAACATGTTTAGTTGATTTTATCACAATCAGACCTTTTTGTGTGGGTTTTTGATGAGCATGATACTTTAAATAATTGCCAAATGGTCCTGATTAAATGAGAAATTTTATTAATATTGAAGAATTTGGATTTTTCGCTAATCTAATATATATTTTTCATCTTCAATTAACCAAATAGGCACAGTTAATTTTTTTTTCTTTGAAAACCAGCAGCTCTGATTAGTATATTATATATTTAGAAACAAAACTGTTTTAAAATTACGAATCCAATCACGAAATGATGTCGTTCGAGATATTAAATTAACTAATTATAATTATTATGATAGGTTTCACAAATGAATCAATCTCGTTTATCTCAAATTTTAATTTTATGGCCTGTCGTTGACACATTGAAAATAGCCCTGACCATGACTCTTTAAAGTTTAGACAAATCTCTTCGCACGCTGCATAAAATTTCATCAAAATAAATTTATGCATAAATGTATAACACGGCACCGAAATAACAATTATGAAAAAAGTGCCTTTTGGCATAAAAAAAACATAAAAAAAAGGAGAAAAACAAACTCACAGTGAAGTATCTTGTGAAAGTTTTTCACAGACACACACACACACACACTCTCACAGAGAGTGAGACAGGAAGCAGGTTAAAAGATTTATGCAACAATTTGGATTTTGTTTATTTTTTTGCTGTACTCTCCCAAGGCTGCTTTGCCACTTGCATACTAAGTGAATTGTGAATCAGACTTCGAGTTAATCGACAACGACCTTCACCAAGTACTAAAAAACGTCACAAAATTTCAAAATCAATTGACAATTTTGTCAAGTTAAATAATTTGCTTAGCATTTACTTAGCGTAGACCTAAAAATGATTCATCCAATGGGAATTTCTAGTAAAGCGAAAAAAGCATCGAGAAGCTCCCTCCATTAATTTGGAAACCAGCAGAGTTAAAACGGTAGAAACCTAATTAATTATTAATGATTCAAAGTTGAGCGTAACATATTAAAAAAAAAAGCAAAATGAAACTTAATAAAACATTTTACAAAAGAATAGCCCGAGCAAACGAGATGAGATCGTGCATCTTGAAGAGGTCATCATAAAAAAATGAAGCCAAATTTTGGAGAGACATCAGAGCCAAAGATATAAATAAACTGTTAAAAATTTAATGTTATTTTATGTTTTGTTTTTTCTTTGCGATTGACCTTCAAAGCAAGCAAATACCTGCAGAAAAGATCAACTCTCATAAATCAGAAGATTTAGCATACGAACTTCGCTTAAACAAATATATATAAATATTAATCAGGTGATTTAGTTTAGTTGATTAAGTTGTGGTTTGCCTTAAAGACAATAGCACGAAAGTACGGTTATTTATAAGGATCATTGTTTTACTATTTTATTCAGACAATAACTGCGAATAGGTTCAAACCGTGATAAATTTGGAATGTTTATCTGGTTAAAGTTGGTTAAATTTTTTTCTATTTTTTGAAGCAATATCTGAAACATTTTCTCATACTTTTTCTATGCAATTAGTATTTTTTGTTGTTATGTTTTATATTAGTTGCATTTGCTTCATCATTTAGATCCGCTTAGCGATTAATTGCTTACTCAATTTAACAGTGAGTCCATAGTCTGAGACTCCACTCCCAGGGTTAGGGGGTGATGTCGTCAGTCTCCGTCTACTTTAAGTCCATCGTGCGTATACGTGATTTTCCATGCACGAGTGAACGTAACCCTCAAATGTTAAATTGTTACTCATATTGTTTGCGTCTCTCTTTATTGAAACGTTTCTCCATGGACTAGAGCAGAAAGGAAAATCGGTTGATAAGCGCTTAATTTGATTATCAGCTCATTGGCATACATACTTAAATAAAAATTTATTAAGTGTTAAAGGTCGAAGGAAACAAATCATTTAGGTCAACATTCCAATAAGAGCTCTTAATTAGTAACGAAGAATTCGTCGAAAGCAAGTTTCTTCCCCAAGTCATTCGTTTGAACTTTAGAACATGCTAAAGTTGTTGTTGTTAATTTGACATTTAAGAAACAAGACGTAGAAGAATAAAGGAGAAGAAGTATTCATATATTAATCTAATCAAAATGCCGGCTATTTCATGCTGTAGCGCGTGTGTTTAGCATCAATGAGCAATACCAATCGGAATCGCAACCTCACACTCAGCACTTCAAACCCGAGACTCGTTGGACAAGAGCTGAAGGTAGACCACTTTCAAGCACCCGAAACAACCCAGCAAACCAAACCAGAATATTTGTTCTCAAAAGTTGATTATGAGTTTTGTCAATATGTAGGTTTGATAGAGCCAGAAAATAGCAGCAAAAAATAGAAAGAATCGATAATGAAATCTGCAATATAGATTTTAATAAAGCTTAAGATTGAAGATCGAGATTGAGAAACGATTATAATTAGAGAAAACCTGTTTGAAATTCGAATAAAATTACATTTGAAACAGATGTAACAAAAAACGGCGAAGATAGCCATAGCTTCTGCTTAAATCTGTTGACCTAATTAATAATTATTATAATTTGTTTGAACTACTACTAACAAGATATCTGTGTTTTCTTTATATGCCACAAAATATTCGGAGTTTCTTAGTTAGGTACCTAGCACATGTCTAAAGTTTAGAGTCTAAACTATTAAAAGTGAATTTCTATAATTGATAACTTTGTTTATTTTCATGCAGTGTACCCGTTTTATACGGTATTACCAACTTTCGAATGGTAATATCAATATTTTTTTGTGCCTATTATTGTTTCTTTCATTTTTTTGTTGCTGATTTTGTTAATAATTTATCAATAGTGTTCAAACATGAGCAAAAAAAAGCCAAAACAGGTTGGTCATGAGTTTTTGTGTTTATTATGAAAATTCTAAATGACTTGCGTTATGACCATTCGCTCTTCCCATCACACCGAAATATACAAAAAAGTCGTATGACAAGTTCAAGTGGCTTAAGTCTCTCGCTCCCTCTCGCTATCTTTAAAGAAAGACCTTGACTTTCTTTTCAAAAGAAAAAAATAACATAAACTTTTCTTCATCAACTTTGAGACTAACTACAATTAGCCAGCGAGCCATAAAAAAACGTTGGCAAAGTTTACATTACAAAGCGCAAAATTTTGAAAGCATCTTACTAAAATGTTTGTACGTTCATCTCTGAGCATATGTATATGTAGGTACATTTGTATATAGAAAGTTCAAAACGTTGACAATGAGTGGGGCATATGTTTCTTATATGTAGATAAATTTCACTTAAGCTTGTTTTTTTGTTGCTGAAAAAGTCATATGCAAATTCCTCTTGAAATAATAACTCTGTATCGGGCATAACTAAGACGGATATCCATTCATAGTTCTGACAGTTTGAACACTTTGACTTTTGTTACGCATTTGCTTTTGTTTCAGCTTTAACAATGGTCGAACAAATCAATTAAAACTTGCCGCCATACTTTTGTTAGTTTTCTGACGCCGTTTCCTTTTGAAAAAGTTAACAATTTTAATTTTTTTTTTTTCAAGGCAATAAAGTACATCTTTAGATTTAAAATCTTTAATTTTATTTTTTTATTGCAAAATTCACTTTTCTCGTCTTGTTATTGGTGGTGGTGAACGTTTTCCGTTTCGTCGTGTGTCATTCGCATGTTATTTCTATTTTTCTTTCATTTTTTGAAAGTTGTTTGCTTCCTGCTGCTTACTGGTATTTTTTTTTTCAATTTTAACGATTTTTAATTGAAAAAGATCGAAAAGCCCACAAATCTCAAATGAAAAAGCACAACTAAAAATGTACATCAACCATGACTGAGTCAATGCAAAGAACTGAGCAATCAACAGCCACAATCGACAGTGAATCAATAATCTAAGGACGCACTTGAGAAGGTCCTAACTACTTGGCATACTTCGTGTATGTATGGACGAGATAATTGAGGGCAACATTTACATTGAAACGAAAATGCAGTTTAGAAAATGACGAAGATTGCATACCCTTAAAATGTGTTAAATTTTTAAATGAATACTTAGTGAACTGAACAAGGTGCACACAATAAGGATTGAAATGATCTCTTCTAAAAAGCTTGCATGATTTGAATTAGGAATTAACCTACGTCATTTCTTTGGCAATTAAAGACTCCGCCAACGTTTTTCAAATTGTTAGCAATTTTTATGATACTACCAGAATTCGCAACACTATAATATTTCGTTTTCTAGCACTAATTCGAGTAGTATTAAATATGATATATTTTGATTGACTTGTCAAAGGAAAAAATACATGACCGCGTAAAAAATTACTTTTCCTTTCATTTTTGGCTTTTTCATATCTAAGACGATTTGCAAGAGGGATCATCACGAAAATGGCTAACACTACTAGATCCTCCCGGAACACTCAAAGACTCACACTATCTCAAAATCGCGAACATCAACCAGTGGGCGAAGAAGTAAAGGCTATAATTAAATTTATTTTAGATCATTCTGCCGAGAAAATTCCCATTAAAGAAAAGGATATGTACGAGGTGGCTGGGGACAAGGATAAACTAAAGCAACACCTACCTTTGGTTGTGGAGGAACTGAAACAGCGATTTGGCATTGAGTTCCGCCTTTTGGACCCATCCGTTCCACAGAGCAAAGTATACATTTGCGTGGCCACAACACCCTTGGTATCCATATATGAACTGACGGAGTTGCAGCGTCCACAATTTACTCTGCTGATGATTATTCTGGTCTACATATTTCTGCGTGACAATAGGATTGAGGATCAGAAATTATACGCTATGCTGGCCATGCTAAATATTCATTTGGAGGACGACCACGGATATTTTGGTCATGATCTAAAGAAGCTAATTGAGGAGACATTTGTCCGTCAAAACTACCTGAAGCGAGAGCGCTCACAGTTGAGTGCATATGATGAGCCCAAGGTGTACTTTCTTTGGGGCCTCCGTGCCAAAGCAGAGTTTTCCTATGAGGATGTGGTGCAATTTTCCTCCAAACTGTTCAATAAGGATCCCGTTTATTTTGAGCAGTATTTAAAGGCAGCACAAAATCGAGATGGACAAGCTGAGGAGTAATTTAATTATAGATTAAAAAAGTAACATATATAATTTAATTCATTTCTTGCATAAAGATAACTTTAAATACTTATATATGAATTTATAAAATTCGTTTCTTTCTATCTTTGATTATAAACTATAATCCTATATTTTACAATACAACTAATACTTGGCGTAGTCCGTATCCATTATCAGTTTGCCATCTTTGTCCTTGAGACGCACTCGTCCATTCGAATAGCGTGTTTCCTGACTTCCATCGGGATAAACTAATTTAACTGTACCATCTGGATATTCCCGACGTTTATTTAATTTAGTATGTATCTCTTTTTGGCCATTTGGTAGATTCAGTATCTTATCACCACTTCTCAATTGAATTAAGTGTGTCCCATCGGCATAGCGCCACTCTTCTAGTTTGTCCGTGTCATTGGGATCTACCAATTTGATGGAGTTATTTGGAAAATGTATCTCAATCGAGCCATTCTTATGACGATGTTCAGTTTGGCCATTTGGAAATTCAAGGATTTCTAATCCATCTAAATATGATGTGTGCCAGGTATTGGTCTCATTATAATAATATTTAACAGTCCCTTGACGTATATCCGTCTCTTTTATATCCTTATTAAAATATAGCATTCTTACAGTCATGCCATCGGCACTAATTTTTTTTAGATTGCCATTGGGATACCAAATATCTCTGCTTCCATCCGTATTGACAATCTCACGCTTTGAATTGGTGCTAGGACTGGAATTTAAAGTAGTAGCATCAGGTTTAGTTGATGGTGTAGCTTCCACTCTGGCAGCCTGTGGCACGAGTTCTTCATCTTCATCCAAATTATCAGAATTGCTTGACGCATAACTGTCATCCAATTCTGGTTTCTTTTTACTCCTACTCCACGAACGACGTCGATTTGTCTCTCTTTGTTTGGCATTAGATTTACTTGTGGCTTTGGGTGGTACGCCATCTAGAGATTTAGTACGTCTGCCATTCTCATCTAAGGCCTGAGAGATAGTAGTGGTCGGTTGCTATAAATACAGATATCAATTAGAAATTATGAATATTGGTTTACATGTTATTTTCTTACCACTTTGGGCGCTAGTCTGGCTATATTCCTATTGATCTCTTGCAGCATTTTGCTATTGTTCTCACGGCCAATCTTTATCAGCTCCTGCTCCAGGCGCTTATTCTCTCTAGACAATAGCTCAATCTCATCGCGGTAGTTTTTTTGCTCTCGCTCGCTCGCCCTTAGTTGGGCACGTAATCGAGCCTGAGCAGACACATGTTGCTGCTCCTTTTGCTTGAGCTGGAGTTGCAGTTGCTCCACTTCCTGCTTGAGAGAAGATATTTCTTTCTTATTATTTGAATGGGCACTACTCTTTTGAAGACGCATTTGTTGCTCGAACTTGCGCCGTTCTTCTTCGATTTTCATGCGTTCGTCGTGCAAATAGATTTCAGCTTGGATTTTCTCATCATGAACACGATCCATGGCATCTTGATGATCCTCTTGGCATTTTGCTTGATTCAATTCATGCTGCTGTTTGAGGTGAAGAAGTTGGGCATTTTGTTCCTTAAATGTGGCTATCTCCTGCTCCAATTCTTCTAGGCGCTGACGTACTAAATTTGCTTTCGATTGCAGATCATCCTGATCTTGACAGTTTAAGGATGGTTGCTTGTTTTTTTCAAGAGCCTGGAAAAGGGCGGATTTGAATTGTTCGAAAAGTTGCACATTGTCGGTTAAAGTCGATTCGTTGGAATAGGAATGGGTGTCATTGGAGTCGGAGAAGCGGACACGAACTTGTGTTTTTCCCCTTTGTTGTGTGGTTAGAGTAGAGTCCTCGTCGTCCTCCACGTCTTCCTGCTGCGAGTCACTCTCCTGGTTTTCCTCATCTTTATCATTGAGAATTTCTTTGACCTCGGGCTCAAGGCGAAGTTGCCTCACTTGTTGTGTAACTATTATCTGATCAGTTTCACCTTTTAAGTCCTCTCGTTGACGCTGATCCTTTCGTGCCATAAAAGTTCTAATACAACTGGAGTTCATGTCAATGTTTCCCTCCCTGGCCTTTTGCTCAAGCAACTCAAATATGCTGATATTCGAGTCGTCCTCCACTCGTATTTGGGCTGATCTTCTTTGTATAAGGGGCTGGGGTTTAATATTTTGTGTATCCAAAACCTGAGACCATTTTACCCCTACCAAAGGACTTGGAACTGAGGATTGCGTCAACTCATCATCCGCCGTTTGTTCTGCAAAGCGAACTTTAGCTGAGGAAGTGCTAGAGTGGGTAGCGGAGGACGAGGTAATGGACTTAAGGTCCGGTGTAGATTGACAAAAGTTCTTAGATTTTAATAATAGCTGTTGAAATTGTTGCTCTTGCAGATCTAGAGGTGGTGGAACTGATACTTCTGTCCGAGCAGGAGCTGGCTTTTTCAAGTTACTCTTCTTGGTCACTGGCATTGTTCTTCGTAAGTGAGGATGGGCATTCGCAAACTTGTAGCGGGGTAAATTATCTAGACGCAGGTGGTCGGGACTAATTCTAAAACGCTGCTTCAACCCTTCTCCACGTTTAAGGAACGGGCGCTTCGGTTTTGCTTCTAGATTTGGCTGACTCTCATTAGTATTCGCCATGTTAGGCAATTCAAGAGATTCATATTTCTCCGACAGTGGCTGCTCATCATCCTCCATTGGAGTGTCTGGATCCTTGTTGAGGAGTCCTAGCATTTTGTACATATTCCGCTGCTCCAATCCAAGCATTTGACGCTGATTCTGCTGACGCTCCTGGAGAAGTCGTTTCTGTTCATCCTGCCAGCGATTCAAGGCGGCCAGCCGCTGACTAATATCCTCCTGGGAAGAGCCGCTAGCGTTCAGTTCTTTATGGTTTAATGGACTTTGCATTTCTTCACATTAGAACAAAAACAAATTATAATTGAAATCGAATTTAAAATTGAGCTGTAGTGTGACCGCAGGACACGCACCGAATTACACTCAACGATATTTAATGACAGTGGCAACGCCATTAAAACCAGGGCTGCACAAGTAGCATTATTATTTTAAATTTATAAACCGTAATTTGTAATTTTAATTATTTGATTAAGCCTATTGGTAAATTTTAGAAAATGTTTTAAATCTCTACATATTTCCCTCCTCCTTTTCGTCGGCATCCGGATCGTCGAAATCCCGCACTTGCACGTCGGCATCTTCACCATATTGCAATATACTGTCAATTTGCAATAATAAATCACCCACACTCTCCTCATCCTGAGTGTCCAACGGAAAGAAACGCACTAAACTGTAAATAAAACAAGATTAGAATGTTTTAAATAAATTTAATAAAAAGTAAAACAAAGTGGCAGCCCAGTTGACTTGCCATCCCTGGTATGGCCAGAACAAACGCATTTTTTTCTTTGTAGACGCGTCGCAAAAGTAATTGTGCTTCCTAAAATACAATCTTAAAGGTGTATTAACTTGAAACTTATGTTTATATAACACTTTGTTAAACTATGCCTAAGCCAAAGGCCACAGAGATTTTAAAGTTAACCGACAACTGAGCAAAAACGCGCCAAAAAATCCCAATAAACTGACCACAAACTTTTATTCGGGCAAAACGCAAAAACCCAAAAATCCAAAAACCCTGAAAAAAAAACCAAAAAAACAACCCGCAGAAGTTTCCAAATTCAAAATATGGAAACGGACTCGATCCCAAACCATGGGATGGACCTGTCCAAAGTGTCGGTGGTGCGTTCGGCCAAAGGCGTTGATATGCTCTGTGTGGACAATTTTCTGTATCACTTTGATCGGATTGGCAAAAATAACTCTTATCGCTGGCTCTGCAATCGTCGAAAGGATAAGCATACACCATGCAAATCAAGAATTTGTACTCTTCTACCAAATCCCATGGACAAGGGGCGGCACGTTGTGATGGATGTGGTTTTGAGACATTGTCATGAGCGATGCAGTGACCATGAGATTCAAAAAGTGATACAACGAAAGCGTTTATCTCTAATGAAAATGAACGATGCGTACAGTGCCACACAGCCGAAACGTGCCCGAATCTATGAGCGGGCCACAGCGGGATTGACTGGACCAGAATGGATATCGGCTGAAGGGGAAACAGGTTCACCGAAAAATTCCAGTTTCCTTTTGGATTTTGAGGTTTGTTTCGAGGTTTTCCCAAGATTTGAAACCAACGGATAATAATATTTCCATTTCAACACAGGAAAAGGATCGTGTCTATATGCTTCGTCGTCGAGATGGTCGCGTTATGGTCTGTATTGATGGACATTTATATTATTTGAGTGGTAAATCCTATATGGGTGACATGTGTACATGGACATGTGTACGTAGCCGGGATATTGAATGCGCGGCTAAGATATGTACAGAAGTCACCTTGGCAGGAGCTCATCGATTGCATGCCTTTGAGGAGTCGGATGTGCACATACATCCGCATTATTCGGCCACCAAGTTGATGCACATGTTTGAAAAGCATCAAATCGTTTTGGTTGAGGATGAGCAGACTAATGATGTGCTATTAGAATGTCAGAATATGGAATATTTTGATCCAGCTGTAGTTTTTGAGCACATGCAACAGAAGCATCAACAAGAAGGGACACAGCTAACGGACAATGAAGACGGAGTTAATCAACGCGCTGCCGATGATTTGGAATCAATTATTATTGAAGATTGTGAAGAGAATTTTGAAGATTATGTTAGTAACGAGTTGGAGGGGCTGGACAATGTCGACGTGGGTGAGGTAGTAGTCGAACAAGAAGAAGAACCACAGCATGACCAGGCTGATGAGGAGGAATTCCAGGATATCGAAGAAAAATGGCCAACAGCTTTAAAAGTAATTGAAAATTATATACCTCCGGAGGATTATAATCCCATGACGGAAACGAATTTAACAAAATTCACCTTTTTACCATCGGCGAAAGGTCGCAAAGTTTTGTGTATTAATCGTTATTTATATCATTTCGATGCCCAAAGTCGATCAAATGGGCATATGTTCTTCACATGTATTATGCGTCGAGATAAGCAGAAGACTTGTCATGTTCGAGTAACACTGGATCCACAACCGAATGGTCCGGTGGTCCTAAGGATTAACGGCGAACATACCCATAAGCCCGATGTGGCGGAAATTCAAGCACGCCTAAAGCGTCAGGAGAAATTGAATATGGGCTATGGGGGATCTGTTAAAAGCAAAATTAGTATAGATGACAGCCCAGCTCATATAAATGAATATCCTGATTATGATCACTTTGAAGATCAAGCACAGGAAGTGCAAAATGTTATTATGAAAAAAATCATCAATATGGATGGCTCCATTAAAGTGGAACCTGATGGCTCGAAAACCAATATGATTGTAGAATACATGAAAGACACATCGGATAATATCAGCGCCAAAATTGAAATATTACCGAATGCTTTAAAAGTAGCATCATCGCCACCCCTGCCACAGATAACCAATATACGTCGACGGCGCGATAACACCCCAGCCCCTAATCCAAATGGTGATCTGTTTCCCGATATGGATCTTACTAAAATCTGGACTGTACGTTCGGCCAAAGGCGGTGAAATGTTGTGCGTCGATGGATATATTTATCATGCCAAAAATCGTGGTCTTATCTCACGCAACTATTGGGTCTGCATCAAGAGTCGGGATCCGCAACTGAATTGCAAGAGTCGCCTATCTACAGCCACCCAAAAAGATGGCTCAATTCGTGTACTTCGCGTCTACAATGTCCATAGCCATGCCATTAGCGAGTCTGATATCAAGCGACGGTACTTCAACGAAATCAACAAAAAGTCTAATAAGCAAATTAAATTTCGGCCCATGCATTTTATGGGAAAATCTTTGGAGGAGATTAAACAGGAATATGGTGATTTATCCATTGAGCGTTTGAATGTGTCCAATATCAATCCCGATATTATGGTCAAAACGAAACCACGTGTCAGCGGTGGTACATCTAGCCCAACATCCGTTTCATCTATATTCAAGCAGGAGCCAACGGAGGATTATGATAACAAAAGTGCCGACGGATCAGAACGGATCCAGGAAGAAGGAGAAGTAGCTCTCATTGAAGGGCAAGATGAAGAAGAATTTGAAGATGAATTAAATATGATGGACGACTATATGAACATGGAGGATGCAACCGATTCAATTATTGAAGTGGTAGAAGAAGCAACCACCGATGAGATGGATCACTATGGCTCTATTGTGTAAGTTCATTGGTGAAGATAAAAGTGAAGTAAAGATAAAAAAGATCTTGACATTTGTATTTTTTGTAAACTTTGTAAAGAGTATTTAAACTTCGACTTTCGTTGAGTGTGGATTTCTCTAATAACAAGTTCGCATTTTCATACTTGTTTCAATACTTGTAAATACATAGAGATATATACATACATATAATCTGATCGCTCAGTAGTGTTTTAACGCTTAACGAGTTTAGTTCATTATTTGCCAAGTGCATTATTATTAGTAAGCTCAAAAAAAAAAGAAACATATACTGAAAAAAGACAGCATAAAAATAGCTCATAGGAAAAACGTCAAACAAAAATAGATGAAATAGAAAAACCTAAAATACGAGTCTTGTTGGCGAGTGGACAATAATTCAGACACTTTCACTTTTTGCGCTCACGAAAACCGGTTAAACGAGACAAAATACAAACAGCAAACATATTTAATATAATTTGAATAAAATTCTAAGCTCAGTTCATTCTCTCACCCATATAGACCAATTTATACTATGAAATTATATGCCGTATCCGATGGACCACCATCGCTGGCCGTCCGAATGTGTTTAAAGGCTTTGGATATACAATATCAATTGATCAATGTGGACTTTTGTGCCCTGGAACATCGCACTGAGGATTATGCCAAAGTAAGCACAAAGCGATTCTCTTGAACTCTCTTGGTGAAATAATCTAATTTGAAACCTTTTTGCTAGATGAATCCCCAGAAGGAGATACCCGTGCTGGACGATAATGGATTTTATCTGTCAGAGAGTATTGCCATTATGCAATACCTTTGCGATAAATATGCCCCTGATTCGACGATTTATCCGCAGGATGTCAATCAACGTGCACTGATCAATCAGCGTTTATGCTTCAATATGGGTTTCTATTATATGCCCATTTCATCCCACAGCATGGCACCCATATTCTTTGACTACGAACGCACACCCATGTCTCTGAAGAGAGTAGAAAATGCTTTAGATGTTTTCGAAACATATTTGGAGCGTTTAGGGACTAAATATGCAGCCGGTGAAAATGTAACTATAGCCGATTTTGCTCTAATATCGGCTACATTATGTTTGGAAGCTATTGATTTTGATATATCACCGTATCCACTAGTTCAACGGTGGTATTTTACGTTCAAGGAAGAATTTCCACAATTGTGGGAGATAGCCAATAGTGGCATGCAAGAGATCAATGCTTTTGAGCACAATCCACCAGATTTATCCCAAATGGATCATCCATTTCATCCAACACGCAAGCAACCGAAGCCCTGAATACAATTATTTTAAGTTATAAACCAATTTTTATATTATGTATGTAAGAAGCAAGTTTTCTTCTACGTATACATATAAGACCGATTATTTTGTGCATTAAAGTTATATTTGTAGATATCATAGATATCCATTAGTAGATATCCAAAACGCAATAAAGAAACATTTTTAAAATTGAAACTGGCCAGAATATTTATGGAATAACGTCTTAAAAGGGACATAAAATCCATTGTACTCGAAAGAGCTTTCAGTTATGAAACGCAGAAAAGTTATGGAAATAATAGATTTTCGGAAAACATACCTGAAATCCTCAATTAAGGTTCCAATGGCTTCGGTTAGCTTACGATACTTCTCACCAAATGCTGTACCAATTGTTAGTTCTCCCATCAGATTATGGGCATCTGGCTCAAGATATAAATCCAATTGTTTACGCGCCTCTGAACTTAACAGATCCACTTTGGTTAATACATTTACATGCGGCTGCTCCATATTGGCCATAACACTCAATGCGGCCATAGTACCAGAAATAAATTTAGCACCATCCACCATAAATTGTGAGTCCAGACAGAAGACTACGCAAGTGCGAAAATTCCAGGATTCAAGCAACTGCACCAGCTGTTTGCCCATCTTTAGGTGGGTAAACAACTCAATTTGTCCCGGCATGTCGAAGAGTATATAATCATCATCCGGTTCGCCAACCATTAGCTCGTTTTCGCCTCCACATAGCTGATCCTTAAGCCAATCCTGATTTTCAATTAGAAACTCAAGGCAAAAGATTAACCCACCATTGGGTCCATAGTGTAATTCCTCATCTTCCATGGCATCATCTAAATGAATCAGTTCCCTTATATCGGTTAAGGGTGTATAATTAAAGTGTTCGGCTGCCGGATCAAGATTTACCACTTGAATGTTTCTTTTACTGTCCATCGCGTGTTGTTGCATGTAACTGCAGTATGTCGACTAGGGATCCAAAAGAATCATTATTACTTGTTAGATATGTTTGCAGACTAAAACTTACCTTTCCGCTTCCCGCAGGTCCCACAACTATTTGAGCAAAACGCATGTTTATAGCAATAAGAAACAAACTAAAATCAAACCAAACCAAAAGCGTGCGCTAACAAAACAGCTGATTTTTCGCTTGCAGTGTGACCATCGACGTCAATGCAAGGTCTCAAAAACGCACAGTGGGTCAAACAGGCGCGAAATTAAATTATACAAGACTATTTTAAAAGCTTGTAAAATAAACTTAAGATTTTATTTAGAAATAATCAATAACTAACATAATAAAGAATGGTGCAAGCAAGTCAGTTTACAAGCACTTTAGCACATCTAACGGCCTCTCTGTCATTGTCCGCCTCTTAGTACGAAAATTTTATCCGCACATTTTATTCGATTTTAATGAAATTTTATGATAGATTACCGCTTTATTTATAAATCGGTGTTATACATAAGAATACCCTTAAAATTTTTAGGGACCCTTGCGTACCAATATAATAAGTAGACAAAAATGATATGCTTTACTACTCCATATTACTCCGATCTCCTTAAGTACTATAGCTTAATTTAAGAAACGGATTTATATAGAAACTTCCCTTATGTACATACATATATTTAAAATTTTTTGAAATAGAATAGTTTCAAAAATTTATCTGTTGTGAGTCTAACATTTCTTGGGGGGTTTTTAAGTGTCGTCATAACTTCTCGTATTTGTCTTGGTGAGTGATTCATTCATTTACAATAAGATAAGTTGAGTTAATGTTTCATACACCACCATTGCCAAATATTTCATCAGTGGATCTGTAGTGGTTTGCTGTAGTATATATACCGTGATACTATGCCGTAGAATCATCAAAACAATTGAGCATTACAAAGCGTTCACACATCCAAAAATATGTCTATCAAATTAAATCTTCAAGAAAACCTGAGGGTACCCTCAGACCGCGTCAAGTGCATTGACCTTTTGAATCATCCTACGTCGGAACCGTGGATGTTGTGCGCTTTACACAATGGTCATGTGCTTATTATAAACTATCAAACTAAGCAAATTGCTAATGATTTAGAAGTGTGCACAAAGCCGGTGCGTTGTGCACGGTTTATCAAACGGCAAAATTGGATCATAACTGGATCGGATGATGGATACATACGGATCTTTGACATCAAGACACAAGAACCAATTCACTCATTTGAAGGACACTCGGATTTTGTGCGCAGCATTGCCGTGCATCCTGAATTACCGTTGGTATTAACTTGTAGTGGTAAGTGGAATGAGAAAGAAAATGGCAGAAATCTAAATGTATTTATATTCGAATTTCCATTAGACGATAATCTCATCAAACTGTGGAACTGGGACAAACAATGGTCCTGCGATCGTGTTTTTGAAGGCCACTCGCACTATGTAATGCAGATTGCCTTTAACCCCGAGGATCTTAATACATTTGTCTCCGCGTCCTTGGATAAGACCGTAAGGGTCTGGCAATTGGAGACCAATGTGGCTAGTTTTACTCTGGAAGGCCACAAGAAGGGCGTCAATTGTGTCAATTATTATCACAGAGAGGGTAAAACATACTTGATTTCTGGTGGCGACGATTGTTTGGTCAAAATTTGGGACTGCCAAAACAAGACTTGTGTGCAAACTTTGGAGGGTCATACCGACAACGTTACCGCTGTGTTGTTTTATAAGGAATTACCGATTGCTATCACCGGATCTGAGGATTGCACTTTAAGGATTTGGCGCTTGGACATAGAGAAGCAAACTCATCACCAAGTAACATGTGTTGATTATAGTCTGGTGCGCCTCTGGACGATTGCCAATCACATTAATAATGAGGATTTGGCCTTGGGATTCGATGGAGGGTCGGTCGTCATTAAAGTCCAGCAGGAATAAAATGTTAGGATAAGTTCTATCAAACTTCCTTTGGATTATATCACATAATTTTTGCATTTCACAAAATGTAAATAAAAAACAAACATTTATAGAAAAATATTTTTAATCCATTTACTGACCTATACTTTTGATAAGAAAACAAGATAGTGGCTGTTCAATTCACAAAACATGAAAGGGATTAGTCATATCAAATATTCCGCCATTGATTATTATTTTTTAGCCAAATCATACACTAAACATTTTTGTTAATATTTCTTTTGTTTTCAGGTCCATATATCAATCAATAAACGCTTAATAAGAATATTCTCCTTGATTGTAAAATAAACACTGCACTTTTAAACTTAAATGTTTGAAGTTATTAGTTTTCTTTCATGTTTTTAGTCGAAATTGCGTACCTTCACATAATATTCCATTGTATTGACTTATCCAATAATCCTCGTTATTTTATCATATTAGATGCTATCAAAATCTCGTGAAGGCTTAGTCATTCTTGCAGCTGTCGAGAGTTTTGCAAGTTAATTAAAATGTTTGACCGCATCATAAATTTACATATGATGAAAATCAAATTGATTTATCAATTCATCAGTCGACAGTCTCTCAATCACATCACTACTAATAAACTGCCAACACCCCCCAGGATTCGGTCACCGCTTCCATCTAATCCTAATTGCTGATAAACATCAAAATTGTCCTGCGAGGCACGCGCTTACGCACACAGGACAACAGCTGGCCTCCGACATCACCTAATGTTCCGTTTTGTGACAGACGTAATGATCTTTTAAATGCCATGGTGAAGAAAACTATAACGCTGAAAATAAAAAATTATTTCTCATATTTTATAAAAAAAAATATATATAAAAAACAACAATTCTCTTGCATGTCGGAAGACCGGAAATAATTTTCTAGTTGCACTTTTTGAACTGTGGGCCGAAATCCACCCCCGAAACAGAACTAAACTGCATTGCACTTGTGCTTTATGATATGCGGCTGTTATTTTTCTTTTTTTTTCATAATGATATCAGGGGACACAAGCCAGGTGTTCAATAAGTTGGTACTGATAACTCTATAATTTGGCCCTTTTTACCCTCAACATTTGAACTACAATTAGCAAACAATTTACTTATTCTAAGTATTTTTCATTTCATATTTTATATTGTTTTTCAAATTTTTTATTTTCGATATTTGTTTTAACTAACCCACTAATTTATAACATTTAGATATTAGCAAACTTAGAGCAATTAAATACCACAGAACATTGTTTTTCGTTTTAAATATAAATTTTAAATTTGATTATATTACTAAGTATATATATATTAGTTAGAGAGATGCCACTAGAATGTTGCAGTTGACTAGTTTCGTTCGACTTGCTATTCCGATAAACATATTCCTTAATACATGGCAGCAGCTCCAGCAGCCGATCCAGCCTCAGACATGTCGTTACTTCCATTGAAATCGTCACTGCCTGGATTACTATTTTGATTATGATTCGAGTTGCTATTATTATATAATGGTTGACCGCCAATTGGTAAACGAGGATCCTCCGGTGTCCAGGTGCGTGCATAGAGTTTGCTGCCAGGATACCGATCACCCTTGCGATACCAGGATAGAGAATGTGAAACGCCGCCGGCTAAAATAGTTATGAGAAGTGTGTTGAGGAAAGGGCTCTTAATAAATCCTTTAATTATAGAGTCAGATTATTCCAATAGAATTTAGCTCTTCAATGTCCTAATACAGTGCTTAAAATTTAAACAAGATAAATAATTAGAATTCCAATCATATGGTTCCAATCGATTGAAAATACTGATCTTTGGCACAATCCAGATTCTTCTACGTTTAACAATGCAACAAAAACCTTAAAGAAGTTTAAGCAATCATCTTTAGATTGATTCAATACTAAAACGTCCAATAGAATCAGTGAACTTTTTGTCCTAAATCAATATCCAAATCGTTTGGCATTAATCAATAAGTCAAGTTGCATCGCTCCGCCCAAACAATTAAAATTTTTGTTGCCAAAAACTGAGCAAATGCCATTAGCGGTCACATTACAAGCCCATTAGAAAACACGTCCAGTTCTAGAGAAGCAAAGCAAACACCATGATGGGCAAAGGGTTCAGGCTTCCGAGTTCCTGATTTCTTATTTCTGTTGTTGTTGCAGCTGCCGTCATGCTGGGTTCTGTGTGTTTTTCCTACGACCGCCATTTGCCTTGTGCAAACAAAAGCACAGCAAAAAAAAAACCGAGAAAACCGAAAACCTTCCCCCTTTATGAGTTTTCCTCCAATCAGCAATACCAGGACCAAAAACCGTACCGAAACGACAATGGGCAATTTGTAGCACTCACAAGTTTCGAGTGCCTGATGCGGGTGTTGCTCAAATATGCAACCACCCATTCATCCACCCACAACCGCTGCAGCCTCCCACCTCCCATCATTTGAGCCGTCATCTTGGCAAAGTTTGGTGTGAACATATGCCAGGCGCGTGCCATGGAGTCCCCATTCCCATTGCACTCCTCTCCTTTTCAGCCGCCTCCTTAATGGGGGGCGTTTCGTTTTTCCTTATTTTTGTTTTTTGCGATTTTTATCTATTTTTGTATTATTTTGTTTTTGCTAAAACATTTTTAATGCCCGTCAAGCATGAAAACGCTTTTGCTCTCTGGCCACATCCACATTTGCCCTTTAAGCAATGATGGAGTAGTTCGTAGTTCGTTGGCAACGTTTTTCGTTGTCCGTAGGTCTAGCACATCTGCTGGAGTGTAACGAATTTCTCACGCTATGATTATGTCGATTGGATCTTTGTTGTTACTATTCTGTTTTCTCCCCCTGTCCAATGCCAGGTACGAGTATGTGGAATAATACATGTCGGGGAACTGTTGCGGGAATTGAGCAAGGTGTTTGTCACATTGGGATTCTAATCAGAGCAAAAATTATATGTGTGTCTACAATTTGTGGGTGCATGTTCATTTTGTCAGGGATTTGTTAGAATGATAAATAGATATTTTCTACAAACTAAATGTATGTAAGGAACTGTATTTTTTAATACAAGATTATTCTGTTCTCATTTTTTTTTATAGCTTGCTTAAATCTTGTACAGATGACTATATAAAACAGCCTCGTTCGTCCAAAAATAAGTTCTAAAGAGAAAAAAATTCCAGTTTCTAAGCTATGCCAAAAAACTCGAAACCAATAAACATTCATAAGTATATCCAACAAATTTTCTTTCCATGGAACTAATATGGAAATCTATCATGGAAATTATTTTGTGTATCAGAATTGTGACAAATCAATATGTAACCAAGTTTAGAATTGCCTTTTCTTCTGTATCTTTATTTCAGAAATTTTGTACTTATTATTATTTATTGCACTCATTTTCATTTTTTATAGTTTCCCTAAAAGTTGTCATTAGTTTTATTACGTGCATCCATAGAATGAAATTATAAATAAAAGTCGCCAAAATGTATGCAACAGGCGAAAGGTAGATCAGGAATTATAAAAGCTAGAGCTATATATTTATATATGTTTTCATAGATTCCCTTAGATTTCTATATACTCCCATTGATTTTTAAATATTCCTATAGATTTCTATTTATTCCCATAGATTTCTATATATTCCCTTAGATTTCAATATATTCCCTTAGTTTTCAATATATTCCCATAGATTTCTATATATTCCCAAAGACTTATACATATTCCCAAAGATTTCTATATATTCCCATAGATTTCTATGTATTCCCATAGATTTCTATATTTTCCGATATATTTCTATATATTTAAATTGATTTCAGCTTACCTGTATATCCAGAAGTGAATTTCCAGTCGAATTCCAGAGGTCCGATCACGCCGACACCCGCGCACCAACTGATCCACGGGCCCAACGTAGCTCCTTTTATATACCCTGAAGACATTCATTTTGGCGGGATGTGATATAACCCTATTTAATTTAACCCCTATTTAAGGTAACCCCTATTTAATTTAACCCCTATTTTTTGAAATTTAGAAATATCCGTTAAAATTCAAATTTTTTCAAATTTAAAATTTCCGTTAAAATTTGAAATATTCGTTAAAATTTGAAATTTTTGATAAAATTTGAAATTTGAATTTTCAAAATTTTCTTTATTTAACGGAAATTTTAAATTTCAACGACAAATTTAAATTTAACATTCCTCTTCACAGAAAACTTAAAATTATCGGAATATTTAATTATATTCTGTTCTGGCGTGATTGGACCTCGGGAATTCGACTGCTAATTCACTTCTGGACTTACAGGTGAGCTGAAATCAATTCAAATATATAGAAATCTCTGGGAATATATCGAATTCAAAAGGAATTTATAAAAAAGTATGGAAATATATAGAAGTCTTTCAATATATAATATAATTTACATCAATATGTATATCCAATATTGCGTGTATTGGAACGATTTGTCAACAAGAGGATTTTAGATCAATAACTTTGTCGCTTTTAACACGATGCTAATTAAATATATAAATTACCTATTAGAAAAAGGCTAAGTTAGGGCCAAAAATAAACCCTTGGAGACGGCCAACGTCATCTTGGTTTTATTGGTAATCCCAAAGCTCTAAATTTTGAAAATAACTACATTTATTCCCCTGACAGAGAATATACATATATTCAGTTCTTAATTTCTATTTTGACATCCAAGGTTGAGAAAAAAAATGTCGAATTTATAAAAAATCTGAATTTTTTCCAGTATATCATTGAAAAACCGCTCTCGAGTAACCCTTTTTCCAAGTGCTCGAGACTATGCAGATGCATAGGATCGGTTTCCTTTCTGCATTGTCATATACATTTTGAATAGAAAAATTATTAACCAAAAAACCGTAACTAAAGCTACTTTTATGAGCCAGGACACGGAAACCCTTAATCTCTCATTGTCTGTATTGTGTTCTCCCCCCCAGCCACAAGCTCATGAAAACCGAAATCCTTCTCTCTCCATATCTCAGGCCATGTGTTTTTCCAGCCATGATGTGATCGATGCGACGGCAAAAACAATTTCCTCTAACTGAAACTGAAACAGTCACGCAAACCGAACACAGAACGAGAAGTGTGAAAATTCTAATTAGTTACACTTAGGCGGACGTAAAAGCAGATCCAGCATCATCCCTCAGCATTAGCTTAGAACCCTCGTTTCTACCTCATCGGATGCCTATGGCTATGCCCATGATGATGGCCTTTAAATATGCAACTAACCGTCCAACAACTGAATTATGTTATTAAATGTGGACCTTGCATGGGAGTCTGGTAAACCGCCCACTATATAGTATTTGATTGATTGACAACTTACTGCGATCCTTTAGTATAATTTTCTTGGGCGGTTCCTTTTGATAGTTACGCTGCAAGCTGAGTCCTGGTTCATTTCCATTTTTATCCTTCTTAACCATTTCACTTAGAAATGTTATATAACTAATGGCCAATTTAAGTGTGTCGACCTGAAAAATGGTAGGTATATAAAGAAATTGTTAAAACTTATTACCAGAATTCGAAAAACTGTGAATCTAACAAGTTAAATTCAAGATGGTTTTACTCGTTTTATGAGTAATGACGATATACTGCCAATCTTAAGCTTACTTAAACAGATTTCGCAATAGGTTATTGAAACTCAATAAGAATTTCGGGAATTTAAACTTCTCAAATGCGTTCGAAACTCACCTTGCTCAAACGCTTTTCATATGGTAACGTTGGTATATGTGTTCTCAATCCCTCAAAGGCTTCATTGATACTCTGCATCCGACGTCTTTCCCGTAGATTGGCCGCCTGCCGTTGCTGTGCCATCTGTGAGGCACATTTTAAACGACGTGGCTTATGACTACGACGCCTAGAAACAGGAATAAATAATTATTTGGACTTCTGCTCCATTTTAAGGAAAAAGGTCTAACTAACGTCTTCTCAGTATTCTCCTGATCACTGTTAAATCCACTGCTATATGCATCATCTTCATCGTCATCGCTCTCCGAGCTATGTTCATCACCGAAAAAGTACTCCGAACTGGAGGTGGAACCATTTGTCGCCTGTGATCCCTCAAAAAAATGACGGGCCATAGTGGCCTCCAAGTCAAAATTATCCATGGAAAACATTTTGGTTTTTTTGGTATTTATGTGTATAGCTAATTGTTGGTTAATAGAGAACGCGTGCCCAGCACGTGTCAGATGAGATTGTTGGTGTAAGGAGTAGCAATTGATGACATAAAGCAAGTGCCAGCGCGTGTTGTTAATATTGACTTGCGATTTTCTGGAAATAAACAATTGGATAAACAATTAGGGTTAAACGGGTCATTTTTTTTTTTTTTTTTTGTTCAGCTGCTATTGATGTTGTACTTGTTCAATTGATAATGAACATGTTTGCCTGATAAGATAAGATAAAGGAATTCATGTTGAAAATATGTAGCTATAGACAGATGTAAGAAGTTTAGATGATTAGGAACTTTTGAAAAACATTTGTTCCATAAAAGACTACTCTAAAATATAAAATAAAAACACGTTTCAATACATAACATTAAAATAATAATTAATTTTTGCAATTTTTTCACTTTTGTATAGCTTAGAATTTGCCTTTCCAAAAAGAGAAATTTCCTTTGCTCTGGAATCATCCTTATTCCAATTGATTGATGTTTCTTGTTAACAATAAGTATGTACACACCTTCATTTACACCTGATATTATCCAATATTTTTTGCTTTCAGCACTTGACTAGATAATTACTTTGTATTTTTCACAGATTTTATATCTTTATTTCATTCTTTGTAAAACACTTTCCAATTGCACATCCATAAAGTTCACCACCAGGTATTTTCAAATAGTTTAACACTTCATCAACGAATCGAATTTTTATCGACCACCCCCAAATAAGTCTAGTATTTTACACATTACAGACCGTAGCGATCCTTCCTAGTAGAAGCGCGTATTTGGTACCGAACACGCGGACGGCTACAAAACGAATGTGAATGCCCGGGCCAAAAGTGTAAGCGCAGGACATTTCTGATAAGAAGGTAGGTATGTATGTGTGTACAACAAAGGGGGTGGCTTTCTATCTATGTATGTGGCACATTGGCCAACGCCATTGGCTGACTTTAGATCGAGACAAAGTTTCCACCAATCCAAACTATGCTTCCAATTCCAACAGGGTTGAATTTTTGTATAATTCTTTATTTTTCGGGGTGGTGTCATAAGCTTATTAAGTTTGAAAGCTTGTGCTCTAGATGGAAATGGAATAATGGGTGCTTATAGACAGTGGTTCAAAAAGAATTGCTTTGCAAGAAATCTAATTTACTTATTAAAATCAGAGATAACATACCTTAATTTTAGGTAAAGCTATCACTTTGTTCATCAGTCGCGAATAGAAAATGTTGATCCTTGAATTCCTGCCGAAGAGTCGCTAATAAAACAAGTATTTAAAATTTAAAAATATTTCTCTTGAACACGAACCACTATGCAGATTAATAAGGTATGATTAAGTGGGTTGATTCCATTTATTTTTTAGGAATACACATTGAAGTGGTTCTTTGATTTGGGTGTCGGATTTATCTGTTTAAGCGGAATTATTGTCCAACTGTTTGACAATGCAAGGTGTCTTGTTTTTAATACTTGCAATGTAGACAAGTATTTTCAGTGGTGCAATGAATTGAGTAAAGAATTAGATTTAGAAGCGCACATATGTAAATCGGAACTGGCAGCTGCAAAAATTAGTTTATCGAAAAACAATACAAAGTCTAATTAATGAATTGTTTTTACTACTCAAAGACAAATACTACATAAGCAACCTATAGCAAAAAAAAAACCGTCAGATATCCGAATTTAAAAAAGAATTTGTCAACCAGCATAATTTTTAAGCATTAGCCCTAGAGACTAAATGCAAATATTTGCCTTGTCTAGGCTTACCAAAGAGCAAACGGAGAACAACTCCATTAAAAACTTGCTGAATGGTGTGTGGTGCAATATTTGCTGCATATTTTTTGGGATTCTTGCTGGTAACAGTGGTGACAGGGGTGTCAAAATATCCCTCACCCCTGTTTCGTTCTCTCCTCTCTCTTACACTCTATTCCTCTCTATCTCTCTCCACTGTTTGTTGTCCTTTTTCGTGCATTGGCTCATCATCAACAGACAAGCTCACTAAGGCTACGATGATAAACAAATTGTTTTTGTCCTTCCTGTCTCCTTCCCTCTCATCCACTAACCTCTGCTTTCCCCCCAACCACTCTCTCTATCTCCTCCTTTTGTCTTTCTGTTGTTATCGTTGCCGTCGCTGCTCGTTTTGTGCAGCTGTATAAACAAATTAGTTTTCAATTTTACCAAGTTGAGTTTGTACCCAAGCAGAGTAACAAATTGTGTATTGAAATGGGTTAAAGACTTATAGGACTATATATGTATAGGGAAAAAGCTATTAAAGTTTTTCACGCTAAGATCAGAATCACAGATCTAAGAATTTCGTTTTTGATTTACTTTACTTCGGCTTTGTTGTGGCTTAAATTTTAATGTTTCATCACGGAATATTTACTAAGATACATGTAGCAGGTGCTACCAATGGACTTTCTAACAATTTTCCTAATTATATTTTAAAATACCGGGTTAGCGTATTTTAAAATATAATTAAATCGCCAACCAAATTACTGTCTGTTCGTACCTACCGTGAGCAATACCATTTTAAACCAACAATTCTGCACACGTCATAAAACACAATCATGCATAACCGCCCAACCAACCCCATTCGAAATATTATTTCACATACATACATCCCAATATCATTACATGCAATTGCCTGTCGAAGGGTTTCCCCTACACCGAATGTAGTTTTCATTCTTATTTTTTTCCAATTCTAATTAAAAACCCAAATGTATTGTATAGATCGGTGAGTACTTATCACACTGTTTCTATCCGACCTTCCTGCACCATTGTTGACACTAGGCATTAAAAGGGACGACAACAGAATGAAATCCTCTTGAGTGCATGCCTCGACGAGCTGTCCGTAATTTTTTTTTAATCTCATTTGAAAAGTTTAAAAAAATGGAAATCAACTAGGGAATGGATATTAAGATCCTTGCAAGGGTTAGGATAAATTAACTTTTGAAACCATTTCAATCGAGTTTTTTTGACTATTTGTAAGTACAACATCTGATTCAACATTTATTGATCTTAAAGCTTCGGTCTGTTTGGCTTCTCTTTTCTCTGTGCATATTGTAGAATGTATATCGTATCCCTCAGGATTGGACGATTATATCATTTTTAGATTAACAATTTTTTTTTATGTTGATGAAAATTAAAAAGAATCTGGTCGAAAATTTTTTGATCAAGTTTGTAACTTCTTAAAGGCACTTAAGAATAGGGAAAATATAGATAAACTAATATACAAATTTCTTATAAATCGGCAAGAAAATGGCAGAGCCTCTGAAAGATAAGCGTTTGGGACAAAAATTAATAGAAAATCGTAAGTTAGTCAGGGTATCCAGATCAATACAATATACAATAAGAATGAAAGCAGATAGACAGTCAAAAAAACACTCTCAATACACACAGCAATTTTTAATTATAATTAAAACTAATTATAATTCAAACCGTGGCTATTTGAAACATAGTTTTTCAACCACCGATGTATGTATGTTTAATGGAATTTGGATTTTAAGCAATATCCTCTTGACAGCATCCCGGGCTAAGTAATTTATAATCTGATTTGAAAACCCCTATAAAGTATTGTTGTGGACTAAAAAACAAGGGTTTCGAGCTAGTTTTGAAAATGTATGGAGCAAACATATACATAGGGTAGAAGAAATTAATTTTGCATAAAATTCCAAGTAGTGCAAACCCCAAATGGTAAGTGTATATATGTACTATTGCTGTTCATCACGTTTTCAATGAAACTGTAATAGATAATTATTTAAAGAAGACTAAAAGATGATTATGAAGTGTCATTATTAAGTAAGCATAAATCTGGAAAAACTCGTTCCTTAAATTAATTTATTGTTAGTAAAAGCACATTTGCAATTTGCACAATAAAATGTGTCTACTTCCGCGTTCGACGGTACAAAACGAGAATTTGGCCAGTACGCCTACATGGCGTCGGTGGTGTAATGGTTAGCATAGTTGCCTTCCAAGCAGTTGACCCGGGTTCGATTCCCGGCCGACGCAGGTAAATTTTTTTTAAAATATTCTTTATTTTTGCTACATTTTTGTTCATTTTGAGCAAAATGTATTGCAAATTTTTTATAATTTATATGCCACATGTTCACAGAATTTATGCAAAGGATTAATGCGTTCATCAAATCGTTTACCATTAAATGAAAATTCCGTATAAGGAATCGAATTTAAAACTTGAAAACCAGTGGCCTTGCCTAGTTTTTGGGAAAACCTAGACGTCCAGAGAGCTGTTACAGCTGAAGGGCGATACTGACGTAGCTTGTCATTAATATCGTCCAAGCCTAAACCCTGCGATAATTCGCGAGTTAATTCGATGGTGTAGTTAGCCAAAGAACGTCCGAGTCCCAAACGCTCATATTCGGGCAGCGTGGCCAAAAACATTAATTCCAGGAAGCAATCCATATTGAACATAGAACAAACATCTATTTTTCCATCCACCTCGATCATAAAACTCATTAGACGTTGTGCCTGATTGCTTTTTACTTGCTCATTTCGAAATTTAAGAAAGAAATGCTCCTCACCGGCTGGTGGGGTAAACTAAAAGATAAACAGAAATATGAAATAAATCAAATACATTAAAAAGTATTAGAAACGTACCTGTAATTTATTAAAAGCCACGGCCACAATCCGTCCACTATTTACTTCCTTAACTAACAGGGACACGCCGTCCTGGGCAGTAATTTTGCAAAGCTGCCGCAGTTCATTTCTTGCTTGAGCTGCCGAGGGTAAATCAATTTCACAGGCAACACAAACCGATTCATTAATGAAGAAGGATCTATCAAGAACCTGAAAAATAAAATAAATAAAAATTTAAAAAAAAGATACAACTGCGTCGGCCGGGAATCGAACCCGGGTCAACTGCTTGGAAGGCAACTATGCTAACCATTACACCACCGACGCCACGTGATTCTCAGAACCAGACATTGACTTCATGTAACCGCGCGCAATTTGATATTTTTCTTCATTGCCTAAATTAGCTTCTCGCAATTTTATAATCTATTTTATTAATTCTAATAACTTTGCATACTTACATCAAGGGACTCTTCCAAATCTGCTTCTGTTACACCACGTATTTCATATTTTCCTAATAAAAATTTTAAAAAAGCATACCTATAAGTTCATTCCAAATAGGGGGATTAACCTTAGAGATAAAATATTAATCTTTTTACACACCATCGTGCAATTTAGCCCAAATTCTACCGTTCTGAGCACGCATTTCTAAATCTTGTCAAACCTCAACTGAACCCGGACACAGATGTACGAACCACTAACGACAAATGACCGAGAGAAACTAAGCGTTAAAAAATTTCTCATCGTCTATGATAACAAAATGGAATTGGAACTGGATTGCTATGTATTGTTATCAATTAGGCACGCGATCTTAAAATTATTGTTAACTAAGGCTGCATAGTTCGATTTTAAATGTATTCGTATATAAACATTATTTTATAAAATCTAAGTTATCAGATATATGTAGGTGCATATCTGTAGGTACTTAGAAAATGATCAATAAATTTTGATTTTAAATTAAAATGAAATCTCATATATCGTCTGTTCTTATAAAAAGTTTTTTCCACGATTAAACAAAAGGAAATTTTCCTTTAATTATTCGTTTCAGTATTTACTAAAATCTCTATTTGTATCTTGTATCATTGGTTTTTTAAAGACTTTTATGTAAAAATATATACATTCTTTTACTTTACTTTTAACTATATCGTCTTTTTATTCGATATCTGGGCAGATAACCTCTTCGAAAAAGACCTCCGGTTCCAAAGTAGCAGCAGCGGCACTGGCCTCTTGATTTTTTCTTCTCAAATCGCTTGCTTTTTTGTGACGCCGATTTTTATATGTTTGAAATACTTCTCGCATTTCTTTAACGTAATCCGCTTCCGTGTAACCTTCGTGCTGATTAATTTCTACAAAATATATAAATGTATTATTATAATAAATATCTATAAATAATGATTTTACCATATAAGGCTCGATTAAAATGTTCGTTATCCCTAAACGATTTTTTGTTATGAACCCCGGTAAAGTTATATTCGAAAATCAAATCGGCGTGGATTATACGATGTAAATGTTTCCTCATTCCACCGATACGCATCTGGCCATTAGGTTTCAATATTTCTCGCATAATTGGAAACTATAAAATCAAAGTATATAAATATAGCTAGATTTGTTAATAAGATTTTGGTGCAAGTAGTTACATATTTGTTATTCGGATCGGACATTTCAGCATTAATTTCTTCAAATTGTTCCACTGTAGTTATGGGAAATAATTGCGACATCGTATTACTCGACATAGGCGCATTCATCAATTCTTTTAATTTTTCTATAATTTTCTTTTGATTACTTAAAACCAAATCCATTTGATTTTGCAACTTTTGAATTTGCTCCTCTGTGCTAACGGTTGTTTCCAATGAATCCTCCTCCTCATCGGTTGACTCTAGCTGAGGCTTAATTTTGTGTTCCATCTTTCTTGATTTGGTTATCTTCGAAAGGTGGTTGGAAACAGTTCTTTTCATTTTTCTAGTTGGTGCAGAATAAATAGAAAAACATGATAAAAAATTTTAATTTTCAGCACCACTTATTCTACACCCATGTCTACTTCCACACCCATGTGTGTGTGAGTGATTATTTCATGCATGCAAAAGTAAGGCCGCTTGCCATATATTTGTAAGCATGCCATCAATTCTAGAATAACATTAAAGAAAGCTTTTTGCCCAATCCATACCTTCCTTAACATATGCTCAGTGTGTCAGTATGAAAATATTTCCAAATTAAGGAATATTTAAATCAAAATTAAAACAAAACTCCAAATTGTAATGAATTTCAGAAATAGTGTTACCAGCCGGTGCAAAGAACCAGTCAGTGATGTCAGATTTAAGTTGCAAATCCATGAAACAATCGATGTTGGAAACAATCGATACTCTCGATAATACAATCGATTGTTTTGCAACCCTATTTCAAAATTAACTGTCCATTGGAGAAGAAGGTTGTGCGTCTCTGTGAATTTTGCACGTTTTCACTAAAAGTATATAAAAACAGTGTTTAAACAACTAAACTAAGGTAAATATTTAACACAGTGCACACTATATTGAATAAACAACAATGGATAGAAAAGCGTCTATAGAGAAATCAATAATTCATCATTTTCCACTTGTATGATGGAATTTTGTGAGGCTGACCAAATGCTTTTTTGCTGGGCTTGGTCAGGGAGTAAAGGGAGTGGGAGATGGGGGAGAGTGAAGAAGCGCAAGCGCTGTGTCTATGTGTGTGTGTGTGTGTAGAGTGCAGCTGCTTTCAAAAAATTGTATTTAGCCCCAGCTGCCATATGCATATGCATAAAAATAAAACATATCCCCCGTTATTCCCTGGATCGCCCCATCTGCTTTGCTCTCTGTTTTAGGTTGCTGTTGCTGTTTTCGTCATTGCATGCATTGGTCCACCTGAAAAACTAGCTAAAGGCAGTTTAAACCGAATTTTAGACAGGCGTCGCGCTCATTTTTGTTGTTGCTGTTTATTAGACTGTGCATCGTCGCATTGTTTTATATTCGGTTATAGCCTCTACAACAAGTAGGCTAAATCCAATCACTGGTTTAACTTGATTTCCATATTTGCTATGGCTTTTGGCTAATGGCACATTAGCCATAACAAAATGTGGAATTTACCTACGAAAGAGGAGAGAACATTGCGAAAGAGGTTGTGAGAGAGTGAAGGGAAATGGGAGAAACAATTTCAAGTTATATCCAGATTGCTCATTACTCATAATTTCTACTACCAATACATAGAAGTAAAGTTATAGCTAATGTGATTTATACCCAGAAGGTACACATAACGCATGATACATATGTGTACATACATATACATATGTATGTATGGATGAGCTACTTGCCCCAACACCGATTTCTGGGTACCCTTTACTAGTATTGATTAAATGTATCCATAGATAAAATCAAATATCCTTGAATTCGGACTGTATATGAGCATCCTGTTACATACAATTTGATGGGACTGTAGTGCCCTTTTCCTTTGCAGACTTGATTCTTGTTGTTTATTTAATATGGGTTGCTTTTTGTTTCTGCTTCACTATTGTTGGTTTTAGCTGTGTGGAAAATGTTTGCCATTAAGCTTAACTATGGGAAAACAGAGACATAGACGACGTCGAGGTAAATGGCCACGACTATTAAGAGATCTTTGACTTTATGCGGTCATTCCTCCTCTCGTTGCTTTGTTTTTACTTCTGCCCTGCGACCCCCACCCCACAGCAACATGAATTGGAGCCACGCCGACCCTCCCCAAAGAATGATGACTCATGGATTTTATATCCCCTTTACACTGTTTGCTAAATTCGAAAATTCAACAATTGCCAATATGTTCTCACGGCTCTGACCCACTGTAATGAGGCTTGACACAAAAAAGCAAACAACAGCAAAAACAACACCGAGAAAGTGCGACACAGCAAAAAAAACACGCAATTACAGTTAACGGAAAAGTGTACAAAAAATAAACGATAACTAGCAAAAAAAAACTAGATAGAATAGGTGATAAATTTAGGAAAAGAGAAAAGAGAGGGGGTTGGGGCAAAAAACAGTGATGTTGGTAGAAATCTTAATTATATGGGGCAATATTTTACAAAATTCGTAAGGTTTGTTCATATTTTAAGGAAATATGTACATGTAAATGATATAAACATTTTTATTTCTTAGGATTATATGCGGCCTAATTTTTATTAAAGGAAAAAAAAAGATAGTATTATTGTATAGGGGCTTATTACTCACAATAGTCCCACCCATTGTGTGTTAGTTGGCTCATTTCCATTTTGTTTGTACATACATACATATGTTCTCATTTCCCCATTTGCTTCCTCAGCCATTTCTCTCCATTTGTCAGTGCCTATCCATATCCATTGTTTTGGCGTGGCGTGACGTGACTGTATACTTATTTGTTCCATTTCACACACACACAGTTGTATTACCATTTCAGTAAAAAATGACATCCACCGAATTGAAAATTGGCCTAAACACCTCAACTCGCCCATCGAGCCGTGTCCTAAAGCCACCAGGCGGAGGACACACCAATATCTTCTCGGAACCTGAGGTTGCTGTGAATGCCCCGCGCCCTAAATACAATCAACAGAACTCTTCCAATTTGAACGCCTGCATGGGTTCCACTGATCCCAACAAAAAGGTTGAACAATTACGTGAAGAAGTCACCATACATATGGAGGAGGAGGCTAGCAAGCCGTCCTCAGTCAGTCAGGCCAAGGATAATAAGGCATCTGCGTCGAATGGAGAGTCGCGTGGACGTGTTCCTCCCGGTGGCTATTCGTCGGGTGGCTTTTGGTAGAGACAAGGTGAAGCAACAGCCAAATGAAGACAAGCATTTAATGACTCATCCTCAGTCCCCTCCAGACCACAACCACCAATCCATTTAACATACATTTATAAATATAAATCGCTTATAACACATGCATACCCTACATATAGCCTTATTATTCAGATATATAAATATATATTTGCTGAATTGCTCTCTTCCCGCTCTTTGTTTCATGTTTATATTAACGTCTAACGCAATTGTTTAAACTTTATGTGCATCACCGAGATTCCGCCCTAATGAAATTAACAAATTATGACCATCTACTTACTGAAAAACATATATAAAAACCTAAATGATTTAAAATTTGTACTTAAAGACGTGTCCAAAAACAATGTAAACCTTCTGTAAAGAGGGTCTACCTCTAACATTTGTATTAAAACGTGAATTGAACTCTCGTGTTTTCTAATGATGTACTATGTATTCATATTCTAAAACAACCAACAAAATAAATTTAAAAAAAAAAAAAACATAAAATATTAAAGTCTGTGTTAAGCAATTTTCTTTTTATCTGCAAGATGAATTTTGCATCACTCAACTTTATAGTTTAATTCATTTATTGGATACACACTTTGACTATAAAAGCATTTCATATAATACGATTTATTTATTGTATATTTCTATGAGGACTACAAGCAACAATTTGGTTTCAATTGCACATACACAGAACAGAAATGCATGTATATGATATACATTGTTAGGAGGCCATGGAACAGGAAAGTATGGCTTAGAAGCTCCACGATTTCGGCCAACCATTCATGAAAAATCGGCTGATCAAAAAGATGCTGAAACCGATCATGAAGATTAAACCAAAAAAGCGTATTCGATTATACCAATGCTGCTTGGACTCTTGCATCATTTTAAAAATGCGTAGGGCCGACTCTTCCGTATCCTCAACTGGACCATTATTATCAATTACAAAATGTGATTTCTCGCATTTCTTCTCCAAGGGCATTTGAGAATCCACACGATGGCGGGCCTCCGTCTCAGTTAGTTCATTGCGGGCAATCAAACGCTGCAATTGCTTATCCGAATCGCTATAAGGAGAAAGCGACGGGATAACATTTCATTGACAGCTAAATGAAGGTGATTTTACCAGGACACAGTGACGATTTTGTGTATAAAATCCAACAGGATACCAGTTTCGAACAGTAAGGGCAAATCGAGCACTATCCAAGGATGTCCACAGATTAATAGCTTGCAAACTCGCCAAAAGATGGTGCGATGTATCACAGGATGTGTGATCTTGTTTAGTTTGCCTCGCAGCTCCTTATCCTCAAATATCATTTTGCCAAGGGCAGCACGATTCAACTCCTTGCTTGGCAGCAGAACATCATCGCCAAAGACAGCACGTATTTTCTTCCAACAAGGTTGACCTGGTTCCACAACTGGAACAATTAACATTATCATTAGTTATTGTTAAGTTTTATTGTTAAATGGTTTCAATTAGGCACATCCGCTTTGCATATAACTCGACTTACTCTCCCTGGCTATTTTGTCAGCGTCAATTACAGGTATTCCATTACGTTCAAATACCTTGCTCACCGTACTCTTCCCTGTGGCAATGCCACCAGTTACAGCCAAAATAAACATTGTTTATTTAAATTTATAAGCATTTACTCTTTTGATGCTAGTCTTTATATTTTTTCGGAATGTTTAGTGTTGTAAAACAACAACGAGAATCAAGTGCTAAACAATGTTGTCATAGAGCTTTTTTCCCATATAATCGCATCGTTTGACAACACTGCTTTGTGGGGGCGCCACTGTGCCTCTATATTATTCTAGATTATTCATCACTGACTTTTTTCGACAAAGTCGCCATATTGAATTTCTGAAAAAAAATTGTTTGCAGTCGATTGTGAAAATAAACCACGCGCTCCTTTTTTGTACAAATTCAGATCACAGATAAAAGAGAATTAGGTCAAAGAACGTAACGAAGGATCTCAATTCACAGCAAACAATATAAATAATAGACAATATGGTGGACAAGATTGAAATGAGCCTTGACGACATCATCAAGTCGACGCGCTCACAGAAAAAACCACAGGGCGGCCGCGGTGGCGGACCCGCTGGACGCCGTCCAGGTGCTGGCCCCCGTTTCCCAGTCGCCGGTGGGCGTCGCGGAGGCGGGGCAGCTGGTGCTGCTGTTTCGCTTCGAAAGAGCGCAGCAGCTGGTGCTGGTGTCGGTGGCGTAACCAAAGGTCGGCGCGGAGCACCCGGTGCGGGTGGCATAGTACAAAAAGCGAAATTTGCACGGGTAATTTCATAAACAGCAAAAAACATATCCAATGCATTCACAAGGACAAACAAAGCCCAAAGATTGGAGAAAAAGATCAACAAAAGAGCACGATTGTGTTAATAAAAGAGGGAATAATGTCTGACGGCGGGTAAACAAAAATGGCGGGAAAGGATTAACGGTAGAAAAAAAGCGGCCAAAGTGACCTTCAGCGATATCAAGTTCCATTTCTATAGAAACTATCAAAAACACATTTCGTTGTTTAAGTTTATTTTCTTTTCCTCCTAATCCTACTCCAAAATGAGAATCCAAATCTTTAGAATGGCCGCGTTCGTCCTCATGAGGCTAAATATACTTCTACAAACAAGAAACAACAACCAACCAGATCAAATCTTCTACTGCAACTACTACCCCCCTCCTCAAATCTCTAGGGTGATGTGAACAGCGCTTGGAAGCATGATATGTACGATGGACCCAAACGTAGGGCTGCCGCCGGGAACAGCAGTTTGCCAGGTCCCACACGTTTGATTGTGGGCAATTTGGATTATGGCGTGTCCAATATGGATATCAAGGAACTATTCAATGATTTTGGGCCAATGAAGAAAGCGGCTGTACATTATGATCGATCAGGCAGATCTTTGGGTATGTTTCCACGACTTTCAACCGTTGAATTCTCATGCTAATTGCCCACATTTCATTTTAGGCACTGCTGATGTGATTTTTGAACGTCGCTCAGATGCTTTGAAGGCCATTAAACAATATCATGGTGTCCCCTTGGATGGACGACCGATGACTATACAGCTTGCCGTGTCCGATGTAACCGCTCTGACCCGTCCAGTGGGTGCAGCTGATGTTAAGCGACGTGTGGGTGGTGCAAATACCAGTCCTTATAAACGTGGTGGTAGGTCAACTCTATAAATCTTCAATCCAAAATTTACAAGTATTTTGTAATTTTTATAAACAAAGGCGGACAAACTGGCGGCCGTGGTGGCTTTCGTCGTCCAGCCAATAGCGCTGGTGCTAAGCCCGGCGGCGGTGCCAATCCCCGTCGCGAGCGCAAAGCCGCACCAACTGCCGAAGAGCTTGATGCCGAACTGGACTCCTACATCAATGACATGAAGATCTAAAAATTAATTTAATAAACTGCATCTAGTTCTTAGTCTAAAAATCTTAGCCTAACACACAAAACAACCACAACCATCCCTAGTTTTAAGGTACAATCTATATTCTACCATATTGACTTAACTATTAATGGTACATCAATTACAGAAATCGATCCCGATCAACATAAATGTCAAGAAGTTAGTAATATACCATATTTTATTGTTTATTAAGTCGAAAACTACAAATTTGAAACAAATACGAATTAAATGTATGCTGTATTTGTTGATATACACAAAAACAAATATAACACACAAAGTAAAAACAAAAGGAAAAAAAAGACGATGATAATGATGAGGACATCAGTTTATTTAAAACTGAAGTGTAAGAAATAAAATGATTAGTAAATGAAAAAAACTATATGATTTCAAAACTTCTATTACTAATTCTTTCTCATTTTACATTCAACATATTAATGGCATAGCGACATATCTCCGACGACATATGTATCTCCGCCCAGTACATTTTTCTGGCGGAGATATGTCCTTTTTCTAACGGCGGAGATATGACGTTTTGAAACGACATATCATCGCCGGCGATCTGCGCGGAGATATGTCGTTACCCCATATTGATTCGAAGAATTCAGTTTTTGGGGACTTCGTCATATACATATGTATATTGTTCGAGTATGGGCATTTTGATGAAAAGATTTTTATGGTTTGAGCAGCGATCGGTTAAACGTTAAAAGCAGATTGAAAAACCTTTTAATTCGAATATTTTACTGACATCAAATAACCTAACTTATTGTTAAGTTTAAGTGTTTTATTTGAAGTTATATTTATTCAGTTTAGTGTAGTCTTACATTATTATATCAATCCACTGTTCTAAACCAGTGCTCTTTATTCTAACATTCTCAGTATTTGTCACAAAATCGTTTACATTATTTTAATGCTTCTCACAAGATTTATTTTGTTTAGTAGTTTTGATGAATTAACATCTCTTTTCAAAAATGTTCGATTAATTTTACGTTTTTGAAATTAATGATCTATACATTACATACATATTATAAATATTCAAAATGTGTTGCTTTAAAACTTAATTGGCCATTTTCGAGGAAAGCCAAATTTTTTCCACTTTTTCATTGTTCAAACCTATCAACTACAAAAGATCCTATTTTAATTTTTGAAACTTAACAGAATAGAACAGTAGATCGGTCGGTCGGTCGGTCGATTGGATTCTTTTTATGCATTAAACATTGCGCTGACGCCAACTTTGAGTGGGGTCTTCCAAAAGGACTGCGGTTTGCTGACAAAAATCAACAAATGTTTGAAGTCCGTTTCGGGTCACGGCTTTGGTTACATTATGATTCAATTGTATGGGATCATGAACAACCATCGGCTTGCGCAATTGTAGAGGACAATCGGGATTCTCTTGGACATAATTTAAATAGCTATAACATAAAACAATATTAAATCAATTTGCAAGATCAGATACACAGTTTACTTACCGCTGGGGCAGATTATTTTCAATGAGCAGTAAGTCGACATCTGCTATACCAAAATACGGGCAAACCATAAAACGATCATACTTGAAAGTGGCATAGAAGCTAAAGAAAGCTTTCAAATAACTTTTGATAACAGGAACTGTGATTTGGACACATTGTAATCCTAGTTCACTCAATGGTTTCTGCGCAAAGTTCACAATCCAAGCTAATAAAAATAAACCCATAGCGTCATAGAGAAATGACTGATTTTAAGAAAACACTTACGTCCCACCTTCTGCTTAAAAGACTGATCCACTTGCAGAACACTTATGGGCGGCAAAAGTTTTTGCAACTGCAAAAAATAGATCAGCATTAGTGTAATGCTATATGTTGTTATTTGTTCCGTCTGCTTGCAACGTTCCAGCCAATTCTTCACATAGATGCACATATATTGAGCTAGGGGATATTAAATAGGTTTTCCTAAGATAATTGGTTGTTATACCCGATAAAACAAACTTACCCAGCGGCTGCGATTCAAATAGATACTTAAGTAAATTAGTATTACAAAAGCCCAAACTATTTAGACATATGTCACACTCAATGCCAGTTGGCAAATGGCAAGTCTTTATAATGGGCACACGAGCCTGCTCTATCACATTGATAATTCGCCAGTGGTTACTATTAGAGAATTTTACACGCATAGTCCGCAACTTGGCGATTGTGCTCTTTGAGGCGCGATGCTCAAAAGTGTGAAAAGTGTTTCCTAATTATGAGAAATGTATGAATTGAAGATTGTAAATGTTTCCCTAAAAGCATTTAAACTAACCAATATCCACAAAGACATCCAGATCGGAGGAGCGAGTGCCGATGCCCGTGATGCGAGATCCAAAGTTATAGACACGTACCTGTTGCTTGGGGAAAGCAGGTGCTAGTAACAAGCACAGATCCTGCTCAATTTTATCGTATTCCGGTATGACTTTTAATTTATCAGCTACAGGATATTTGTCCTTGAAAACATTGGTCATCTCGCCTAAAATCATTGCCTTGGCCTCTGAAAAGTTTAAAATGGTATAATAATTTTGGATTACCTGGGTATTACACAAAAGAAAGATCACTAACTCTTGGGCAATTGTACATTCAGCTTGGCACGGGCTTCCACTTGGGCGCGTTTTTTTTCCTGTCGCGTCTGATGTTGTATAGGATTTTGTAGTTGGTTGTTGGGGTTGGGATTTGGATTTGGATGTTTTTCGGCCAAATGAGCCACTGCTTTGTTTATGGTGGTGCCCACAATGCGATTTGTGCAAGCCGAGCAACTAAATGTACGCTTGATCTTCGACAGCTCTGTGGGTTGGACAAAGGCGACTCCAACATCTGTGCTATTGTTGGGAGACTCGCCATTCTTTTCATTGGCTACTATGTAGGTGGGATTACGATCCAAATATCCTTCAATGCCCACCACAATGCGCTCCAATAGTTGGGCCAAATATGGATCCAATTGTAGCTGATTGCCCTGAGCTCGACTCACGTCTTCAAGGGTTTGCAGAAAAAAGTTAGCCTCCATTGTGAGCGGATTCAACTGGAAGCGAGGGAAATCTATAGATTCTCTGCTTTGACCATTCAAAATTCACTTACATATAATATATTGTTTTGCTGACTTTTCTGATTCTGGTGATTCTCCTTCTCTGCCATGGTTTTTGGTATCCTTTTTCTCTTTTTCGTTGGGGCCTCAGCTACCTAAACGGATTCAAAATAAAAGAAGGGAAATGTAAATTTACATGCAAACATATATCAATATCTAAATTTCTACTTATTGTTATGTTTTGCAGTGCTTATTTGTTTACGAATTTTGTTGATATACTAGAAAATATTAAGATATAAATAAAAAGGCTTGTTTGTTTCTTGAAAAAAATTATAAACATTATCTTTGACACATTAACTAATGAGTAAGGCTAAGTAACAAAAATAGCGATGAAACATACACCCACGCTTGTTTTTCCCGCGCTCTCGTAGTATTGCCTTTCTGCATTGCTGTAGATTGCTTTTTCCAGCCAGTAAGAGTGCATTTCTTCTTCGATTTCCATGGAAATTAATTGTAATTATTAATTTAACAAAATTAAGTCACAATCCCTAATAACAACAACAGAACTCGCAAGTGATGGTGCAATAGGTAACAGACCATACCCAATAAACAATTTTATGACACACAAAGAATTGTTAATTAGGCAATTCTAAGTACGCTAGATGGCGCCATCAGCAGTGAATAGGGCGCTAGAGCGTAATTGAAAAAAAGACTTGTATGAGCTTTTCCAGCCCTAGTCGTCCGAGAAAATAGCAAGCCCAGCTTTCTTCGCTAGATGGCGCCATCTTTAGTGTAGAGGGCGCCATCTTTAGTGTAGAGGGCGCTAGTGTGTAATTGGGGAAAAAAGCAAACCAAGTTGGCCTTTCTTAATCAGGGTAGGGGAAAATTTAGGCGTCGTCCGAGGGTATATAAGCAGTCTGTGTGGAAAATTTCACTCATTATTCGTACTACGTTTGTCAAGCCTCATAGCCGGCACATTCGAACGCAGACGCTCACCGATATAGACGCTCCAAATTTGCTCTCGAAAGAATTTGTGTGAATATTTTAACTTCCATTTGTCGCGTGTGAAAACCTAAAAAAAAACTTCAATATGGTAAGTTATAAATGTAAGAAGAATATAAGGGAAGCTGCAAGTCGGCATTTAGTTTAAGAAAGATAAGAAAACCAAGCCGGAACATTTTTCGCGTTCACAAAATGGCTGACAAATGCCATCATGCGATGACGTCATGAGAAGAGAAATTGACTAAGCAACTTTTTGCAGAAAGAAAAATAGGACGGGGCAAGGGCAATGAAACATTCAGTTCAGAAATAGTTAAGGTTTGCAGTTAATTCTAGTTATATTTTTTTTTCTTGATGGCGATTAAAAGAAAGTCGGCGACGTCGGCAATTTTAGCTAAGAAATGCCTGAAATGGGCGACTATAGGGTCGTCTCGCTCGCACACATGCTTGCCGATGCCGTATTCAGGTCCGCAATGCAGTAGGGCGCGGCTTATTGATTTTTTTTTTTTTTGCCTAAATATATGTATGTAGGGAGCTATAGTCACGCATACAATTTATCTAAAAAAATAAATTTTGTATGTTTTACTTTACAGCGTGAATGTATCTCTATCCATGTTGGCCAAGCTGGTGTCCAGATTGGTAATGCCTGCTGGGAGTTGTACTGCCTGGAGCACGGTATCCAGCCTGATGGTCAGATGCCTTCCGACAAGACTGTGGGCGGTGGTGATGACTCGTTCAACACCTTCTTCAGCGAGACTGGCGCCGGCAAGCATGTGCCCCGTGCAGTCTTTGTTGATCTGGAGCCCACTGTGGTGGATGAGGTCCGTACTGGTACCTACCGTCAGTTGTTCCACCCTGAGCAATTGATCACTGGCAAGGAGGATGCTGCCAATAACTATGCCCGTGGTCATTATACCATTGGCAAGGAAATTGTTGATCTGGTCTTGGATCGTATCCGTAAATTGGCTGATCAGTGCACTGGTCTCCAGGGATTCCTTATCTTCCACTCGTTTGGTGGTGGTACTGGCTCTGGTTTCACCTCTCTGTTGATGGAGCGTCTTTCCGTGGACTACGGCAAGAAGTCCAAGCTGGAGTTTGCTATCTATCCAGCACCCCAGGTCTCCACAGCTGTGGTTGAGCCCTACAACTCCATCCTGACCACCCACACCACTTTGGAGCACTCAGACTGCGCCTTCATGGTCGACAATGAAGCCATCTATGATATCTGCCGCCGCAACTTGGACATTGAGCGTCCCACATACACGAACTTGAATCGTTTGATTGGCCAGATTGTCTCCTCAATCACCGCCTCTCTGCGTTTTGACGGTGCCCTTAATGTGGATCTTACTGAATTCCAGACCAATTTGGTGCCCTACCCACGTATCCATTTCCCCCTGGTAACCTACGCTCCCGTCATCTCGGCCGAGAAGGCCTACCACGAGCAGTTGTCGGTGGCTGAGATCACCAACGCCTGTTTTGAGCCAGCCAACCAGATGGTCAAGTGCGATCCCCGTCACGGCAAGTACATGGCCTGCTGCATGTTGTACCGTGGTGATGTTGTGCCCAAGGATGTGAATGCCGCTATTGCCACCATCAAGACCAAGCGCACCATTCAGTTCGTGGACTGGTGTCCCACTGGCTTCAAGGTGGGCATCAACTACCAGCCCCCAACTGTCGTGCCCGGAGGTGATTTGGCTAAGGTACAACGCGCTGTCTGCATGTTGTCCAACACCACAGCCATTGCCGAGGCCTGGGCTCGTTTGGATCATAAGTTCGATCTGATGTACGCCAAGCGTGCCTTCGTCCACTGGTATGTGGGTGAGGGTATGGAGGAAGGTGAATTCTCCGAGGCTCGTGAGGATTTGGCTGCCCTCGAGAAGGATTACGAGGAGGTTGGCATGGACTCTGGCGATGGCGAGGGTGAGGGAGCTGAGGAGTACTAGAAGATTCCCGCAAGATAAATGGAAGGAGCGTCATTAGTGGGCGTTTATTCGCCGAAACTAATGATTACGCTTCTTTTACAAAAAACAATGTTCACTGTTAAATGCATCAAAAGTATTTTACCTGGTAATCGACATACACACACAACATACAGTCAGCGTTGAATTGTGTACAAGACAAAATAAACTCAGCTGACTTCAAAAGCAGTGGAAAATCTTAAGAAAATTTGCCTTTTTCTTTGTACCCCATCGCATTTTATCTTTTTTCAGCGGAAGTTCATTGAACCATTTAGCTCCATTTCACATGGAGCTTTCTATTTTTAAATGGGGGAAAGCATTGCACTCGCGGTGCATGTGGCAAGTTTTGATGGGACTGTACCGAGCATGCAGACAAGTGGAGAAAGACTTGCAGTTCTATGTACACACGTACATACATATTTCTTTTTGAATTTATTTTTCGTGTGGCATAGATGAGTCATTGTTTTAAGGCCAACTCAGAAATCATACGATGATGACTTCACTTGTATGTATGTACATATTTATATGTAAATGTGTATGTATTTATATACAAGTCTGTACTGTGTGTGGGGGTTGTTTTTTCATTTAGGCCTAGGTAAACCGGCTTGCAGCCCGGCAGCTGCTATAGAATTTTCAAGAAACCGGCAGGAAATGCAAGTACATATACATACATATGTACATTGTTTGAGGTTATGTTACTGACAGCTGGTGCAAAAATGTTATTTATACTCATTTTAGGCTAGTCAAAATGGCTTCAAATAAAGCCTTACGCAAATTCTAATTGTTTTCCAAGAAATTCTTTTGAAATTGATGCTAAAGGAATTTATTTACAGCAAAAATCTGAACAGCTGTCGAGATGCGAGATTTGATTATATGTATGTATGTACATATGTATGTATGTAAATGAATCAATGCCAACAACAACATGCCACCATATTTGGGCAACCGCAGATTTAAGTCAACTCTCAGCTTAAGGTGACGTCACTGACCAGCTTTAGTTGGAAATGATTGTACCGACTGGCAGATTGTGGGGGCGCGTGTGGGCTAAGAGTTGATTGTGGGTTGCTCTTAGGTACATACATATGTATGTATGTACATACAGACGGCTTGAATCAATGATTTATTTTTGTCAAGCCAAAGCCAAAAGTTTGATCAATAACTCGACATTATATAATTGTAATATGCACATACATACTTACATACATATGTATGTATGTACATTTCGCTAAACGTACTAACAATAAGTAGAAATAAAATCAAGGATTGCCTTTTTTAATAAACTATGTACATAGATGTACATAGTTGCGGGCGGGCTAAGAGTTGATTGTGGGTTGCTCTTAGGTACATACAGACGGCTTGAATCAATGATTTATTTTTGTCAAGCCAAAGCCAAAAGTTTGATCAATAACTCGACATTATATAATTGCAATATGCACATGCATACTTACATATGTATGTACATTTCGCTAAACGTACTAACAATAAGTAGAAATAAAATCAAGGAATGCCTTTTTTAATAAACTTTGTAGATGCACCTAGGTAGAAAATAGTTTTTAATTTAATATCTGTAAGAAATCTAAAGAGTATGATAAAAAAACTGCATATTTGAATGACTATTAAGTAACTTGTTCAGAATTCTATGCATATTTCTGTTCCTTGTTTAATACAAGAATTTCAAATTTCTGAAATACATACATATGTATGTATAATAGCGAATAATTAGTCAAATTTTCTTTCCCTTTTAAAGGTAGTGCCATAGTGGCATATAATAATTAGTGAAATTTTCTTTCCCCTTTAAAGGTAGTGCCATAGTGGCATATAATAATTAGTGAAATTTTCTTTCCCCTTTAAAGGTAGTGCCAACTTGTTTGGATCACAATAACAAAAGCGCCATCTATTGATAGCGCCATCCAACAAAAAAAACATTAAACTACATTTTTCTCATACATATTTCCCTTCAATTTTGTTCCCTTCTTTTGAAACTGACCAGCGCAGCTGCTGGTAAATTTCCTCAACTGCTTATTTAGCACTGCTTATCCGGCGGACACTTGATCCCGGAATCCATCGGCAGGCGAATGGGGCATCACTGCAACAGGGCAGCTAGTAACAATGGTAACATGGAACAAATGTTTTTCAGTCGCTGCATTTGAACATCATTAGTATATTATTATTCTCAATTGTTCATTACTTCCCCATCTCTGAAATGTGGTACAAAAACATTAACTTTTATAATTGAACTTATCATTGCAGGATAGATTGGACCACGGCGCTTTTGACCTGGGATCACCGGAGTACTCCAATTACTTCAAGTTAATCGTGGAGTAATGCTCAAATAGGGATTCCCATAAGTAACTAGGCAATAACTTGTTGGCATAGCGACATATCTCCGCCGACATATCTCCGCTGTTATTGTACTGGGCGGAGATATGTCGTCGGAGATATGTCGTTACCCCAACTTGTTAAGTTCCAACTGAAATCATTTTCGTACATAGATTGCAACGCGATTCTCGATTCTATTGGGAAAAGTTTACTAAATGCAATTTCAATTACAAATTAAAGACATTAAAATATAGGTTTGTATTTAAATTATATTCATTATAAATCAAATAGTTCTACATTTTAATTGTTTTATTTATCATTCCTGTGTTTTTATGTTCTTTGAATCGGATGGACATGCTTTAATATATGTATGTATATTATTACGTTTGCATTTTCTTTATTATAGTTTTCTCGTAAAATTTCGATAACACAGAATTGAGAGACAATTGGTTTAAGAGTGAAAATTGCAATTTGATGCATATTTTGTGGTTGCTTTTTTTTTGCTGCAGCGCTCTATGTATATGGAACTAAGATGTCGAATAATATAATAATTATTATTATTGTTGATACTGCTGCTGTTGTTGTTAATGTTGTTGGGGAAGGGGAAATCATAACACTATTGGTTTGATGCTTGTCGGATTCACATTGAGTTTTCCTGTTCTTGGTTATACATATATGATTATAATTTTTATACACAAATTCCTTGTGTAATGTGTTAGAGTTTTGCTTCGTTTCATCTTGTTATAGTTGCTGTTGTTGTTTCTTGGTTGGTTTGGTTGATGGTTTAGTTATTCTTACTAACGTGTTTAAAATCGTTAAAAGTTAAACGAGTTCATGGGTAGCTTATCAGCATTCGGGTCAAAGTTATACTGTGTGCCATCCGAGGATGGTGCCAGATTAGCTTGCTCGCCCTAAAACGAAAGAGGGGAATTTGTTTTTAAGAGATGATATTTGACGATAAGGGGAAAGCACATTAATCCGAATCTCACCTCATCTGTAAAGTATTGCTCAATTATTTCGTAGGCCAGTTTATAGATATCAACATTTTCATGGCCTTGCAGGCGCTCAATTTTAGCCAGACCCTCGCATTCTTCAATTAAATTAGCAACGGCCTCCACATGCGATTCCGCCATTTTGAGCATGTTGTTAAGACCATCGAGTACCACCTAAAAAGTAGAGAACCGAGAGGTTAAATTTAGTATATATATATATATGCTCCTGGCATCATCTCAGTAAATAGGTTTCCTGTTAGCTACACCTATTGGCTTCCAATTTAGTCGGTAGTCAGTGTTGGGTGTACCAATTTCAGTGGCTTTTATGGAAAGTGTAGCCAATAAGTAACACTACTGATATACCAAAACCATCTTGACCCAATCGTAACAAAATTTCTCCCCTTTCACGTTTCCACTTACATTGATCACTTGCGTGTCCTGGCATGAGAGCAGATCACAGAACGGTGGAATGACACCCTCTTTAATCAATGTGAAAACTTGATCGCGATTGCCGCTGATGGTTAAATTACTTATGGCCCAGGCAGCTTCTTTTTGTGTCTGGAATTCGCCCTTGCTCAAGTTCTCAATTATTTTCGGCAAGAGACCCACGTTGATGACAGCCTGCACTTGCGACTGATTGCCTGCGGTAATGTTTGACAAGAACCAGACGGCCTCCTTGCGTATCTTTTCCTTGGGATGCGAAAGTAGGGCCGGGAAATAGGAGAGCGCATCATAATTGAGCACAACCTGCGTTTGCTCATCGGATCCGGTCACAATATTACCGACTGCACGTAAAGCCGCTGTTTGGACTTTAACCTCAGTGTTGCCCAACAATGGGATCAGCTTCGGCACAACTCCACTCTCGATAACCATTTGGATCTGCTCGTTGCCGCCATCAGTTAAATAGCTAATAGCCCAAACTGTGTCCACCAGAATATTCGTGTCCGTGTGATGGATGAGCACATTCAGTGCGGGCAGGATCTCATGGATTGTGGCGGCTGGTGGCGGCGGATCCTTGTTGCGGCATAAGTTGACAATCACCCAGGTGACATTGCGCAAGAACGAAATCGGTATATCCGGCTTGATGAACGAAAGCAGCGGCTGGACAACGCCATGCTTAATGACAAAGTCACGTAGCAATGGACCGTCGCCAATAATGTTGCCCAAAGCCCATACAGCTTGCTCGCAAACATTTGGAGCGGGTGAGTTGAGTAATTGAAGGAAGAGCGGAACGGCACCAGCAGAAACGACCTAATAGTGAAAATAATAGGAAACGATTATGATGATTAAGACTAAAGTCCCGTTTGCTCTCACCTGATTAGTCTGATCTGATGTGCCCGATGCAATATTGGTCAGGGCCCAAGCCGCTTCGAATTGCAGCATTGTGTGATTGTGTTGCTTCAGGCACTCGACCAATTGGGGCAATATGGCGCTTTTGATAAGATCATCGATTGGTGGATTCTTGTCCGAAGAGAGTAGTTTGCGTGCTGCCTGAACGGCTGCCAACTGTTGATCCGGTTTGGAGGTGTCTGCTGCCGCTAAGGCCAATTTTTTCAGATTAATCGAGTTGGGCACTTGGTCATCTTCATCTGTGTTCGAATCCAAATTGGGCACATTACGGCGCTTGAGAATTGTCTCCTCACGTTTGTTCTTGCGAAGCTCGACTGTGACTTCATTGCGGCGGCGTCGCATCTCCTACAAATAGGAGAACAAGAATATTGAGAGGGCATGAGGGGGGAGACTTCGAATTTCTAATAAAACTCACATCTTGATCCTTGCCTTTGTTTTTAAAGTTTTGCAAACGATTTTGATCCAGCGACGTCATCTGTGTGTTTGTGTTGTGTTTGTATGTGTGTGATAATAGTTTGTTTTTTTTCTTCAATTTTTTCTCACAAATATCGTTCTTGCTGTTGCTTTGTGGATCTTAACCTGTCCACTGGCTTGTCTCCTCCCTTTTCATTATTTTCAATTATAAATTTAATCACACACACATACACCCAATTCACACACATAAACACACGCACAAAGAAAAAACCAGAGCCCACGATGTTTTGACGAGGCGAAGGCAATGAAAATGAAAACGAGAAAAAAAATGGCGAAAAAATAGGTAAGAATTAGAAACGCAATTATGATTTTCATTGATTTGTCCTCATTTAAAAAGGTATGACTTACGTTTGCAGGTGTAATTTATGCAGTATTTTCAACACACTGGCACCTAATTGGGTCGTATGAAAAGTGATTAAGAATTTTCTTTATAAAATTGCAACTCGGGTGACAATTGACAGGCGACGGAAATGGAAGAAAAAATCGACCCCTTATTTTTTAATTTTTTATCGAATCGAAATCATCACAAAGATGACCCGGACAACATTTTGATCACGTATGATACCCCAGTAGGCATTTATTTGATGGACTCCATGGCACTCAACATTTTGTTGGGCGGCATATGGGTCACGGAGATCCATGAATCTGATTGGGAACGAGGGCCCGGGGTTGTAAATGTAGTAGTTCTGATAAATTTTAATCAAAATTGCCTCAAGAATGGCCGGGCTTGGCATTTCGTCTGTGAAGGCATCACAGGAGGGGCTTTCATAGGTGAGATACCCGCAAAATTTGCACTTTAATTTCATTTTGATTTTGCTTTTGCTTGCTTGCTTGCAATTTGACCGTTTGCCTAGTCTAAGGCAGATTGCAAATAAAATATTAATAAAAAAAAAATTAATGTGAAATGTAGTGACGACCTGAGTTAAGTTGTTTATTTACTTATTTGGGATAATTTTTTGCAAAAGTAAACAAAAACAATCTTAAAACACTTAATCATCAAACCACCACGAACCACAAATTTGCCAGTTCGAATTTTGCGCCAAATCATTTTGTGTTTGATCAGTCCAACAAAATGGTTTGATTTATCGTTAATCAGTTGGCCAGAGTTGCGATATACAAAAAATAAAAGTCAAGTTTGGTCACACAAAGTTTGCAGTTTCTCCTTTGAACTAAGAAACATCTGTTCCTCTTTGAACTCCTGTTCGCAGCAAGATTGAATTCGCTCTGAAGTAAAACGAGAAACTTTAAAAATAAATAAAGGAACAATAATTATAATTAATGGTCCATTACAGAAATTAAATGGATATTAGCCCGGGCTTGTGGCAACGGCCATGACAGAAAAACAGGCAAAGAACGCTTCGGATGTGGAGCAGTCAAGGTCGGAATCGGAAACTCAATCCTCGATAGCATCGGCCTCAACTGCTCCGGCTCCTGATAAAGTAAAAGTAAAAAGCGAGAAGGTGGATGCCGAGGTGGAAGCCAAGTTGAAAGCATTAAGTGCAAAAGAACGTGCCTCGCGGAGCAACAGCCACGAGAATGGAGATGCCGACACAGAGGTCGACCCCGAAGAGGATAAGAAGGGAATCATTGCCCCTGTGAAAACATCCAATGAGATACTTGCCGAATTATTTGGTGTGTTTAATGCTGCTCCACCGGAAGAGCTGCTGGACGACAAGAACCTTCTAAGGAAGCACAAAAAAGAAAAGAAAGAGAAGAAAAAAAAGGACAAGGAGAAAGAGAAGTCGAAGACGAGAAAGTTGGCCAGGTTATCAGATGGCGAATGTTCTGAAACCGAGGCGGATGGTAAAAAACACAAACACAAGCGAAAAAAACATAAGCACAAGGATAGCAAGGACAAGGATGGCAAGCAAAAAGATAGCGAAAGGACCAAGGAAAAGCACCTGCCGGAGGTCCAGAAAGAGTCGGCCCCAGTGATAACCAAGGAAAGGGAGAGGGAAAAGGAAAAAGAGAAATCGGAGTCTAGAAAACGGCAAACCGAGGTGGTCCATCCGTCTGAATATGTGCCAGCAGTTAAGCGGGAACGCCTGGACAAGGAACGAGAGAGAGAAAGAGAGCGCGAGAGGGATCGTGGCCATAATAGTTTTTACAATGGCAATCGTGATACGGTTCGATCCCGCGATGGTGTTAAACCCAAGTCGCGCCCCGAACATGATCAATCCGACGTCTCCCTCTCAGATGAAGAATCCTATCTACGCGAAAAAGCCTCGAATGGACATGGACGTGGTCGTAGACCTGCACACAACAGTTTCTATGGTGAGCCCAAAGAGAATCAGCGGAGTCATGCCCATCCTACTAGTTCCAACCATCGGCAGCGACGCACACGATCGCGTTCCCGGTCGCGGGATCTATGTATTGATAAGAAGCGACTTTTGGAGATTGCGCGTAAGAACGCCATAAGCATGTTTAAGCGGGGCAACATGCCCGGCGTCGACAACATGACGCCCGAGGTAAAGGATAAGGTGCTCCTTAAAATGCGATACGGTGGACGTACCGTTCAGGATTTGACAGAATTTTGCAAGAAGATCTCTAGTGGGGATAATCTATCCGACCTCAGTTCTGATGAAGATTCCGATGTGGATAAGAATGGGAATGCTAAGGCCTTTCATCATCCCTTTCAAATCAAAGAACGGGAGCCAATTGTAATGCATATCCGTAACTCCACACCAATTGTGCCCTCAACTGCTGCGCAGCGGGAAGAACAGACTAAGGCCATAACTATGCAATTTCCCGTCTCTTCAGGGCAAGTGCATCGCATGAACGAGGTCTGGGTGCCTGTTGAGACCAAGGACTCATCGCTGGTGCCGCTGCCAGTACTGCCACCCGCAAAGCAGGCAACTAATTTGTTCAAGGATACCCAAAAGAATGTCTTTGCCAAGTCCATACCGCAACAAGAGCAGCAAAAACCCGCCTTTAAGCCAATCGCATCAAATGAGCTGGGAGAACAGCCAGATGATATGAATGGCTTTATAGTGCCGCATACATCCGCTCCAGAGCCTGTTCCTCCACCTGCGCCAAAGTGCAAACCCGTTGTTCCGATAGTCCCATTTGTTCCAGAAGTGCCGATACCATCGGCTAGAATAAATGATGCTCCTCGTCCGCCTGCACCGCCGCCGCCGCCTGCTAGTGCTTCCATATTTCCCGTCGCAGTAACTCCCACAATGGATGTGTCTAGCATTATCACGCAGCGTCTCAGCGCCATCCGTCGCCTACAAGATAATCCCGCCGATTCGGAGGCCATTAAAATGATGTACAATGCCCAACGGGATATGTCTTCGTGGGCGTCATCGAAACATTTGCCAGGTCAATTCACTGGCAGCACAGGGGCACAGGTGATGAAGGTTCACGAACTAAACAGTGGACCTCAGTTATGGGCCAGACGTGATCAGCTGACAGCCACGAAACCCGTGACCGGTGGCATGGGCATGGCCTTAATGGCAAAAATGGGCTGGAAACCCGGCGAGGGACTCGGCCGCAGTAAAAGTGGTTCGCTGCAGCCTCTGTTGCTCGACATAAAGCTCGATAAGCGTGGCCTGGTGTCACGCGAGGACATCAAACAGCCGCAGCTGCAGCATCCACAACGTGGAACGCAAGCGCAGCGCAAGAACAAAAACCCGATGGCAGGATCTAATCAAGCGCCACCTGCAGTGGCACCAACCCTCAACAATCAGGACAAGCATCCCGTGTGTGTGCTCAACGAGTTGACCTCCAAAAACAAATGGACGCCGCCACAGTATGTACTGCAGCAGAACTCAGGCCCCGCCCACATGCGCACGTTCCTTTTCTCCGTGGAGATCAATGGGCAGACCTATACACCGTCCAATGGATGCAACAGCAAGAAGGAGGCCAAGCTTAATGCGGCAAAATTATGTCTATCAGCATTGGGTCTTCTGCCATCTAGCTAGTGATGAGTCGTTAAATCGGAGGAGTTAGGTTTAAGTTACAGGAAGAGTAGTTTAATTTGTATATAAAAATAGCATTAAATCGATTAAATTTATTACACATCCTCATCCGGATTTTAACGATATATGCTAATGGTTTAATTTAGGTCAAGAGACGAATATAGATTTACATTTTCCTGTCCATCATACACATTCCGCTCCTGTTTCTTGTAAATACTGAGAGAGCTTTTGTCAAATCTCTGTACACAAGCTTTCGCGTACAGTGGAACCACGTGTAAAAGGTTACCAAATCTGTGCTGCACATCAATTTACTCCTGGTATGGGGTCCACTGTGCAATTGTTGGCTTGCAAATCACAAATTTCTGCGCAAGTACACAAACAAAGCTAACACAAACAGCTGACTGTGGGGGCCAAGTTGGGGCGGAAGAGAGGACAAGTTGTTATTGTGTGTGTGTGTGGGTATGTGAGTGTGGTGTGCTTGAGTTTGGAAAATATGCAGCCAATCCCCAAGCAGAAACAGCTTAAACCACATTGAAGGTCAGTTAACGCGGGAGTGCGCTCCGGACAAGTTGTCGTCGGACTAGGATACCAGGACAGGGCAGGCGCAGGATGCGGCTAAAGGAGTCACCTCTTTTGTATTTGTATCTGTCAGAGATACAGACACAAAATTTTGAGTGACCCCCAGAGAGGAGATTTTCTTTCTCATCGCATTCTCCAGCATCTTAGCATGCAAAGTTCAATGCAAAAAGTTCTCACAGATGTTCACAACATTTTATGAAATAAAATAAACTGGAAAATTGAGAAAATCAAACGCAATATCTCCCATAGTTGCATAATGAGTAGTTGGATCTGGTTATAGCTATGGTTATGGTTATGGTTACTGCAGTTTGAGTGCGCATTTTATGCATTTGTATTGCATTTTGTTGCTGCTGCCGCTGCTGCACGACGACCATAGTCATGGAAACGTGTCGTACCTGTGCGCTTTCCATGTTTGTCTGCGATTTCGAAAATGGAAACAATAACTTTTTGGACTTGTTCCATCCCACATGCTGGCAAAGTGAAATGGGCCAAATACGCTTGGAGTTTCTTAACTGGAATTTAAAGGTAAGTGGTGCAAAGCTCGTAATATTTGTGGGTAATCTCTAATTATACAATGTCCAAGAATTTTAATTTAAACGCAGGACTTCAATTTATATATGTACATGATAAACTAAAGCATTAGTTGTGCGCTAAACCGTTGAAATCACAAAATAAAGTGAACCCAAATCGTTTTGGGTAAAACATTTATTTCTCTGAATTATCCTTTGAAATTTGGATAGACAATTGAATGTATTTACAATATCTATATTTCAGATATTACCGAACGATGGTCTGCCCCAAAAAATCTGCAGCGATTGTTTCACAAAATTCTGTTCGCTATATACATTTCGATTGGCGTGCCAGGAGGCGCAAATAAAACTATTAAACATTTATGAGAAAATCGATGCCAGCAGCTTGGATGATGAGTCGGAGGCGGAGCCTGAGGCTGAAGAGATCAAATTGGAGCTAAAAAATGATGCTAATATCAGAAATGAGACAACACTGACGGTTTCAATTGAAACACCAAACACTGCCACTGATACTACTGATACTGCTGCTGCTACTGCCCCAATAGAAATCTATATAGATGCAGCGAATGTAGCAGATGCATCCGAAGAATACTCTCCCGAACTGGCCATAAGCTATGCCTGTAAATTTTGTTTTAAACCACAGGAAAGCTTTCAATTGCAACAAATGCTCCTCGAACACATCAGCAGCGCACATGATCCGGAGCAACCATACAATTGTCCAGAATGTCAAGCGGCTTTCCAAGATGCCGCCTCCCGTACCGTTCACATGAAGAGTGTCCATGTTGAGAAGCAATTTAATTGTGATGTATGCGGCAAAAAGTATGGAGATCGTCAAAATCTACGTCATCATGTAGAGAAATATCATTCCGACACTGATTTTGAATGCAATATGTGTGAGAAGCGATTTTTCACAAAGAAAAGTCTTAAATATCATATGAAATGGCATAATCCCGATCGCCAATTAAAGTGCCGCCACTGCGATCGATTGTTTATCAATCACCGTCATCTTACTACCCATATGGCCACCCACACCCATATGACAGCCAGTGCCCGAAAGAGCGAACATTGTGGAATTTGTGGCAAAGGTATTGGAAAAAAAATTTTATATACCACTTTTCTTTGCGGTTATACTAAAATGATATGGTCTTTAGCCTTTATACATCTCAAGACTCTACGCTGGCATATTTATAGACAGCATGGCGGAGAGAAGCCCTACAAATGTAGCAACTGTACGGAAGGTGAGTATGGCTATATAGCTATAACTTACCAGATCTGTCCAAATGAAGCTCGATGATTTACGATACTGAAGATGCCGTAAAAACTGAGAAAGTTGAACGAATTTTTTTTTTTTTTCAATCACAAATGTAGAAAATTAGAAAATGTATGTTCATAGAAACGAAAGGAGGTTTCTTATATAGTACAAATTTGCTTAAAAATTTTTTACATCTAAAGCATAGGTGACTAGATTTACAACACTTGAGAGAAAAACTTAGGATTCTCCTAAATTCGAAAATTATATGAAAGTGACAGTTGGATAACAAATATACATATCTACATATATGTATATGCAAGTCTTTAACAATTACGGCATCTATCAGAGGTAAGAGGGCTTCATTCACAGTTCTTCCCTTTGAAATCATGAAGGAAGAAAAGAATTAACATTAACATTAACAATATCAATTCGTCGCAAATTCATCAAACACATCGAATCAAATATTCATCATAGAAATCTGTGTGCAATGCCAAAGTCGAAGACGGCTGCTTCTTATAGTTAGTCAAGTCTTATGTGAATAACGGTAAACATAATGGCCCAACCTCTTCTTTTTATTTTTTTTTCCCCCTTTTTTAGCACATAATTAGCCAAAGCATGATATGATCATTTACTAACCATAAAGATACAATCATACATACATAGTTAATTTCTTTATTTTATCTAACGAATCTGTAAAAAACTTTTACCTGAATATCTTTTGAGTCCAATGTAGGATTATCCCAGAGAGTAGCATGCTACCAATTCCTAAACTTTAACTAAATCATGACACCCCAAGAAATAGTTGCCCCCGGATTTGTTTGGCCGGTTCTTGAAATAAGACTTTTAATTTCCCATTAGTCTTTGCATCTTATGCCGAAAAAAGGATACACATGCTGGAGGGGCACATGGAGAATCTGACGGCCATTGAAAGAAGCGAGTGCATGCTGTGTAGGCAGGTATTTGGCAATGAACAGGACTTGGTTCACCACATGAGAAGGGAGCACTTAAAGAGTCCGTCGGCTCCGGTGATTGTAAATAACATGCGTGTGTTACAACAAAAACGGGAACGTCAGTATTCGGGTCTGTTCCAGTGCGGCAGTTGCCCGCAACGCTTTAATATGAAGTCTGCTCTGGAAAGGCATTCAGTTGTACATTCCGAAAAAGATCGCCCCCATGCCTGTACTGTATTGCATTGTTCCAAGCGTTTCAAACGTGCCCAGGACATGAAGTGGCACATGAAAACGCACGAGAAAGAGAAACCCAATGTGTGTGATGTGTGTGGCAAGGCCTTCGCTTTGAAGTATGTGCTCACCCAGCACAAACGGAGTCATGAAGGTCAGTTATGTAAGTATATAGTAATCCCACTGTATTAACCAAACATTATGTTCTTTTGCAGTACTCGAAAAGAACTTTAAATGTAATGTCTGCGGACGTTCGTATCTCTTTGAAAAATCGTTGCGACTTCATCAACGAGTTCATACTGGCATGACCTATTACAGTTGTGACCTCTGTCAGGAGCGTTTTGTTACCCACATTAAGTTGAAAAGTATAAAAATCAAAATCGACACACACCAACATTTCGGCTAACAAGTTATTTTTGCTTTACCTTTCAGCTCATATGCAAAAGGTCCATGCCCAGATGCAAGCAAAGGACTCCTCATTGGATAATTTAATTAACATTGTGATTTCCTAAATACTATATATGTAACCCCAAATAACAGGAAGCGTTGAGCTTAGCTCTTGGATCCTTAAATCTACATATACCCTCCATTTCCAAACTGTATCATTAACCATAGTTTACCATGACCATACCGGACTTAAGCACAGGGATAGGGGTTAGTGGAGCTGCTGAATAAGCTTTATATTATATATATTGAATAGGCGAATCATCTCTCTGTCACTAGCATTTATTCACTCTTACTCCTTTCAATCCTGTCATATTCAATCTTAACCATTACATATTTTCCTCTCTCGCCTTCCACGCCTACATTATACATATACACACATGACCATTGGTGACCATTTTAGTGATAAAATAGAAAGATTAAAAAAAAAAAAGGAAAATCCAAACCAAATTCAAATGTTATTAAAGCAATTTTAGCTTCAAAGCAAACTTTTAATGCTCATAATAATAAGATAAATGCATTTATTCAAAACAAAATGGAAAAAACACATATTTACAATTACCAAATACGTATAACAAAAAAACATATTGAACATATTGTATTAGTAGTTTGTAGTGCCAGATATACATATTTACTAAAAAACAAAACCAAAATTCATTTATTCAAATATATAAATTTCACTGTGGCTACTTTGGCTTTTTGTTTCTCTTCTGATGATACTAGTGGGCATAGCGACATATCTCCGACGACATATCTCCGCCCAGTACATTTTTCTGGCGGAGATATGTCGTTTTTCTAACGGCGGAGATATGTCGTTACCCCGATACTAGTAGCTAAGTCTAAACGGAGACTCGCAGGAGGACTGATTGTGATATTTATATTGAAATATGGAACAAAAATAAAATATATTTTCGACTTTCTGATTTCGGCTCATTTCAAAAAACTGATCAAATGCCGCCATATGTGTTGAAAATTAATCTTGGAAGCTTAACAAAAATGCTTCTCAGCACTTCATTCGGTCTGTTCAACACTGGCAAAAAGAGTGAGTTGGTTGTGTTTTTATTTCTTATTTCCATCGCTTATATTCGCTATAATCAAAATCAGTTTTATTATGCAACGTCATTGCACGCCGCATAGTTTTTTAAAACATTTGCATTTAAATTGTGATATTACAAGGTAGAATTAAGCTAAATCACACACACAGACACCAACGCAGTGCGTTGGCTTTTGGTTATCAGTAATAATCTTTAACAACCAATTAAGACACTTTGATAAGATCGCTAAAGTCACCTTCTAACCACTATTAGATGCTGAGAAGCTGTCGCCGCCTTTGTAACGGCTTCAAAAGTAACTGTAACCAGGTTCAGATCCGGCACCAGCATAAAACTAATCCAAAGATCATGGACAAGTTTGATCTGCCGAAACGTTTGCAGGGCAGCACCCCAAGCGTTTGGAATGAATATATTTCACTGGCCATGCAATATAAGCCATTAAATCTGGGCCAAGGATTTCCCGATGATGCTGCCCCTGAATATGTGACTAAATCGCTTGCCGACATTGCTCATGATGAGAATCCATTGCTACACCAATACACCAGGGGCTACGTGGGTTGTTTAAAAACTATTCAATGGGAATATTTAATCCATGTCTCTTCATTTTTCAGGGACATGTGCGCTTGGTTCAGGCATTGGCTAAGCTATATAATGGACTAATTGGACGCGAATTGAATCCTTTGAGCGATATTCTTATCACCTCTGGTGCTTATGAAGCTCTGTATTCGACTATAATGGGGCATGTAGATGTGGGTGATGAGGTTATCATTATTGAGCCATTCTTTGATTGCTATGAACCCATGGTGAAAATGGCTGGTGGAGTACCACGTTTTATACCGTTGAAATTGGTAAATCTACTGATTCTTACCCTTTTTTTATATTTTAATCGTATCCTTAATTTCAGCGCAAAACTGAGGGACCGATTAGCTCAGCCGATTGGGTTCTAGATGACAACGAACTGGAATCGCTCTTTAATGAGAAAACCAAAATGATTATTCTGAATACACCGCACAATCCCATTGGCAAAGTTTTCCAACGTCACGAACTCGAGCGCCTGGCCGAACTTTGTCGAAAATGGAATGTTTTGTGCGTTTCGGACGAGGTTTACGAGTGGCTGGTGTTCGACGGTGCCGAACATATACGGATTTGTACTTTGCCTGGCATGTTTGATCGCACCATAACCATTGGCTCCGCTGGCAAAACCTTCTCAGTCACCGGATGGAAAATTGGATGGGCCTATGGACCACCGCAATTGATACGCAATTTACAAATGGTCCATCAGAACTCCGTTTACACTTGTCCCACGCCCCTGCAGGAGGGTGTGGCACGCAGCTTTGAGGTAGAATTGGGGCGTTTGGGCCAACCCGAAAGCTACTTTTTGAGTCTGCCGCGTGAGCTGCAAGTAAAGCGTGATTTTATGGCTCAATTTCTAAGTGAAGCAGGCATGAGGCCAACCATTCCTGAAGGTGGCTATTTCATGTTGGCCGATTGGTCGCCACTAGCCCAGAAAATTGATCTGAGCTCAGAAGAAGATAAACATAAGGACTACAAGTTTACCAAATGGATGACGAAAAATATGGGTTTACAAGGTATCCCGCCAAGTGCATTTTACAGCGTTCCGAATAAACATTTGGGTGAGGATTTTGTACGCTATTGCTTTATAAAAAAGCAGGAGAATCTAAACAAAGCAGCAGAGCTGCTTCGAAAGTGGAAGTAGCATTCCTTGATCAGTTAACTGAATAAATATAAAATGAATTGAATACATGAAAATGAATTACATTTTATGTTATCCATGGCTTCGTCCTTTAGAATACCAAGTCTTTTAGACTATATTTGTCAAAGAGCTCTGTTTATTGAAATTTGTAACTGGCCTAATGTAAGATTAATCCAATGCAGTTCAAAGCCCTGTCACACAACCTTTAAATGGTCTACGTTTAATTTGATATCAATCCTCAATTCAAATTAACCGCCAAACAATTATTCATGGCATTTCGATGACAATTTCATATGTATAACCTAAGGGACGCTGTTACATAACACACCCCCATCGACTATGATAACAAAAACACAAATTCGCAATCTATTTGTGTGGTAGCCTTACTCCAATCTCCTTTTTATTTGCAATCCAATAACATGTTCATCCGCACCATACGTTATATTTGTATTTGTGGTAGTTCGTGTCTCTGTCTGCTTTAGCTTGTAATTGTATTATATGTTGCGTGTTGCATTAAACTAAAGGGGTAAGAAAAACATTGATCGCTCAATTAGGCATCGTACACGGACTTAAGGGCCAATTCGGGCTTATCGTAGCCCAGCTCCTCAATGGTCGGAATACCCAGCTCCTGAAGTGTGGGGGTGATCTTTTCCAGCAAGTAAGGGTAGAGAGTGGCTTTCTGGTCGCCACACTTGTCCTTGCAGCCCTCTAGCCACCTGATGGCCAAAGCAATGTCGTTAACACGGCGAGAAGCACGGAGACCAGCCTCAATGATTTTGGGGCTAGGCACCAAATCCATGCCCAACAGATCGTTCATTCCCTTACGGATCTCCCAGCCGTCGATGCCCTCACGACTGAAGTATTTCTCGTAACGTTTGTCGAAATCCTCGGCAGATTCCTCGGCTCCATGCAAGCAACGGACAGCGGCCACCCGGGAGGAGGTCAATCCAACGGTGCCACGGATGGCATTAGCGACTTTACCGGCTGTGATGCGCAACATGTCTATTGGGGATCAGGAAAATGCAAGAATTTTAGTTTGCAAAAAAATGTTGGTTAAGTAACAACTCACTTTTTTCAGTTTGCTATTGACAGATATGGGATAGTCGACTAGTGTGACCTTATCTTTTCTAAATGTCATATGTCGAATCGACAAAATCGATAATTATCGCATATTAGTGATGTGCAAATTTCCTCTTATAGCTAGACGTTGCCCATATCTAATAAGCAATCTTATTGCACGTGCATTTGTTCTATGTTGTTTAAATGCTTTTTGTTGCAGAATGAATTATTTTGAGATTCGTGAAATACCCGGAAAGGTAGAAAACGACCCTTCAACCCAAGAAAATCATTAAAGTTGATCCTCTCTTCTTTCAAAGGGTCGTGCCATGGTGGCTACAAAAAACTTTCAAACCAATGAAATCATCTTTGAGGAGGAGCCCTTTGTGTCTAGACAATTCTCTTGGAATGCCGCCTACGGCTATGCTGCGTGTGATCATTGCATGCGCCCGCTCGAGACTGTATTGGAGAATGTACGAAGATTGGCTAGTGACTCAAAAGTCGAAGTGCCACTGCTGCAACATGACCCCACTGCATCGTGGATTAATCAGTTTAAACAATGTGCGAGATGTAAGGTTCGATATTGCTCCGAGGATTGCTTGATGGAGGCACAAAAGCGTTATCATCGTGCGGCGTGTATGGGGGCCTTTCGTGCTGACGATACACATCCCATAAATGTTTTGAATGAGACATGGAAGAAAATGCACTATCCACCGGAGACGGGAACCATTATGTTAATTGTCCGACTAATGGCAATGTATCAACAAAGCACCAAGAAGGAGGAATTTCTCGAACAATTGCAATCCTTTCAGGCTTTAATTGTAAATCGTGAGCAAAAGATTTACCACAAAATGCTGGGCGAGAATTTTGAACAACAAATGGAACAGCTTTATCGAGCCTTTTGCCAAGCATTTCAGGGCGAGGAGTTTGCAAGGGTAGGACACGAAAATTTAAACATACGTAACTTGCTAGAGATATCCATTATCCACAGTTTACCTCACCGGATGCGTTTAAAACTCTAATGGGCATCATGGGCACCAACAGTCAGGGCATAGCAACAAGTGTCCTCTCTCAATGGGTCACCAATGTGTCCGATCTCCCTCTCTCCGATGGGGAAAAGGGTCAATTGGATCAGGAGATTGATAATTTGTACGCCAAAGTTGGTGAATGTAAGTTGCTTTTCATTTGTAAAGAAAATGTTGTCTCTTAAAGGAAATTCTTTCCATTTCTCTACAGTTGCTGGCGAATTCCTCAACAACGAGGGCTCTGGCCTGTATTTGCTGCAGAGTAAAATTAATCACAGCTGCGTACCCAACGCTTGTTCTACGTTTCCCTACTCTAACGATATTGTAGTTCTCAAGGCGCTGGCCCCCATCCAAGCTGGTGATGAGATTTGCATATCTTATCTAGATGAATGTCAATTAGAGCGTAGTCGGCATTCAAGGCATAAAATTCTTTGTGCGAATTATATATTTGTTTGCCAGTGTCCTAAGTGTCGCGCACAAGCCTCAGATCCTGATGTCACTAGCGATGAGGAAGACGATGAAGATGATGAGATGGATGATTACGATGACGAGGAAATGGCCTAGATTTAAGCTAAAGTATCAATTTGATGTAAAATATATAAGGTAATATATATTATAAATTGAACTTTAGAACATATACTTATTAGGGGGCAAAAGAAACAAACCCGCACGGGAATCATTCTATGGTCTGTTTTTACAATTTTGTATTTTATCCTATATCCAATAGAATCTGCAACTAATTATACCTTTAATATACAAATGGCTAATAATTCTCAATTGATCAGGAGTCGGCTCCAGCAGTTGTCTGCACAGGCGTTAAGTTTATCAGATTATTACTGCTCTCGGCCAATTCAGCTATGGACACACGTCCACGCTGTTTAATAAACTTGGCTACAGCGTTCAATTCTTCCTGTGATATATAAATAAATTTACCACGATCGTCAATGACTCCGGTGAGAGAGCCATTCGCTTGCAGCTCTTGAATTCGGTCAATGGCCTGCTGTGTCTTCAATTTGAATGCAACAGCCAAATCCTCTAGCAGGACCACCTTGTTATCTTTGATGTACTGAATAAAATCAGCTAACAGAGACTCCTGGTCATCGGCATCACCTTCCTCAAAGCCTTCCTCCTCTACATTAAAGGCGGCTCTCATTTTAAGGTATTCCTCATGCTCTTTACGCTCGCGCTCTTCCTTAGCCAAGCGTTCAGAATCTAGTTTCTTGCGTTCTACTTCTGCCTCCACTTCTTCCTGCTGTTTGCGCTCGGCATCTTCCTTGGCCTCCTTTACCTTTCGCTTTTCCCGTTCCTGCAGCTCATGTTCTCGTTGCAAACGCTTCTGCTCTTTGGCCTCCATCTTGGCGCGCTTTTTTGCACCCATCTTTTCATTTAAGACTGCACCCTGTGGAACACGGGCACCGTCAGCTCCAACATTTTCCTCGTCATCATCGGAATCGCCGCCAGCTGCTGGAGCGACAGCTTCTGCAGCTGCCGGAGCATTTTGCTGCAGACGATTGCGTTGATTCCGGGCAATTTGAGCTCTACGGGGCACTCCTTCCTGAGCCCGTTGTGGGACGCCACGTTGCCGTGGAGCTGCTGCTGCCTTTGTCTCTGCAATAGAAAAAATTGAAATATGGTAATGATTCTAGACACATGGGGACAACTTACCACCAGGTGCCTTGTTCTTGTTCTGCAGGAAGTACAGTGTAACCAGTAGTACTAGTAGGGCTACGGCTACTCCCACAAGTAGAATCAAGTCCATTATTTACTTAACAAAATTCAAATTGCACTATATTTTGGCCAAAAAGTTAAACGTCAACAAAATATCAGCTGTCCGAAAACGACTAGAGATGTCGTTTTTAGAGATGCCAAATTCCGCCAAAATAATTTTAAGTTTTGACAATTTAATATTTTCTCGACTTGCCTAAATGGCACACTTATTTAAACATAATTCTATGTGGTGTTTTATACTTGATCTGGACAATCCGAGATTAAACCATATAACTTAACTTTTAAACTGATTCCATAAAATAGCTAAAAAGAGAGTTCTAGCTCTTTAAAGGCTAAGTGGTCAGCATCTCTCAAAATTCGATCTGGCACTTTTTCTCATGACGTGTCGGGGGAACATAACTAAAACTAAGTTAATTTTGTAAAACAAATATAATTGAGGAAAATCAAGTGAATATTGCTCGAAAATGCGCAATCAATTCTTCTGCCTAGCCCTGCTGCTGTGTGCACTGAACAGTGCTTGCGGTTTGTACTTTCACATATCAGAAACGGAAAGGAAATGCTTTATTGAGGAGGTGCCCGACGAGACTACAGTGATCGGTAAAAAGACGCCAACTCACAGAATACCAGCAAACGCTAAGAACGTTTCTCTTTTTATTTCTAGTTAACTATAAAGTGGAATTATATGACCCACGGTCCAATGGCTTCATGCCGTCCTCACCCGGCATAGGAATGCATGTAGAGGTTCGTGATAGCGACGACAAGGTTATCCTCTCCCGAGTGTATAGCTCGCAGGGACGCATATCCTTCACCTCGCATACACCTGGCGAGCATGTGATCTGCATGTATTCGAACAGCACGGCTTGGTTCAGTGGAGCTCAGTTGCGTGTCCATCTGGATATTCAGGTGGGAGAGCATGCCATCGATTATGCAAATGTGGCACAAAAGGAAAAGCTTACCGAACTACAGTTGCGCATACGACAGTTGCTAGATCAAGTCGATCAGATCACCAAAGAGCAGAACTACCAGCGTTATCGTGAAGAACGTTTCCGTCATACAAGCGAGAGCACAAACTCTCGTGTCCTCTGGTGGTCATTAGCTCAAACCGTTGTCCTTGTGTGCATGGGCTTCTGGCAAATGCGCCATCTGAAGAGTTTCTTTGAAGCCAAGAAACTGGTGTGAAAGGTATCGGATGCTTGGTTTCTTCAATTCTTATTTTGCTCATCATTTGGCTTCTTGGTGCAATCACACAATTCGCGTATTTCTCTCAAAAGATCAGCCAACCATACGAAAAAGAATACTGGTTCCCAACTCCAAGCAACTTCTAGTTATAATTTTTTGCGTAATTTAATAAAAATCCATTGTTCAATAATAACAGTGGCAGAGAAATAGATGTAGAGCTTTGAAGATTCGAGCATATTTAGTAGATATTTGATTTTTTTGATTTTATGTTAAATCTAATGCGAACCCTCTGTCCATTGTTATTAAAGCCACTTGAAAGATCCAAACATGTTTACTTTTTACTTTAAATTGGTTTTGCATTCAAGATCTTGTAAATACAAACCAATTACTCTTGAAATGTTGGACGAAGCCTTCACACTTTTCTATCAGTGTGATGTCAACTCCGGTTCAAGTTGGATCCTTATCGTAAACCAAGTCAGCTGAGCCGACAAATCCCGTGACTTAATTTGCCTGACTGAGCTCGACTTTACTTGGCGTTTGCTTATCAGTCCTAGGAGATAACCTGTTGTGTTCACATGATGCGTCTCATATTGACTTTTATCGCAATGTTCTTGTGCCTCGCTACGATGCATTCGCGTCTGCGGCGGCTGTAACAAAGTCAACTTTTAGTAGTGTTTCGTCTGTGCTAAGTAACGGTCGCTTCTTTTTGACGGCGGTTAGAAGGAAAACTATTTCCCCGGCGTGGCCAACAATAGGAGCTCTTTGTAAACGAGAAACCACAAAGCCACAAAGCTGGGGCATGAAATTCAATCTGCTCGTGTCAGAGAAAACAAACAAACCAACAATTCCCTCCCTCGCTTTATCTTAGTTCATTCACGTCGGATTAGCCGGTGGAGTAGGTTGTAGTAGAAAATATGTATCGCGCTACGGAAATTGGCAGTGAAGAAAGTGAGTTTGGGTTCACGGTACGATAAGATAAATGATAAAAGATTTCGGTATATCTTAACATTTTAGCTTTGCCAGCCCTTGCTGAGCTCGCCCAGGCTGACTATGAGACGGACATTGAGCGGAACCATCTGAGGCAACGCAAATCTTTGCCCAATTATGGTGTGGCTCCCATACAAATTCGTTTGGAATATAAATATCCCCGGGCCGTATATTTCATATTGGCTACTAAATTCTTTGAGGCTTTCGCCGCCAATGGTATACGCAGTAAGTAGCATGTATATAGTTGACCTAAAAATCCAACCATCCGAATTTCATATAAATGCAATCTGTAGCCAGACCTTTACAATAATTTTGCATTGTCTGGGTATGAGGTATTCTTAAAAATTCCATATACTGAGCTTATCAGATCAGAGGGAGCTAGCTCTCAATGAAAATTGATTTAACTTTATTCGAGGTTTCTATATATAAATAATATGTACATATATTGCTAAAGATTCCTCACCACGGTAATCAAAAAGAACTGATGTATATACGACAGAAACGTATAAGATAAGACAATGTATTCCAAATTCTGTAAATGCTCATATTTCAATTAAAAACGTTTTATTTTAAGATTGGAAGAACCCATGAAACATCAAACGTTTATATATAGTAAAGTATAAATAAATCGGTTTCAAAATGAAATGATAAAATACTAAGTATTTGATTTCCTTACAAAAATTCCCCTACACTATTGCTGAAATGGAGCAATTCATGATAACAAAATATTAATCATATTAATAATTATATTGATGGGTTTTTCACATATTATTTATGTATGTAATATTTTCACTAACATACAATTTCAGCCATACTTGCTTTATATCTACGAGATGATCTTAATTTCACGGAAAGCTTCTCCACGGTTATGCTGCATATATTTAATTTCTTTGGGCAATTCTGCCCGATTATCGGTGCAGTTTTGGCCGATTCTTATATGGGTAACATACGCACAATATCAGGATTCTGTTTTATCTATGCATTTGGCTGGCTTCTCTTGACCATGACATCGCTGCCCCAAGTGGGTGCGCCCATGATGTGAGCAAATTGGGCCCTCATAGATTCATATTATTAACTATGTATATACTCTCATTCACTGTGTAGATTGATAGTGTCAATAGCATTGCTGCTTATAGCTGTGGGTAATGGCTCCATACGCGCATGTATCACTTCCTTGGGAGCACTACAATTTAAGATGCCCGAACAGGCTGTCTACTTGGCCGAATATTTCTCGTTTTACTATTTTGTATACTATTTTGGCATATTTCTGAGCAAAATCCTTCCGCCACTAGTGCGAGCAAACACTCAATGTTTTGACAAGACACATTGTTATCCTGCTGTGTTTGGAACCCTAGGCAGTGCCTTTCTCTTGGCCTGGGGTAAGTCAATCATCGAATTCAATAAAATATATAGCATTAAATATATCTCATTAAAATCTTTTTACAATTTTGCAGTTACATTTTTGATTGGCAAATGTTTTTATAAAACTGAAAAGATATCCAACGATAATATACTCTTTAAATTCTTTGGCTGCATTAAGACGGCTCTCGTCGAGAAGTGGCGACGTCGCAAATCACCAAAGCGTTCAAACTATTGGCTCAAAAACGCCATTGGACCCTATGATCACAGATTTGTTCACGATGTTTCCAAAGTTCTAAGAGTGGGTAGAACTTTTAAAAGGAAATGGTTACAATTTCTATTAAAATCTATAACTTTTTTCTTTTCAGCTCTCAAAATTGTTTATACCATTGCCATTTTATTTTGCCCTATTGGCGCAACAGGATTCTAGTTGGACGTTTCAGGCCTCAATGATGAATACAACAGTTCTGGGTGTTACCATCGAACCAGATCAGGCTAAGGCTGTAGGTCCCATATTTCTATTTATGCTCATACCACTTTGGCAATATGTGACTGCTCCTTTATTGCGTCGAGTCTGTAACTGGGAGCTAAAGCCGTTGCATAGTGTCACAGTAGGAGGTATATGTTCAGCTGGTGCCTTTTTCTGCGCCGGAGTTTTGCAAGACAGGATTATGGTAAGTGTGTGTTTGCATAATCAATTTAGCTTATGTTAATTTCTATTTTCTTGGTAGAATTCACCAAATCAATCGATTAGTATAGCCTGGCAGATGCCTCAATTTTTGCTTCTTATGATGGGTGAGTTGTTGCTATCCATTCCGGGATTACAATTTGCCTTTACACAGGCTCCGGCATCAATGAAATCTGTAGTCACCGCTGCCTGGTTTCTCAACAATGCTTTTGGTAATCTTATTGTGGTTCTGGTCACTGAACTCGGTGTGCTTAGTTCTCAGAAGGCTGAATATTTTTTTTATGCTGTCTGTATGCTGGTATTTATTATTATATTTGCCTTGCTGGCCTTCGACTATGCGCTACAGGAACGAAAAGTGCGCTACGCTGCATTGAGTGAAATTGTCGAGACTGAGGATGAGTGTAGAAATGAGAGGGATGAGGATTTTCCCAGTACTAGTCGAAGTGTGAGTATTTGAAATGTATATCCAGCATACAAAAAGAATAGGCCAATCAAACTGCAAAGATAAAATATCGGAGATCAAATATTTATAAACCAAATAAATAATAGGCATTTGGTCTACATATACATATAACAGGAATACAAAAAATATTGATCTTTTTCATGAGAGCTTTGTGATACAATTAACTCTAAAACTAAGAGTTCTTGACACACAACCTAAGCAAATGATAAATATGGGATCATATAAATAGTCTTACATGAATCACTTGATTTGATATTGTTAATGTTCACGTCATCTTTCTAAATACAATTGTTATTTGCACTTGTAATTTATTTACATATACACACAATGAAACTAAAATAAATATTTAAACTAAAAGGCTTACAAGATTCATGTCAATCGAGTATTTTGAACATATACTGAAGCTCCAGATTCGTATCATCTGGCAGATCGGTGCAATGAACTGCGTTTAGTACTTTCGATTTGCCAAATTTAGCCCGTAATGTGTGTGGACGTAAAAGTTTGGCTATTTCCGGATCCATAGGCCCGCAGAAGTTTCGAAATTCTTTGTAAGCACTTTTTTCAGGATCTTCGGCGAAAACTTCCAGGCACATGCAAACGCCACTAGCCAGCTGCGCCACCATAGGAATATATTCGGGAAGAATTCCGCGATACACCTCATAGAATTCCTCACAATTGATACGGGCCATTAGGATCATGCGCATTGCAGTTATTTTGAAGCCATTCGAGAGTATCTCATCCACTATGCTGCCCAGATGACCATCTTTAATGCTGTGCGGCTTGATAATGGCCAGTGTAGTGCTCTTGAACATACAATCCTTAATAATGCTGCGTCTTTCTTCGAAAAAGAATTTCAGATCCATGGCCACATCCTCCTCACGTGCAGGACAATAAAATCCATGCCGCACTTCTTCTATATCAAATAACTGCTCCATGCTAGCCGATAATTTAATTGATGTAGAAGCATTTTCCGATTTATAATTGGCACAAGCAACCATAATATCCACTACATTGTCACCAATCAACTCGAGGCTGATAGCCGGACCGGAGAGAAGCTCATTCATCAATACGCTAAACATTGAAGATGCTGGAGAATAAGAAGTAACTGTGTAGATGATCTTTGGGTACTTACGAGGCTGTAACATCGTTTTGTTGTTTGCCCGACAGAAACTTTGTCACCAATTTGGGTGTAAATTGCACCATAAGTCCATTATTTATGTTGATTTTGTTGTCAATTAAAGTCTTCAGAAACTTGCCCAAATGTTTGGTCCACATGTTGTTCTTGAGAAGCACAAATCCCCTTAAGAAATAAATTACAAATATAACGAAGAGCTAATAAACTAAAACCACGTCAATAATACGCTACTTTTTTCGGTATCTTGCCAGAGTGTTACGAGTCGACTCATCAGCATAGTCAATAATATCAAATTGTCGGCCAAATACATTAATCTTGGATCCCACAAAGAAGTCTCTTTGCGATAGTTCCGGTATCTTAGTGCGACGCAAAAAGGTTTTCTTGCTCCGTTGATCAAACTGTAAGAAACATGTGGGATATTATGACAAAGTTTAAAGGATATTTCGCGAGTCCTACCACTTCCACAGCCTGATCGGTTATATAGTAAGTCACCAGGAAGGTACGAATAATGGCGGCTTCCACTTGATACCATTCAGCCAAAAAAGCCAAGCGTCTTTCGCTCATTTTGCAGAAATATTAATTGTTTTGCAATTGTTGTATATTTTTGTTGACGGCTGTAATTGTTTCAAACTGTTTAAATTGGTTCCTTTGGCAACGATAGATATCGAAAAGCAACTTTGTTATCGAACCAAACAACAATGACAGTGCTGTTTTATTAGCACATTTATAGCTTGTACTTTAAGCCACTATTTAGTTATCTGTTAAGAATTAATTAATTAATTGTAATCCCTTTTCCTTCTGAAGAAAAATTCAAGAATAATTAAGAAAACCAGTGTGTCAGCTGAAATATTCATCCAATATATTGGCCTGCACATACTTAAATTTTAAAGAATTGTTGGCACTTTGAATTTGAAACAGTTCATAGTCGGTTGAAAAGATTTGACTTTGGATTTAGTTTTGAATTTGTTGTTTTTATTGTAATTTCCTTTATTTACAGGAAACAAAAAATAATAAATTGCAAATTCGTTTTTGCAATAGATTGGTTGGTAGCTTTTTTATGTTGTTTGTTAAATTCTAGCGTAAAACCTATGGGTTTTCCGTTTTGTCGGCGCCAAAATATATTGTTCCTTGTGTTGCTTTTTGTTTCAATTAACATTTTCTCTCCTCTGAATACGCGTATTCATTTAAATGTTAATCATGCTTTTGTTTTGTTTTTGGAATAGTATTCTTATGTACTTGAGTGTATGAGAGTTGCTATAGATGTGTCATTGTGTGTGTACGGGGAGGAGTGACTTGTGGTTTTGTGTGATAACTTAATGGTAAAAGCGCCCCTCGCGGCTACTACTCCAAAAAATGCTAGGCGACACCACAGCGAAGAGATAGATGATAAGAGAGAATGAAAAACATCGTTCTTTTTTGTTTTGTTTGGCTTAAACAGCCGGTTTCTTCTGCTTATCACCTTCGGCACCGGCTTCATCATCCTCATCGGTCTGGGACAAGCTGGGTATATTATCATCCGAGTCCTCTTCGTCGTCATCATCATCGACATTGAAGTCATCAAACTTGTTATTCCAATCGCCACCTTGATTATTCAGGAAATTGCCAAACATTCCATTGTCTTTGGAATCCGCTAAAAGAAAGAAAAATAAAGATATTAGAAAAGATGCCGAAACTTAGTGGCGAATTATGAACTAACCACCTTCCTCATCGTCGGACTCATCACGCCATTTAGCAAAGTTTGCTTTAAGGAAATGCAATTTGGTCTTGTCCGTGGTCAATGTTGGCCAAAACGGACCGCTTTCCTTTTTGGGTATTGTGAATTCTAGGCAGCGTCCAATATTCTTATTTGTCACCTTCTCCGGATCCACGGAGTGCAAAAAGTTCAATGTGACTTCATATTTCTTAGATGCATCCAGTGCATTGATACCCTTAAAGGTGAAGCTATTTTCTGTCACTCTAAAAGCAAAATTAAAATGGGTTAATTCGAGCAATTGGTAAAAATAGACGGGTATCAGAATTATCAAATCGATAAGACCCCAGAACAAAGTAGTAGTTTGCAATATTTAATGTATTTTTATTGATATCTCTTACTTGTGTTCAATATCCTTGCACTCCACATCAATAATGACATAGACCAAGTCATTGCGCTGAGCCCAGGAAACTGGTGGCGGAATAGAGCTGAAATCGAAAACAAATTCCAATCTAATTAACAAAATGACAACGGCCATACATATCCAAATGAAAATCGTGAGCGATGTTTCTAGAGTCCAGACAAAGTTCAAAGCGTATGATAAATACCTGCATTAACATATTGTTCAACGATTAAATATATACACATGTAGTAAGACACCCTTAGCAGCCTTTTTCAATGAATTGCATGAATGTGTGTAAAATTGAAAATCTTGAAACATTCCAGTATAGTCCTGCCCCCCGGTTCTAGCGCTAGCTCAAAACATAACCTCACTTAATCTGCTGGTCTAGAAACCTTTTCAAATCAACTAAAAATATCGTTTTGCCTGCCACCACGGGACACGCCCACAGAATTGGCTTCTTTCCCCCAATCTCCTTCCGCCATCTGAATTGTCTTGCTTGCAATGGGCAGCCGAAAACAAATTAATTTTATCTATAAAAATTCCGTATAAAAAAAATGGACGCCGCTGCTGCCGACCGGCAATGTCGTCGCGCCTTTAATTTGTGAAAACACCAAAAAAAATTATTGCATTTATTACACTTGTCAGAAAAACTATTACTATTTCACCGTTGTGTTTAATTTTTGGTAATTGTTCCAAGTGCATTGTTTGTGCCGTCGAGAAGTGCAGTCTCTTCTATTCCGAACACAAAGCCCCAAACACGCGGCCGCCCGACAAAGAAACGCGCAGCGCCAGAGAAGCCACAAAAAGATTACAAATTGAAATTGCAAGAGTTTTTCCAATTTGTATTGAATTTAGCCTTCTCGGTAAATCGCACTTACCCTGCTGTCGACATTTTGTTGTTAGTTTTGAAAATGCCTTTGTCGTCAATTAATTTAATTTCCTATTTCTCTCAATTTTTTCAGCCCGTGTAAGCCTAGGCAACGATAGATATCGAAAAGCAACTTTGTTATCGAAGAAATTTAATTGGCAGAGCTGTCATATCATCCGTTTTAAAGCTAGTATCGGAACGACGAATAATGCTATAAATACTTCACTTAAAAACTTATTGTTGGATAAGAAAATAGATTTATAGTTCCACGTGTGCGATCCCGTTGCGACTTGAGTTGCAGTTTTTGCTTAAATAAAATTGTATCGTTATCTAACTAAATCTAGCTTTTTTTCTACTAGCGTAGAAATAGTGATGTCAGAGCCAAAACTAGTGTTGGAAATAGCGTCAATATTGAGTTGCAAGATTCGACAACTTTAAAGGACATGTTGATCGATAGAACCATTGATCATGTCTGGTATCTCCAGTGCATGTCTGACAGCATTAACCAATACTACTAGTGTGACAGTGTTTACCAGCATTGTTGCGATGCAAACAATTTTGAAGAAGCCGTTATTGAAGGATTGCTTATTGAGAACTCTTAAAAAGATAAAAAGGAATCGAGGGATCAATTGCAGTATGAGGACAGAAATCCCGCCTTAAACTAATAAACCAAATACATAGATCGATCTGATTCTGGATTTAAATGAATATAAAACAAAAGTCGAGGTTCTTTTTTTTTGTTCTTCCGTTGTCAGCGCTCCGATTTTTAACCTAAAATATTATCCTACCAATTGCATACTGTAAATATTTAATTACCCCACGACCATCGATTATGTGGGAGCAATAATTGGTTTTATCCATACCATGGAGCCAATTAAAAGTAAGAGGAAATATACGTAAGTGGTTCAAATCAATTATGTTGGGATTTGGGATACACTTATCTACATATAATTAAACGAAATAACCAAGATAAGTACTTATTAACTCATTTCTAAATGTATGGAAAGCCAATATTAACAAAATAAATAAGTTAATTTTGCAAACTTGGAAAATTCTTTCACTTTTTAATCGATCAGCATTATGAATCTGATACGAAAAATATCAAACGATTGACCATGTTTGTGTGACATTTACATGAGTATACAGTCTTCCGATTTCTTTAAAAATTCGAAGCCCGCTTATACACATATGTATCTAATATTCATTTGTAGATCGTTATATCATAGAGAACTGGTGAGAGTATAGAAATTTCGGCATTATCAACGGTCTTTTGATTTTGTGTTACAGTTCTACTCTACTCTATTTCAATTTTCATGATGAGAAAAACAGAACGTACGAAATGATTATAAATCAATTAGGCTTAATAGTAAAATGTTTACTCTAATCTAATGCAGAATTATAAATAAATATCTTTGTAGCTATTGTCGCCCTCAGTTTGGATCATGTTTGCAAAAATTTTAGTCCTCGTCTGCTTAACCCTTCTTAAACTCATTGTAAGAACTAATGTCCGTTTAATTATTTTCATGATTAATGATAACTGGCTTATACCATTTAACAGCGATGTGACGAAAGTGTAATCTATAAAACTAGGAATCTGGAATGCTATACAGCTGAGAAATATTCAGTTAACGCTTCATGTCGACTGAAGGCAATTGATTGGAACAAAACTTTAGCCGACATGGATGTGGATCTAGTAAAGTCCTTGAAAAATATAACAGTATGTTATTTAGGATTCCTTAAAAGATTCCTAACATTTAATATATGCATTTTATATATAACAGGTCCGTGGGCAGCTCTTTCAAAAGGACTATAGCAATAAATTTCATCAATTCCTAGTGGATGTGACCTTTAATGTGTGTTCGATACTATCGAAAAGGAACTTTTTTCCATATGGTGTCATTGGATTAAAAATGTCAAAGCGATTCTCAAATGTCAATCATTAGTGTCCATTTGTTGGTCATATATTTGGACGAGGCATTTATTTGGATCAAAGTCTATTACCAAATAACTTCCCCTTGGCCTTATATAAAATTAACATCTCAATTTGGGAGTCTTCATCCATGAAAATGGATTATGTGGGTACAATTGTAACATATGTACAACCCATGGAGCCGGTAAGAAGTAAAAAAAAGAATATATGAAATAACATTAAGAGTGTGATAATGCGAAAATACAATGCATTAAAAGCACATCAACTTTTTACATATTAGTTGCGGTTGATTTCATATTCACTAAATATAAATAAACGCATTGTCCATTTGTGCTTTTCAGTTTGGACTATAATGAGGGCATTTTTATTCATCCTCTATTTAGGATTGGTTCAGCAGATGGTAGATATTTATATGCATTTGAAAATTCATTTAAAATTCGAAATATTTCAATAGTATTGTGAACCAAGTGTCGTATACAAATTAAAGAATATTGACTGCTACCCAACGCCAAAATATGCGGTCAATGTATCATGCCGCGTAAAAGCCGTCAATTGGAATAAAGCTGTAGCCCAAATGGATGTGGATCTTGTAAAGCCAATGAGAAATTTATCGGTAAACAATTTAGTTTACAAAAAGATTTCATTTTTATCAAAAATATATACTTTCAGGTACATTTTCAGGTTTTCAAAAAGGACTACACCAATCAATATCAACCATTTCTAGTGAATGTTCATATAAATTTGTGCTCCATACTATCCAGGCAAAGCTTTTTATCATATGGTGTAATTATAACAAAAGTTACGAAAAGGTTTTCTAACTTCAATCATTCTTGTCCTTATGAGGGTCATATATTCGCTAGGGACATTTACCTAGATGAAAAATATTTGCCAAACAATTTTCCTTTGGGATTCTATAAATTAAATTTTACCATTTATGAGGGATATCCCACGAACTTGGATTTAGCAGGAAGCTTCATTTGGTACATCCAGGCCATGGAACCAATAAACAGTAAAAGGAAAACCTAATAACTTTCAAAACGTCAAGAATGGAAAAAGAAAATGTTCGTTTTTTGGGATGGGGGAAATGTGGATAATCTACCAATATAACTTATCTATATATACTCGTTTTTGATTTCATGTATGGGTGGGATATAAATATTAAAATAATAAATAAATTAATGCTTTACTATTTCTTCAATGGCAATGACACAATTTTTACTTTGATTCGACTTCTTAATCAACTCAAAACTATGTCCTCGGAGTGATCTATAGTTTTGGAACGACAACCTTACGTAAAATCGATGAAGTCTAATTTTAGTTCTATGTAATAAATTATAGACTTTTTTGAAGACAAATCTACTGAAAACAAATAAGTTTTGGACCAACTTCATCCATGTTCTTTTTTATACCTTTTTCATTTCAAAAAATTCGTAAAAATTTACTGTTAAGTTTCAACTCTGGTTTCTGGATTTGAATAGAAAAATAAACAAACTCGGATTTTCGACTTGTACTATATGCTATATAATGATCAATTACATAATTTAAAATTTAAAGACAATCTAATATAATTTGTTGCTTTTTTATCTTTCTTTGTTTTATATATATAAACATTTTGTTAACAGTTTTTTTTTGTTTTACTTTTTAGGTTGCTTTTTTGTTGTTGTTGTTTGTAAAATAGATAATAATATTTCATATTGTAATAATATTTGCTTAACAACTAATAATATTCAAATATAAGTTTTCTTTGCTGATTTAAATTATTATTGTTGTGTGTTGGGTGTGTGTTTTTTGTTTGTTTGTTTTTTTATTATTGTTTTGTATTAAATTAAAATATAATATATTTTTTGTTTATTCACTAACCAGCCCCATCTCTCGCGCCGTGGGCGTGGCCAGTGACTGTGTCTGGCCGAGTGCCGAGGCAGCTGAAACAGCGCTGCTTAGCCCATCGTCTTCGTCCTCCTCATCGTCGTCGTCGACGTCGACGGTTCCTGTCCCTGTTGTGTGTGCCGCAGCAGCAATTGCAGCAGCGGCTGCCTTTTTACGCTCCTCCTCCTGCTTCTCCTCCTCCTCCTCATCTTCCTCATGCGCCTCATCGGCGAAGGACACTTCGGCTAGAGCTGGAACTGGACTGTTATGGCCATCACCATTGGGCGTTGCCGCCGACTCGTGCTGATTATTATTGAATTTGTCTTCACTGGCGGATTTGTTATTATCACTGGACGCCACAACTGGCTCCTCTTCGGGTATATCCTCAATTAGGCTGCGATTGCCAGCCGATCCAGCCGAAGGACTGCGTGGCGGGGGCGTCGTTGATGTCACCTCCACCTCGGCCACTTTGCGCAGCAGGACGGGATCAGAGGCACGCAATGAGCTTTCGGAGCCACCCACGCCTTCGCCACTGGGCCGCAGGACCAGATAGAGCAATATATCCGACAACGAGATAATGCCAATCACCTTACGCTGATCATCAACGACAACCAAACGATGCACTTCCGCTCGTACAATGCGCTCCATAATCGTGAACAACGATTCATCCATATTGCACTTTTGCACACCTTCGAACCATTCGTTGCGATGCTCGTTGGCCTTGCGCAATGAGACATCGAGATCGTTGTAGGTTTTCTCAGCGGCGAGATTCTGCAATACAATAAAAAACACAATGGAATCAGTCACATATACATACATACATATATCTATCTAATCGTTCCACTTACAATCACATCAAACTTTGCATAAATATCGACTAGTCTGCCCTCGCCATCCACCAATGGCAGAGCCGAAACACGTCGCTCGACAAACTTTTTGAGGGCTGTAATAATGCTGGTCGTCTCATCGGCTGTCTCAATGTTGTCGTAGGTGCCAATTTTCAGATCTCGCAAACTTTTTTGCATATAAGCGGGCTTTGGTAATTCATTAATCTGAGAATAGAGATAAAGATACACTGTTAGAAACCGACTCAAAGCAAGTAATAAATAATATTAATTTTGTTTAGCAATTTATCCAACTAAAATTAAAAGTTTTTGGATTAACAAGGTATTAAAATTGCACAAAATTGCACAATTCTAAGTCTAGCCTTAGTGTTCTCTTCAACTTACATATAAGAAGAGGAACCTCAGTATGCGTTTGTGTGTCAATATGTACAAAACATTGCCTGTCGCTGGATCAATGACGGGCAGGCGGTGAATGCGACTATGTATGAGAATTTTAATGGCATCATATAGGGAGGCATCCGGTCCAATGCTAACCAATGGCATCACCTGATTATGCAGCACACCTAGAAAAAGTTGCAATAAGTATGTTTTTAGTTTGAATTTGGAATATGATATATTTCACTCACTGCGCCATGTATCCAATTTGTGCTCCTCCAGTTGCTCCATAGATGCATTTGGGGTTTTATAATACATTTGCAAGATTTTAATAAAATCCGTTATGGTCAACATGCCAACAAATTGCTGTTTATCTGAATCCCATAATGGTGCTGCACGAACGCCATTGTAGACCAAGGCATAGAATGCCTTCTTCACCAGCAATTGGGTATCGAAGACAACCAGTTTAGCGGAGGTGGGTATTAGATCATAGCACTTGTGAAAACGAAAGAACTTAACAAAGATCTGTGAGTCGTCCTCCTCTGTAAAGACAGAATTAATAGAATGATTTAGTATTAGTATGAAAATTATACAAAACGAAGTAGAGTAAATTGGTGGATGGGGGTGGGAACCTTTTTTTAAAAGCTGGGCTAACAGACGCTTCCAGGCCTCCGAAATTTGTTCAAACTCTTTGATACTCTCCAATGGATAGTAGAGAACATCGCCTGGTCTTCCGCCGTTGCCGCCACCGAGTACCAAACGACCCGCATGATTGGAATAGAAATGCAGTTGTAACATGCGTTCTTTGCCCGTGTTCCGCTACACTTCACTTCACTCTCTATACTCAGCTTCATCAATATCGCATCACTCAAGAATATCGGGCACTAATTTTTTATTTCTCTTATTGGTTTCGTTTTTTTATGTGTTTTTTTTTAAAGATTTTTTATTTGCCTGCGGCTTTGCTAATTAATTCACAACTAAATTGACTGCCGCTCTTCTTTTTTTCACTCACTGAGCTACATATAATAACAAATGAGAATTGCCTAAATCAATATTGATTGATATTCTCAATAGACATCATCATCATCATCATCACCAAACAACTGGCTAAAAATGATTCTCAATTTCTATGAAAATATTTCATTCTTTTTGTCGCGCGCCTTAACATAAATTAAATTAAGACATTATTTTTAATTAAAATAAATTTAGCATGGCCACAAAAATACAAAAGAACCAAAAATACAAATGGTTCAAAAATATTCGTTTTCATTTCACGCAATTGCCCACGATGATGATCATAAAGATGATGATGATGATGATCATGGGGATAATCAAGAGAGGGGGGAGAAGGATGGGAGAACTGTAAACAAATAAATATTGAGGCGGTACCCAAAGGTGTTAATCAACCTAAAAATATATATAGTTGGACTAGGCCTTGCTACCCGCCTCCACCACGACAAACAAAATGCTACAAATTTAATTTCACATACCCTGTAATCGGGTATGTAATTGTTTTTAAGGGAAAGTAATGTAAATGACTCAACACCGTAACTTCTTTCGCTTTTGTTTTTGTCTTTAGAAGTATCAAAAAATAAGAGGGTATCTATCAGATCGCCATGTAGAAAGCTTGTGGGTTTTCATCCCGACATTATACGATAACAATTTGTGCCAAGAAATTAATTAACCAAGAGCAGCAGTCTCAAAGTCTCAAATAATTTACTTGTCTATACTAAATAAAATGTGTTTTTCAATTCTATGATTTGGATACCTGGTAAATAGAAGGAATATTATAAATATAGCAATACCCCTTTAACTTGCAAGTGCCGTATTGTATTTTATAGGTAAGTCTAAGAGTTTTGAAACTGTCTAATTAAAAAAGAAATCATATTGCTCAAAAACTAATTGATATAAGTTCAACATTTTTTGAATTCGATTTATCAATTCTTTACCAAGTAGAGGGTATCGCCATGCTGGCGTAGAATCTATTTTTTCATTTTTATTTTATTGCATATCTAAGTCGAGAATCTTAAATGTAATTTTAAGACTATTTAGCTAATTGAATATTTCAGCAGAAGATAATTATTGTGCCTTTAAATGCAGTTTGATTGCAAATTTTGAAAAATATCTGGCAAAAAGTACAACTACAGATTTCAATATTTTAGAAATTATGTTTGAAATGTTTTTAAACTGATTCCAATTCAATATTGAAAAGTCTAGTTTATAAGTTTGCAGTTCATGATAGATTATAGAACAAAATATGGAAAATCGACGTAGATTTTTGATACGGTTTTAGACTAGTTTTGGAAGGAACAATTCCCCATTTTTCTATTTAAAAACTAGGCAAAACTATTTTGTCGCAAATTTCCTCTACAGAAGGGGATAATATCGATACCTAGGCTTGTTAATCGCTTCGTATGTATGAAGACGTTTGACAATGCCAACAAGCAGAAAAATCTTTTCCATATTTATTGCTTTCATTTTGGATTCCCAATAGTTTTAGCCTTTTGTCTTTTGGAATATGCGAAATATTTATGATTTTTGAAATATGTTTCAAGCAAATGTCTGGCACACGTTTTAAACAAATTTGTGGCGAAAGGAAGGAGACAAAGAAAATGAAAAAAAAATTCACCCACCCACACATAGAAATGTATACGCAGAAGGCCAACGGAAAAAGTGTGGCAAAACTAATATACAAAATATTTTAAAAAACAAAGTGCAAGAAGAAGAAAAAAGCCTACAAGTAAAATGGAAAATATATGGACAATTGAAATTGTTATTAAATAATGCAAAAGCTAAAGAAAGAAGAAAGTTCCTAATGGATAGATGGGTAAATCGATTTGATATTTGTCTTTGGGTATTATCTTTGCGCACAATTTAATTAAAAATTTCTTTGTTTTTGAATTTTGATTTGGGTTTTCCTTTTGCAGAACAATTGAAAAGCTATCGCAATCGGGAGGGGTGGGTGGTGAATTTGTTGTTGTATTTGTGGTTGATTGTCATTGGCAGTTGGCGTCGCGGCGCCTTCTATGAATTCTTGACGAATGACTAACTAAGAACTACAATTAGGGAGACCTTCGGGGCGCACAAATAAACACACAGAAACACTTTCACATATATGTATACACAATGGTCGTTTTTGATGGTCACGGTGATTTTGTATTATTATTATTTCTCTATAATTTGGACGAAAAAGAATATGGCTAATATTTAAAAAGGAATCGCGAAACGCTGCGATATTTGTCCCCGTTCCGTCGCTGTTCGCTGTTCTAAACGTTTCGAAATTTTATCATAAACTGATCTTTAGATGGTTTTTCTCTCTAGCTTGAGAAAATTTTATTTAGTTGAAAAACGTTGTGGTTCTTGTTGTTGCTGTGTTGCACGAAACACAAACAAAAGGCTGGCTAGCTGCTGGTGAGCGGAAAGCCAACAAAATTTTGTTGTTGTTGTTTTTTTTTTTTGAGCAATATCTTTGGTGAGAGATCAGCGCAAAATACCCACAGATATATGTACAAATGTGTATATATTGAATGGACATTTAATGAGGTTCACGAAATATCTGAAATTGGCAACATATTAGAGATCCCCCATTGAGAGAATTCGATTCTCTCACAATTCTCTTTGTCTCTCATGCTCTCTCTCTGTCGAGAACTTATAATTAGCTTGGGGTAAAAACACAAAACTATACGGCACACACGGGGGTGTGTTTTTTTTCTTCTTGAACCTACGTCAAAAGAGAGAAATGAAACGATTCTCCATAAATATATTCTTATCTATATAATTAGTGCTTTTTGTCGCCTACTACAGTCTCACCAGCATGCCTATGATTTTATAATCCTTTGATATATACACATCTTTTGATTTAATTAAATTGCGTATATATCGGTCTTCTATATGCATATATACATATGAGGAATATTTAGCTTTGACGACAGCGTCGTGTGCCTTGTTTTTAACATCTCGCAGAGGTAGACTCTTGAACAAATGCCAATTGTATCCACCATACCGCCCCACCATCCCCAAACTTGTGGCTAATACTTACCAAAATCTGATAGATTGACTTTCTCTAGGAACGGATCGGCAACGGGCAACTGTAATTAAAAAGAAATATGGAAAATATTTTAAAATAAATAGCAGAATTTGATTTATATCAGTTGATAGTTTAGCCTAGCCTCAAATTGTTTAGACAAGCAAAAATATAAATATTTTTATAATTTTGTTTAACGGTGATGATTACGCTATGCGTTTAATTAATAATTTATCTCGCAGTTCAAATACAATTATTGTAATATTTAAATTATATTTTGGAATATCAAAGGTAGAAACGGATTTCCAACATAGTATATTTCAGAGTTCGTTTAAATAATCTTTTTGACAAATCAAGGGAAAATCATTAAGGTCAAAATGCATTGTTGTAAGAGTATAGAACAGCCAATGTACCAATTCAATTGTAAATTTAAAAGTGTTTCTCATGTAATCAGACCATAAAAGTGATTATAGGAGCCCCAAAATGTTGTTTTTTCTCCCCTCTACTTAAATACATCTATCCATATCATCTCACTCGCCGCTTCCCTTTTACGATCGCCCATTGTTCTCTGCCAAATAACAACGAATAATCTTTCAATTGTAAAATATACTAATATATATGGGTCACAATGACAACACCAAAAACGAATGTAAACAACAAATTTTGTTATTGTATGGTGTAGAAAACTATAACTGATACCAGACCAGTTCTCCAGATCTACATACTATATAGAAACACATATATACAAAGTAGTAGTAGTAGTAATAAACTGTTTGTGCAATCGCAGTCAGTCATCAGAGATAAAACAACATTTGCAATGAAATATTTATGAGTGGAAAATGTCGTATCTTTATATATAATTAAACAAAATTGTTAAAGTGACTTCAAGTAGTATTGAATTATGGTAGCATTGAAATTTGTATGACCCAAAGAAATTGTTCAAATTCTCTTATAAACATCTTTCTCTGTGGCTTTTTCTTTCTCCTCTCTTTCTCTCTGTCTCTAATTCTCTTTATATGTTTGCTTTTCTCTTAGGCAGTTAGCAGGCAATTGATAAATAGCCTAGCTAAACTAATGAAACAATTTGTGGTTTAAAATAGAAAAAAACAACAAGATAAATGAATTGAAAACCAAAATAAAACGTTTCCATTTAGGTTAAAAGCTTTTTTTCTTAGCTAAAAAGCTTTCCCAGATTAACCCGAACCGTAACCGTAACCGAAACAATTCATTTGGAATGTTGAATTCCTTTTGAATTCAATTTCGAAAGAAATATGAACGTTATGTATTATATTTGGCAAGAATTTAGATTGTTCATTCGATATTATTTCGAAATGAGTAACTCAGTTTTTATTCCTGGCGTTTTCAGAATCGGAAATGGCGAGAATTCTTTAGAGACTTACACTAATTTTTCGACCCAAATGTGGTTGCAGTTGTTGCTGTCGTTTCCATTGCTCGATCTGTTCTACACTGTAATCGCTACGTCGTCGCATTAAGAGACATTGATGCACTGCAATGGGCGAATGATGGCGATGCGGTGAGGAGTGGGCGCTGTAACTGTTAGTGGTACTACCACTCAAACTACCAACATGCCGTCTCTCGTAGACCAATGTTTGTTGAACTGCAGCCGTAGTAGTAGGAAGCTCTGTACGAAGCGGTGAATGACCTACAGAGTGGCGCACTCGACCATGTTGTTGCTGTTGTTGCTGCTGTTGCTGCTGTTGTAGTTGCTGGTTATTGCTATTGCTGTGGGCCTTGCGACGCAACAATGACGACGACATGGCCGCTGTTAAAGTTGCCGTCAACTTTTTGCCATCTTTTTTTTGCCCAAGCTGTTGTTTAGTTTTGCCATTGCTAGTTGTTGTTTTTGGTATGCTGCTGCTGCTGCTACTGTCATCGCGTCTGCTTACGTGCTGCGATTGGCGTTGACCATCGACAATATCTTTGAGATTTGCACTATTCAATAGCTGATAGTTGAGACCGGCTGTGGGTCCATGGTTTGACATTAAAGCTGGCAGATTGCTATAACGCTTCTTTCGATGATATTGCGGAGAATTGCTCAGAGAGCGAGCTTTGCGTGAAGATTTGGCATTATTGTTGCCGTTGTTGCTGTTGCTGCTGCTGGCGTTGTTGTTGTTGTTCTTGTCATTGTCGGCGGGTAAATTTGGGTCAAAGCGTACGCTCAATTTGTTGCCATTATTGTTGTTGTTGCTGATGGGCAATTTGGCCGATGCATTTGTTGTTGCTGCTAAAGGCGAGGGCAGCACACCAACACGCGGTGCGCTTGACTCAAAGGCGGAATAGCGACGACGATACATGTACACACAGGCACACACAGAGACACACACTCACAATCTCTCGCACACCACCCACTTCACTTCACTTGACTTCACGTAGATGATGAAGACGTAATAAAGAAATATCGCAGCAAAAAAACAGTTATCAGAGCGCAATATTGTTGGCGGCGTTGCCTTTGCTTTATTTATATTTTTTCTTAATTATTATTAATTTTTAAATTTTCTTTTGTTTTTCGCTTGTTTTCCTGTTCCGGGCACGTCTGCGCTCTTGCAAATGTAAACGTAAACTGGTTAAGAGTTTTGGCGAGCGTAGATGAAGCCCCCCCACACACACACGCACACACTTATACTTTTACATGGCACTCACTCATCTGATCACCCAAAAGAGAGTCTCCTATTTGTGCGAGAGTGCTAAAGCTTAAGTAAATACAAGAACCTATAAGTGAATTTACGCATAACGAAGATTAGTATACTCTCTCTTTCAACGTCACAATGCGTCAGAGAGAACAAATCAGTGATGCGATTTTTCTAAAGTGAGAGATTAGGTTTCTTGAAATGCAACGTTTTTTTAAATACTTTAAAATTCCCACTGACATCTTAAGATGGGATTTTATTTTTCGAAATTATAAAGTTTTTGTTAACATTCGAATAGTTTTAAGTATGCATAGAAGTAATTATTGATATATTTTGCCCATGTTGGAATTCAATAATTAGAATTGTTTAGCGATTTTTGTTTAATTTTGGAATTTGAACCAAGTTATTTGGGTTGTCACGAACCCGAATTAATAGAAGAGTATATTACCGATAGCATGGCGCATTGGTTTGCATTTGCCTTGCCGCTTCTTTACCAAATATTTGTACAGAGAGGGAGAGCAGAAAAAGTAGGATAAGTTGTCATAACAGAGGGGGGGAAGAGGGTGCTACATGCACCCACATGACGACGACGACGACGATGAAGACGAAGACGACATTGAGAATGAAAGAAAAGCTCAAGAAGGCCTCCGGAGGTCTCTCCGTGCTCATTATCATTATTATCATAACCATCATGATTAACTGTGAGTCAGAGTAAAGTGAATGAAATGAAGAGAGCGAGAGAATATTGTTTTTTTTTTTTTTTTTGTGTAAATATGCCTGATAAACAAAACAAACTGTGCTACAAATACAAAAGATTATAGAGAGCGGCTATATCTACTTCCATATACATATGTACATATATAAGAGTACTTGCGTTGCTCTGCATTTGGCAATATATTGGAAATCATGTGAAATGATGTGAAATGTACGCAGCTAATTAATCATCATTAGCAAGAATATATCAATAACCATAGGAATGCCATGAAATGTTGGCTATATCCATATACACTTGAATGTATCTATGTATGTACTTATGTATATATTTATGCGCCGGGGCTTTCACCACCGACGCAAGACTCTGACGTAAACCGACAAGAATTGCCCAGAGAAAAATAATGATTGTAATTGTTGTTGTTAGGGAAACCAGTTTTAGAAATAAACAGACACAAAAAATTGTAAGAGCATTACGTGACCTTGCTGTGGTCAGTTGGAGGCATTACGTGAGACCCATTACATAGATTAATGTAGGAAATATAATAAAAGTAAAGCCCATGATGGTTAAATTAATCACTTATCAGGCACTTGAAGAAAATAAAAATTAATAAATAAACTTTGGCCCATTGACTGACTAATTTACTAAACCCATGACAGTTAATTTTAGTTTCTAGAATTGAATGACTACGTGTTATTCAATCAACAAGCACACTAATTCGGACTCCCGAAATCCCCCAGTCGGCTAAATTCAAAATTATAATGAAATAGTAGGCAAACTTGAAAATTATCTAGTTTCCCAATTATATTTCGTGGGTATTCCTTTAATTAACACATTCTATCACGTGTTTGTAGATACGCACGAAATAGTTTATAATCTTTAGTCTTATGTGGGTGGGATATAATATTTAAACTGGACAGAACCTTATTGATTTCATAAGTTTATTATTAAGTTTGTGAAGCGTTTAGGTTGTCAGATTATATATATATTTTTTATTACTATTTCACATGTCGTATATAATTTTGCTCACAGGTGTTTTAGCTGTTAAGGCTAACAGAATGGAAATAAAGTTTTGCATATCCCTGTTTGCACGCAATGAAAAATTTTGCATATGCCCCCAAAAGATGCAACAGAAACTTGATAGATAAACAAACTCACACACACACAGTCAGCAAACTGGGAAATTTTTGAATAATTGTAATACTTATATTTTAAACCTTATTTAAAGAATTAGAATTTAGAAATGAAAATATATGCTAAAAGTTTAATCTTTAAAGTGTAAAAGAATGTAGAAAGAAAATTGTAGCCAAAACTTTATGTCCCTAGAAAAAATTATCAAATTCGATCCCTAATTTAGAAAGATGTATATCTGATATATATATATTTTATCGAAAGCATTTCTGTACTTACCCCTCTTGAATCTCTAAATAATATGGCTGCATGATGTGGATCTAAGGTGCCATCGCCACGTAAACTTCGACCGGCAGCACCAACTGAAGCTCGTCGTTTCTCCAAATCAGCGGAGGCACGACGCATATGAGCACCTGAGATAAAAGAAAATTGAAAATTAGATTCAAATATAGAAGTGATCGTATATAGATATGTTATTCTAAAATTCAGCAAGTACCAGGTTAATGTTATTTCCCCAATGTCATTTACCTTCTTTGACAATGCGATCATATATCTTATAGGTTGCACCACAATCATCCAAAATTCGATTGGGCCGACTGAGAGTATTTACATCCAGACTTTTCGATCGTGTACGGAAATTCTCCTGCGGATCATTTTGTGGCGAGGTGCAAACACTTTGGGCATCATTATGTTTGCGCGGCCAAACATGCATCTTTTTGCCAAAGTGCTTGAGCAACTCCTGAATGGAGTGATGATGATGATTACTATTATTATGGTGATGCTTATGCTTATGCTCCTTGTGTGGAGATCCTTGACTGGGCAACTCCTGTTCATCGATGCTGAGACTCTTGGCAAACGATGAATTATCGAACCGTTGCCGATGAACACCACTGTCCATGCTGTTAACGGATTGCCGTGAACCGCCAGCACTGTAATCGTCCAACGAATTGTTTGCCGCCGTCACCCGATGGAAAATTGAGATGGCCGTGGGACGTTCACAGCTACGCTGTTGTCCCATGGCGCCGGTATGTGTGAAATACTGATGATCCCCTTGGCTTTCATAGATATCATCGAGATCGTGTGGAAAATAACCACCCACTGGGGCTGTGGGTGGCGGTGAGCCAAAATCTGGTGCACCGCGACGCATGCTCTGCAAATGGTGGGATGAGGTGGGTTGGGGATTGGATTAAAATTAGCTAGAAATTGAAGGAATCTTGATATACGAGTACAGCAGCACGTTTATAGAAAATGATTCTCCTCTATTTTGATTTCCTTTAAATCTTCGTTTTTCTTAAGATCAGCTGTCTTTTGTTATGTTCCTTATCGATATACATTTATTGATCGATTAATCGTTCAATGAGTGGGTGTTGTGCAATTGTACGAATAAGAAGCAAAAAAAAGCCAACAAAAGAAACAAGGAAAATGAAAAAAAAAAACATTAAAGAATTTACTATTCTTTCTCTGAAAGAACATCTAAATAGATTTTTACTTGTAAGTATTCTAGAAGAATGAACTATATTAGTGTTCTTCTCTAAAAACATGCTGCCAATACTGAAATCTGAATAACGCTTACACCATAGATAGCCGGACTGTGAGATCTTTCAAAGAAACTACGTTTCGAGGATGGTGTACGCTTGAGACTGCTGCTAATATAGCCCGATGAGGAATCATACGAATTACGGTGAGCTCCACCAGCACCACCAGCACTAGCAGCAGCGCCTCCGCCAGCACCACCCTGTTGATGATGATGATTGTGGGTGGGTGATTGACGATAGTGATTCGCTAACGATTTATTTGCATCTGGAACCGCCTGCGGCTGTGAATGCAAGTGACGATCTGTTTGCCATTGGGCATAGGCACTGCCCGTGACACCACCCATGTCCGCGCCGCCAGAATTATTGGAGTTATTTGAATTTGAACTGGAGCTGCTCGATGAATCCACACTATAGAGCTGACTGCCTTGGGAGGTCTCACTAGTGCCATACAGATGATGATGACGATTGGTGTGCTGTGACCAGCTCTCTCCGCCACCACTAAGTTGCTTCTCGACGGCATGTTGCCGATAGAGATGTGTTATGCCATGCATTTTGGATATTTGTAGAGTATTTTCTTGTTGTCAACTTTTGGTTACACCTTCTTAAATGCAGTGTAAAACTCCGTGTTCTTCTTGCTTTTTATTTTTTTTTGTTTTCTATACACTTTAATCAGTTGTTTTAGTATTTTATTTTTAAAGTCACATAATCCTTGAACTGTAAATAAAAAGCACAAGCACACACACTATTGTAATTTTTATATTTAAAGCTTTTTGCTTTTGCTCTCCCGCGTTGTTGGTTGGTTGAACGCACTTAAATTAAGTCAAAGCTGCTGCAGCCAGACAGACGCGCGCCGAGAGTTGTTGTTGTTGTTGTTGTTGCTCTATTGTGCGAAACATTTTCACAATTTTTGATTTGTTTAAATAGAGAGAAAAACAAAATGAAATAACATTTACTACTTTTAGTCAGCAGCAAACAAATATTGTCGACTGGCACTTAACGAGGTTGTCCGCTGTTGTTGTTGCAATTGTTTTTGTTGTTAAGCTAACTGCAGCGACTGCGCAGCAGCAGCACCAGCCGCAGGCTTGCACTTGAACAAGTTCAGAGCACCACCCACAACCACATGCCGCCGTCGTCGCCGCCGCCGCCATCAGCCAAGGCAAAGTCAATGTGCGCTAAGCTTTTTCACTAGGGTAATACGAGGGTATATAAAGATCTTCACTAAAATCGATGCAGTTGCAATCGTATTAATGAATCTATCCTGTCCCGTTGTTTGAAGGACATTAACGTTAGACGTTATAGAGATGTCAACTCCAATAGCTTTGCAGAGTGCGTCTTCAAATAACTTTTCTATGAATCAAACCTAAACTAGAACATAATTTTGTACAATAATCCCGAATTTTTTATGATATTCATTTTTAATGAATTCTACTTTATATTCTTACTTCTTCCCTTAGAAGGGCATTTCAAAGTCGACTGTACTACTACTTAACATATGGAATTTATATTGTTGTATTGACGTTGCCGACGGAGCTGTTTTTTTTATAATTGTTGCAGTTTCTGTTGAGTTGTTGGTATTGCGGTTGTTTGTCATGTTACATATGGATGAATGCACTAAACAAATACAATAGCAAAAATTTGCATATGAAATTTCATAATCAAATTGACAGAATAAATTTTATTATGAAAGTGGCAACACTTTTATCACCCTTTATAAATGTCAATTACAAACACATTTCAAAAACAAAGTGAATGAGCACAAGACAAACAAGTTAATGTTGTCAATTGAGTTATCAGAAATTATGACAAATCTTGATACCCATGTAAACATTTCAGGCATGCATTTCAACTAGTTAAATGGATAGATTAGGGTTTAAAAACTTTTAAAACAAAAACCAAAATTTAGAATATGAACAGATTAAATAATTTTATAATGCAGAAATGAAAAATGCAGCTTTTTCTTGATTAAGCCAAATGACTGTATACAATCTCTACAGGTAAATATAAACATATATCTTTATAGTTAAGTGCAAAGTTCTGTTAAAACAGAATATACCCGATTTGTAATTGGCATAGATGCGGCCTTTATCTTTTACAGTTGTAAGGCAAACAACAAAGCAAAAGGCGATTGGGAGGAGGCAGCACAAACAAAAGCAAAGTAAGCAACAAAGTTCTATTTTTACTATCAACAAAAAAAAAGTACTAGGTAAAATGTGATAGCTGATAACAAGCAAAAGAAATCGGAATGAAGAAAACTTCAATAACAAGAATTTATTGATTATATTTTCTAAGTGGTTGGGACACACATTTCAAAATAAAATTATTTAATTTATTTCAATGTAAATTGCATGAACAAAGAATGAAAGAGAGCGAGAGAGAGAGAGGGACTAAGTTCAATTGAGGTTAAGTTGTGGCCCAGCCACCCGCTGTCCTCTCACTATCCCTGCCTCCCCAAAACCTGCCATGTTTTTGTCACGTCGTCGTATTTACCGTAATCAAATTTTTACGCACAAACACACACAAACATAAGAAGATTCTCCCACACAGACACCCCCACACACATACAGACAACCGTTTGGCTAAGAATGCAAAGAGAGACTGAAAGAAGAATGAAAATGAAATGAAAAAAGATTGCACGTGCTGCCATCGATGCTACGCATAAACAAGTGCCCCTAACATAAGAGAGAGCGGCAGAGAACCTAAGAGAAGAGAGAGAACCATTGAAGCTGGTTAACAGTAGAAATGTTAAGGTTAACAGTGAGTGGGCGTGGGTATATATAGGTGGGTTAAGGCAAATAACCTTGGCAAAAATGAGAAAAAACAGCAAATACAAGTATGTATGTATGTTAAATAAGTAGGAAAATTCAACATATTGCATTAGCAAAGGAAATGAGTGTTAATGCAAAAACTTATACATATAAGTATGTACAATCATATGTATATATGTATCTGACCAAGGACAAAACCCTAGTGGATCATAAATATGCCAAGTAACACCCAACTGGCAGGTCGTAAATTTATCAAAACTCTCAAATATTAACTTAAGATAGGCGAAAATGAAACGTGTTGGCATGTTTGTTGTCTCTTTTCTTTTTCTGGTTTAGCCCCCACAGAGCCTTAAGAGACCCCGCAAAGTAGGCAAAGATAAAAACGTGATAGCTTACGATTCTTGGCAGAGAACCGAGACGACTCCCTTCCAAACACACCCTATTTATTGGAGGTTCAAGGACGACGCATGCGTAGTTAAAAAGTGAAAGTACCAACATATATGTAAATCGAGGGAGATTTGAAGTAAATATTCCATTTAAATCGTCATACTGTTATTGCAGAAATTGCGCATTTAGGTCAAGTGTACGAAATCTATTTGAAAATTTGATTTGATTACCGCCCCTACCGTTTATTATTTTTGTTTTTGCTTGGAACCTTTCATTATGCCAAAATTAATAACACGATAAGACACAATCAGAGTTGGCAGGGAAAACAACAAAAATTTAATGCCAGACCCCCTGGTAGACAAGCCGAGGCGCCCCTATTAAAATACATAGACGATAACGAAATACTATACTATATTTTGTGTGATTAAAAATACGCCATGGTTCATTTGTTTGCTTGTTTGCCTTATCGCAGAGTGTTTACAAAACAATATGCATACATATGAAGACCATGTGTCGTATACTTGATATTTACCTTACATGGTTTAATGTTAACCAAAATAAGATATATATATATATGTTGCTTATTATTACAATTTCCTTTTGGCCCATCATTCACCTTGAACGTGATTGGATATATTGGATGTTCAACGCCATTAAAAATGTGCTAAGGTGTGCGAGAATTAGAACCCAGGAAGGGGGAGGGGACCGGCGGCTCTTGGATTCCGATTACCCACAAAATTTATGCTGAGTTTTGTTTGTTAAAATAAAAACTGTATAGAAGGCACTTAAATGGCATGAAAAACAAATAACTCGATGATTCAGCTTACGTCAACCAGAGACATATATTTTCCATTCCTTTTTTTTTTTGGGTTGGGTGGAGTGGAAAATAAATATCCAAACGGTATAAGTTGGAATCAAACATTCTTAAAGTGCAACAGTTCTTAAAATTAAAACTATTCAGATCTCAATATATATTCCTTTTTTAAATGGGCATCAGAATATTTTGAAATGCACTTTATCTATCGGTTAAGTGGCCGTGTTTGTTAGTTCAACTCAAGTGAGCAGACAATTTTCAATTTACAAATGTATATAAAAATACTTTATATAGATAATTATTCTATAGAACTTTGGACTTTTGACCAAACCCTCCACACATTTCTCACAAATGACCTTCAATTCAGTCGCTGAACTCGGACATGGGGTGGTTGAAGTCGACCTAGATTTTAAAATAGCGCAACGCCCCTAAATATAGTAAGTGCATGACCTTCAAATTAAACTTTGAACTTTCCATCCTTGTCGAAATTTCCCCCTGCAATGCGCGCCATCAACTTGTGTTCAAGTACAAACCCATAAAACTGTCATCCAAGTGGTGGTCACATAAATGCATTTTGCAGTTACTCGTAGTAAAAATTTGCAATGATTTACGATTCATACACAATGTGTGGGCGCTGCCCCCATCTTCCCCCTTTTAACTCTCCGGTTGTTTCTCGCTCTCTCTCTCTCTCTCTTTCTCACTCTGTGTGTTTCCGCATCATTAGAATTTTGCAATTAAACAAATGCATTTGTTGAGTTACTACATGCGACCGGAAGCAACTGTACCTCACACACACAACAATTCCCGTTACAAAAAAATTGTTTGCCATCCGTTAATTAGTTGGGGAAAGAATTTTGTAACGATGGCGGCTACCTTGAGGCAGTTTTTGTATTTATCCGTTTGTCTGTATATACATATTCGATAGGTCCTTGAGAGTTGAGGCGTTCGTTTATATACATATATATATATTTTTTGGCAACATATGCACTTTTGTAGGTGTATATACTAAAGTGGGATTGGAATGTGAAATGAGCTGGTAATTAAGAAGGAAATGTTATACAAATTTGGCCAAAAAGGATCATTAAAAAATTTACTGATTGGTCGACCCTTTGGCTATTTAAACTTGAGAAACTAAATTATGCATATTATAAATTTGACTGTATAATCATTATTGTAATAATCATATGCTAAAATATATTGTTTAGCAAATCATTTGAAAACGAACTTGAATACATATAAATTTAATGTTCTGATTTCTTCAACTTATATTAAAAACTCACATTTCTAATTAAAGTTTAATAAGTGTGTTCAACGATGCTCATGAAGGACTCGTACTTGCCTTCTTAATTACACAACTGGTATACTATATATCACTATGAAATTCCAATCATTTGAACTAGATTGCTGTCGCATTGTGCTTTTTTCATTAATTTTTTCCTTCTATCCTTTTCCACAATTCCTCCAACCCTATTGTATATGTATATTGTTCTTTTGTTTAGCATTTCTGATTAAACTGTCGACGGGTGGCTCTAGGCTTTGCGGTCTTCTATAGTATATAAGAGCTGCCTGTTTAAATTACACTTGGCAATCTCTAAAGTATTCTCTTATCTGCCTTCGTTTTTGGTTTTTGTTTTTTTTTTTTGTTGGCCAAGTTCCAATAAATGTCAAGACATCACCCACTACTAAATAGTTGGGGAGATATTGGTAATAAATATTGACCAAAAATGGGGCACATAAAAACTAATTAGCACATTGTAGTAAAAAGGACAACAACTTCGAGTATTAGTGTGAATCTCATTTACATTAATTTTCATTGACGTCAATCCCAAGGAGACGAGAGCACCAACAAATATAATATATAAGTATTTGTATGCATATATATTCCTAGTCAATAAATTAAATTACACATGAGGGCTAAAAAAGAAAAGACAAAAAAAAAAAAAAAAAAAAGGCCAAGAAAATCATTGATAAAAATCACTAAGCACAAAAAACATTTTTGCCTTTTATTTTACCCTGTAATCAATGGGGGAAAAAAGAGTATATTCTTGATCAGATATTGATTAGTGCCTCTAGCCTAAAATATATTATTCTGTTTGAAAGAAACGACAATTGTATAACATTCATTTTAACGAAGAAGATGTTTGGTTTTCAAGTTTAATTATTAAGTGTTTTTTAAGATTGATTGATCTATACTTTTTTGCGGGGTATCTAGAAATCGTCTTTATTTACTTGAAGTGCGAAAGGCTCCTCCTTTCCTTTCACTTATATAATTTTCACGTTTTTTTTTTTCATCATTAGGCAACTAACCATACTTGTGTTCGCATTCTTTTTTTTTTTTGCCTTCTGGTCTTCGTCTTTGATAAATGGCTTTCATGTGACGTCAACGAAATAACACAAAAGACTTGGGCAAAAATTGCTTGAATTTTGGGCGCGTGAATCCCATTTGTTATGGACTTTTTGAAAGCTTTAATAATAATATGTACAATTAATTTTGAAGAACCCAAAAGTGTACACCACCTTTAACTGTCTTTTGTTTTTTTGATTTTACTAATTTGCTGAAACTAATTGACTGAAAACCAAAGTCAAATGTCAACTGTCCCATTAGAAGGGTAAATACAATTCATATATATTTCTAAATATGTATATTCACGTTCGACTTGCACCCATTAATTGATATTGGATTGAAGTCACTGTGTGTTGTTGCCGTGGGGAAGCAGCTCCAACTCAAGTCTACCTCAAGTACTCGCCCTGAGGAGAAGCAACAACGCAACCGGCTTATTTCATATGCAAATGTTGCCGGTTTTTTTTTCTTCTGCTGCTGCTGCTGCTAATGCAAACATATACATATACAATCTAGGTATAAACGAATGTCGCTAGAGAGAGAGTGTCATAGCTCTATATCCCACATATGTATATATATGGGAGGGTATGCATATATGTATACAGGGAGATTATATAAGAAGTAGAAAAAAAAAAACTAGAAAAGAATTTGTGTATGCGTTTCGCCGTCGTAGTCATCGTGGATGTCGTCGACGTCGAGTCATTCATAGAGGGCGACAAAGGTCCCTAGATGTTTTTGTGTTCACTATGTCTTGTGAAATCAAAGGCACGGGGACGCTACGATAATGGGCATGAGTCAGTCATTCGAAGTAAATGTGCGAGGAATGGTTATGGTCAGAAGCACGAAGAGTTCGAAAACTTCTAAAGCAATCTAGAATTTTTCAATAGCAAATGTATCTTATCTGAAGAGTCTTGGCGCTAGGATTCCTAATATAGATCTAGATACTAGTGTTGAGGGTGGATAAATAATGCTTTGAATATATATAAACTAGATAACTAGATTGTAGTTAAGAAAACTATAAACATCTACAGAAACTCATCTATATATAAATACAATCGAAATAGTAGCTAATTTTAAATGTTTGAATGTCTCTAAGAAGATGATTGAAAACTCTTTACATTTGACACTAAATGGAAATGCAACTAAGCGTAATTACAACTGTAAGATTCTGCAATAAACATTTATAGGAATATCTATTCAAAATCACTTTTAATAAACTTACATAATCATTTCTCATATTTCTTGAAATTTGCAATTATAAGTTGTTGGCAAAGTCAAACATTTACACAGAGATAGCCAGAGATGTGAGAGGGCAAGAGGGAGAGGGAGAGGAGGCTAGTTTTAGTTAATTAATTTGTTTGTTTGTTGCAGTTGCTGTTGCTGCTGTTCTGGTTGTTGTTGTTGTTATTGTTTTTGTTCGTTCAATAGAGAAACAAACAAATGAAAAACAACTTTAATGACTATTAGTCGTCTTGCTTATTATTCTTATTTATTATATCTGTTAGATGAAGTTGTTTTCGTTATCAGTGAGAAAGGGAATTTCCAAGTCAAGTTAACTCGTCTGACTCTGTTAAGTAAATACATGAACTATATCTATATCTATATAAGTATCTATATATGGTACATATATTTACCATTTACTTTGCATAAGACACGGTATACACACACTTATTTACATTAGAATTGCCAATCATTGTGTGTGTGTGTGCGTGTGTTTACCCATTCAAGTGCGGCGCAAAAAAAAAAACAACACACACACACATAACTTGAGCAATTGGTCAGATATTTTGTTTGGTTCTATAGTTACCCATTTCTCGGTTCTCAATTCTACGACATTTTCTGTTCCACTAGGTTAGTACTCAAGGTTATACATATATGTATCTATATCTATAGGTACACCTTATCAACTCTGTCCAGTCACTGAATGCTAATTATTGCCTTTTAAGGTGGGTGTGTTTATCTTCTGATTTATACTACCTGCATACATGACAAATCATATATACATATATATAATGATATCTATATATAAATCAATAAACACTTTTTCTCACTGCCTGTTAAAATTGTGCTAATTTGTAATTTAAATTAGCAAACCAAAAATTATATATATACACATATGTATGTATGTGTGTGTGTGTGTGTGTACGAGTATGCAGAAAAAAGGGCACGTTTTGGTGTTCCCTTTTTAAATTGATCTATAATATTTTACGGGGTTCATTATCAGCTTCTGTTCTCTTTGTTCCAGCTCTCCTACTTATATACATTTAAGAGATTTTGAGCCTTAAATACAGTTCAAGGACACTGGGTATCTTTTCTTTCATTGAGGACAGTTTTTATAGCTGCTCAACTGGGCGTGGATGTTTGTCATTGTTATTGGAGAAGAGCTTATATTGCCCAGGACCAAGACCCAAGCGACCGCCTGGCGTGTCATTAAGACGCTGCTATATATATATATGTGTGTATGCGTATGTGTGTGGGTGTGGCAATTATTGAAGAAGCAGAAGAAATAAATATATGTATTAACTGAATAAGTGTTGTCATATTACTAAGAATAGTTTGCGTATAATGCGATAAGGAGACACTTGGCTTTAATGTTCAGTTAGAGAAAATTACGGTAAGCTTTATTTTGAACATGAAACTAGGAATAATCTGGAGATATGTAGATAACTTATCTTACAGATTTTTCTGCTATATTTTTAGATTCCTTGACAAATTGTTTACTCGAGCGGAACACAACACCCTGTAATATAGTAAATATGTACTTATTTATGCAATAAACATAAAGTGTTGTAATTAAGGCAACAGCAACTACACTAACAACAACAAGCAGCAATCAGAGAGTCAACAACAATATGAAATATGTATGTTTGCGCTTTTGTTGATTTGGAAATTTATATAATTGAACTTAAAATTTAATTGCCGTTTAAAGTAAAGTTCCTCGTCTTGACCCAATTCTCAAAACAAGCGACCCCAAATAAAAACAAGCTTTCGACTTGTTTGATTGTTTTTGAATTAACAATCGAAATCATGAGAATATATGTATGTATATATATTTTTTCTATGACATTGAAAGGCATCGATATAACATAAATGGAGAAAAAAACATTAGATACTTTCCAATGTAAAAAGTTCAATGAACTGAAATTTGTTAACTAATCTTGCTCATGTTGTAACAGGTTTCATAAAAAAAAAATCTAGAAAAATACTAGAATATTCGAGAAAATTTATGGCTAACAACAAACAAAACCAAAATCCATGACTGCACTTACATCTGTTACAAAATGGCGAAACTGATTTGCTAGAATTATTTTTTGTTTTTAATTTTTTTTTTTTGCGACTTTGTGTTTACGATTTTTTCTCTACTTAAATGGGATGAAAAACATTTTTAAAATTTCCTAATTAAAATATTTAAATAGAGTAGAAATGGGATTATATTCGAGTTCAAAAAATCACAAATTGGCAAAATCAATTCCTGGTAAGTTCCATCCCCAAAAATCCTTTCACTTTTTACCATTTTCTTTTACATAGATAAAAATGTATCTTTTGTGGCTTTTGCGTCGCACGTGAAACAGCAGAAACCAACAAATTTTGGGGCTCTCTCTGAGTGTGTGTGTGTGTGTATCTGTGTGTGTTGCGAGATTTTGTCCAAAAAAAAAAGTAAGAGAAAGACGAAAATACAACAAAACGCAGTCAGCAAGAAGAATTTTTGCTGCGCAATTTCTTAGTCCGCTCCACCCCTTGTTTTTTGTTTTTGGTTTCTTTAAGGGAGCGGGACGAAGAGTGGAAGCCGGCAGCCGGCAAAAAAACAAGAAATAATTCTATAACCAAAACAAAATGGAAAAGGTTAGACATGAACAATTGAAAACATTTTGGGCATAAATTTAAATTGGATTAGCTAGAAAAAATGTATCGCAATTCTATTCCATGCGTGCCTTTGAGATACATTTGCATAACATTTTTGTCGTGAGGGCGTGTTTGGTTTTCTTTTTTTTTGTAAACAATAATAACGCAATAAGAAAAGATACACACACACAGATACATACATACATATGTAAATACAGATACAATTTTGGCTCACTAATCTTGGAAATATGTTTATGTCTTATAAGAAAACAACAGCTCGCCATAATGAAACACTGACCTATTCCAAGCGAATTTCAATTGCCCGTACATACATACATACATACATAGATACGAAACAAACAGAACAAGTTGAATTTTTCTAGCTAACTTTTGTTCTATGAAAACTGATTTGTAATTCTATAAATATGTATGTATACATTTATAATATATATATATTGCTTATTCTGCAATAGGTCTGTAATCACTAACTGAATAAAATATTATATATTATATTGTATATTTGTATGTATGTAGGTTAGATTAGCTGCCTACATAGTAGGCCTTATCAACATCAAAAAGTCCGGGTTTGTACTAAGATCAGAATTAAAATAAAATATGCATCAAATTTCATCAAAATGTTGGACATTTTTAGATGAAATAAGAGAACCACAACTGGGATGTAACCTCAACTTGGAATTCTTTAGGATACAAATGACCCAAAAAACAATAAAAATAATAATTTAATAATTAAGTGTAGCAGCGTAAATATATAGATTTAAGTGACAATAAAACTTCTATTTACAGTCACACACGCCGTATAGAGTCAACTCTAACTATTAACTATGGGACCAAGGGTTCGAGACCTCCGTTGTTATGCAAGCAGAATATTCTACATACATATATAAAACCGATTGGCACGAACGTCAAAAAACAGGTGATAAAACCCAACAATTCAATCTATTCTACCAATTCATAGTTAATGTCAAATGTATCTATTAAGTTCTTTCTGATATTAATCACTCAAAAATTTATGGACAAAAACAACCAATCAAATATTAAATCATAAACTTTTTGTTATGAACGAAAAATCAATGGCAATACTTTATTATTAATAGACGAAGGAAGATCAAACCAAAAGCAAACACCTGCACAACGCACATCATCCCATCATCACACAACAGCTGAGGGCGGGCCTGGCCTGGCCAGATCAGACCCGTTTCCCCGCCGTTCCAGATCATTTGAGTTTTATGCATTTGAATGGGTTTTATTTATCAAATATACATATGTTTGTATGCATATGTATATAAGACAACAACAACCGAATATCTCGCGCACTTTGGTTCACAAAATATCAACACAAACAAGAGCAACAACAACCGTCACAAGTACCGTGATTTTCTCTAAAAACCGAAAGAGCACTACGAATACATATATTTTTATGTCCGTAGGTTAGTATGTATATATAAACTTAATGATTGTTTTGTGGCTTGCGTCATATTAAAATTAGCGGCGCCTCGTATTTTGTTTTTTCGTCTGCGGTATAAATCAAATCTTTTACTTTTATTCTTTCGAAATTTATTTAATTTTAGATTGTTCCGATTCGCATATAGAGAGCCAATTTCCCATTTCAGGTTTCTTCTAGAGATTGTGGCAAAACAGAATACCGCGAAAATTATAGAGAGAACGTAGACAACACATGAATATTAGACCCTTGCAATAATAAGTATAATAATAATAATAATGGCCAAAACATCTGGAATATTCTTTTGATTCATATGATTATTTGTGTATTATCGATTTATCAATTGGTGAAACCATTTTTGCAAGGGTATAACATGTTCGGTATTGCCAAAATTAAACTGGTACTCTGTTTTCTTTAAAATTTTTTGTTTTTTCATGCCGGTTTTCGAAGCCAGAAATTTTGTGTGTGTGTCGGGGGCATCTGTTTATTTATAACTTTTTTTTATCACATGGTTTTTGTTTTATTTATTTTTCTGATTATTATTTTCTTTATTTTATTTGTGCTTGATAATTCCTCTTGGATATTGTAATTTCAATTAATATTTAAAAATTTACATTTTATTTTGAAAGTTTTCCATTAATTTTCACAACATTTTTAGAGCGATTTAGTTAAGCTTCAATTTGTTGTTAGTTATTGATAACCATAAATTGTTTTAAATCAAATGCCTCATGCATATTTATAGTTAAAATTCATATGAAAAAGACTGAAAAATATTTCGGGTTGAATATCCAGTTTTTCTTTGTTTTGAAATTTTTAATATTTTTGTTTTCCGTTTAACGTTTTTTTTTTTGTTTGTTGAGTTGTGGTTAATTATGATTTCACAAATATTATAATTATAGTATTTTTTTGCTTCAAAAATTTCTTAATCATTTGGTTTTTTTGTTTAAAATTCTTGAAGACTTTGTTTCAACCTTTTGCTTTTTTTTTTTATTTTTGCTGAATGAATTTTGTTAATTAAAAATCACGTGGAAAACGACAAGTTTTGGGGGGATAAACGTCTGAATCAGCCGGCAGTTGAAATTGAACTAAAAAGGCAACAGCAGCGACGGCGACAGCGACAGCGAGCAGCAACGTAGAGCCGCAGCACCATGTGGCCAACACAAAAGTACTTGAGAGTGTCTGTATGTATGCGTATGCGTGTATCTGTGTGGATGTACCCAGTTGGAGCTGATATCAGTAGGTGGGACAAAGGTATGTTGTTGTCAGTCAAAATTTAATATTGATCACCTTAGTTTTTATACTCAATTGTCATGAAATGTATTCCTTTGTCAATATATAAAATTATCAAACAAGACTTTTGCATTTTAGGTTATTTCATCCATTCGTATGTGGGGGATGTGGGGCTTTGTGTTTTGTGGATGCCATGCGAGTCATTTCCAACTGGGTACCCATGTCGTATAATGTGTGTATATGTGCATATGTGAGAGTTTATATAAAACTTTTTTTTCCCGAATGTATATGACAAACCGGCAAGGTGGGTCTGCGTTTGTGTGAGTGTAAATATTACAGAAAAAGGTGAGCACAACAAAATATCAAACGAGAGAAAGGTTTAACAAAGCGTAGACACCGATAGATAAGACCAACAAATCGACGAAAAACAGCAAAGTAAAGGGCGGCATTTTTGTAAGGGCGTGGCGTGATATAGCTATATCAGCTGACTAATTAGCAAATTAATCAGACATTTTGTGTTAACTTTTTGTTCAAATAACTTGATTTATGCTTTTGTGTTTTTTGTTCAACGTTTACATGAATATTTACACACACAAAAACCCCACACACACACTGTTTTGTTTTATTTTTTTTTTTTGGTTTTTTATTTTGAACATTTTACATTGTGTTTTGGTTCTAATGTTGTTCTTGTATTTTGTGTGCCGTTGCTCACGTAGGCCGAGACCCAAATTCGCCCTTAACATTAACCGCCCTCTCTCGCAGTTGCTCTCTTGTCCTACGCATATGCTCATTCTATCTGTCTTTCGCTCTCTCTATTATGTTGCTCCACTTACAGTTTACAAACACTCTCTTTCTAGTTGCTTGTTGTTGTTCGGCGTGGGCGGCATTTTTCGCAGTCATAACAAAATCCAAATTAGAGCTACAGACAAGGCTAAGTCTCCACAACTCATTCCCCTCCTCCTCCCCTGCCACTCTACCACTCCACACCCCTTCAAAATCAATGTCATGTCGCTTGTGGGCTTTATTTAAAACGCTTGTTTTCTCTTTCTTATTACGTCATTTTTAAAAGACACTTGATATATCAGCAACAGCAGCAGAAACAACAAAAAATGCAAGGCTCAACCAGGAGCAAAACAAGAGAGAGAGAGAGAGAGAGAGTACAGAAGAGCGAAAGAGACCAGGTGATGCATTGGTGGTGGTTGTTCTTGTTTTTGTTTGACATTGAAAATGCAGCTCAGCATAAACAACAAACTGCAGTCTGTACAAGGTTTTCAAGGTCAGACAAAGGGTAAGCTTAAACAAAAAGTCCTCGTGAATAAGCAGAGCAACAGTTTGTTTCTTGAAAACTCACTCTCACTCTCTTTGCTGCTGTCGCTGCACATTCTGCTCTCACTTACATATGCATCATGCATACGCGTATATTATTTCTATACCCTTCACTCCAATGAGTAAAGAGAGTATATTCTAGTTAAGAAGGTTATGATACCTACAGCTACATTTCGACTTGTACTTCGAAGAGGTCCTTGTATGCATAAAAGAAAGTTTGGTTGACGAAGAATAAATTGTGAAAAGTAGTATATACATACAAATACATATGTACAACCATATACCTAAAGTTTATACAGGGTATCCTGTGGCCTATTCGAACTACAAGTTTTCGTGGTCTTTGGGGCTCGTCGTTTTATTATTATTGTTGTCTTTTAATTCATTCAAAGCTGCTTTCTTGTTGTTGTTTCATGTTGACACACACTTGAGGCGGAGGAGGGGAAAATTTGTATTTATCTTTTTGATGTCGTTGCAAATTCTATATATATATATCTACATATGTATACAGTTGTTGTGGTTTATTTTGTAACAATAATCAAATTGTGAGAACAAAATAAAGATGAGGAAAAGAAAATGGGGACAAATAATGAAAATGATAAATTGGCCAAAATGTTTTTGTAAACAAAGTGAGTGTAATAAAAGGAAATATTATTATCAATTATTTGCATTCAAGAACAACTAAAAGTGGAATTATGATCAAAAGAATAAAAAAGTTAATGTAAATAAATAAATGTTTGAAATAAGATCAAGAAAATTTCCATCAAAGTTACTCATAGAATATAAACATACATATGTATGTACATACATACAATATGTGTATGTACATACATAGTTCAATAATCTTCACATACTCATTCAAAACCCAAAACAATTTCCGCTCTCAAAAGTGTCGGATGCCTAGTTTCAATTAATTCAGCGCAAATCGTCTCAAAAAACATACTACAAAAAAATGACTAAATTATTTACCTCTCGTATTTACATATGTAAAATGCATGACAAATAGTTGAAAACATAAAAATGTTGTTTATCTATTTGTTAAGCAAACCCTCCGCAGTCTTCCCGCTCCTCTCCTCAATAATGTTGCGTTTCCCTTAAACAAATTTAACTATGGCATTTTATTTATTTTTATTTTAGCATGCGATTCTCCCCAACTTTTTTTTCATTTTCGTGATTTTTTTTATTGTTTGTTTCAATTTTTGCTATTTACTTTGGTGTTTGTGTGTGTGTCTACGAGTTTATTTTGTTTTTTGTTGTGTTGTTATGCTTTCAAAGTCAAGGTTAATTAAATCATAGTATAAGGTATCGAAAAAGGGAGAAATTCACTTTGGGTTAGCCCTGGTACTTGCTGGAAATTATTGAAAATAAAATGATTTCTACTTACTTTGTACAGCCAATTGTTGTTGGTGCGCCGCAGCTCGCTGAAAATGGAATAAAGAGATATATTTAATTAGTTTTTACATATATTTAAACAGTTAGAGTACAGGTGGGAAATGCAACTGAAACTTAGAAAGCCCTTACTGAACGGTTTTGGGCATAACAGGTTTTTTTTTTACTTTATTATTTAATGTATTTTTAATAATATAGTACGGTTTTATAAAATATATATTCTACAATACAAAGTTCCAGAAACAGTTTTTTAGATTTCGTCACAGGTTTTCTTACATTTGTACTTAATAGCAACGATCGTATGCCACTATTTTGTAGTGATTGAACATCGAGGGAATGACTTCGACCACGATTGGTTTTTGTTGTTGGTGAAGTGGGAGGTGATGTGGTTGACGAGGAGGCATTCGTAGAATGCGTGTGACGATATATCCAACGTTTTACTGCTGACATTTTTTATCAGATGTTTGTTTCACTGATTTTATAGAATTTTTTGTTTTTATATTTATTAAAATTTGTTTACTGTTTTTTCAGTCTAGTTTCTCATAGTTGTATCAGTCTTTTCACTGTTATTTTTTATTTATTTATTAATTAAACTAAATTAAAAATAAATATTACATTTTTTACAGTGAAGCAATGCTTCTACTCAGCGCTAGAGAACGCAATTGAGAACATTGAAGCTTTTTCTTAGCCAAGACACGAACCAGTGTCCATAATTTTATGGCCAAATTTTTTAATTTAGTTGCAAATAATTAAAAAACTTAACATTTAGATTTTACTATTATTTGTTTTATATAAAAAATATTGATTATATAAATAATATATAAATATTTATTATATAATAATTAATTATTGTATATTAATGGTTAAAGATTTTAATGAATGAAACGGTGTACCATGTATGTGGAAATTGTATTTTGGTGGTATCGAACATATTGCGGAATATATTCAAATATTTTCGCTTTTTCGAGGGATATATGTAGGTGCTGCAATGGTTGGTGCAAACCGAGGCGTTCCCCTCATGTTTGCAATTATTTAAACGCAAATTATGTAAATTTTCTTCTTCTGTATATTTTTTAATTATGTACTTTTGCCGTGTTGTTGCTACTTTCTTGTTGTTTAAGGAAGCTTAAATATAAATTTATAAATGAAATAATTGTTATTGTAGTTGTTGCTGCTGTTTCGTTCGAAGGTGTTTGACATATATGAAATGAATGGGAAGATTTTCCACTTTCATTTCCAAAATGGAACAGAGCCATTAAAATTAATAGCAAGAAATATGTAGCCCGCATAAATTAAACCTTGACCCGGAACCCCAAGCACATTGTGTTTGCATTTAATTGATAAACCGATGAAGAAGCTAAAGATGATGGCAATAATGACGCAGTCATTTGTTAGTTTGAGGCGTGTCACTACCCTCCATCAACCAATTGTTGATTGATTTTGGCGTGTTGCACTTAAATTGAAATTGACAAAAACTGATTGAAAGGTAGACATGAATATAGAGAAGAAAACAAGAAAAATAAAGTAGCAAACCACCCAATTGAATGAAAACTAATCAGAAGAAAAAAACACATACAAATGACGGCCAAGGTCAATATAAAGAGTAAAAGAAATACGAATGGAAACTCTTATCAACGAAATGGGTTAAAGACCTCAATTGGGAAGAAGAGAAAGCTTTTCCTGAATCAAAAAACTAATATTAGAAAAGCGATAAAGTTTAGTTTATGTTTATGGAACAGTTAAAAATTAAGGCAGAATTTATAAGACAGGTGAACCAGGTGCAAAATGATCCCATAAGACTTCGAGCATCTACATATATTGCCGCCTAATCAACGTAACACAACATGAGTATTCCCATGAGTATCCCATATAGTATAAGTTAGCCCTAGAAATCCATGGAATTTGAAATGTTTAGACAAACACGTCTCTTAAATAAAGCCAACTTTTATATTATACCTATTATTTATACATATACAAGTTGGAATGTCTTTCAATGTATTTATTTGTTTGTAATATTTGTATCTTGTAGCTTGCATTTGGCAGGCCTGTAGTTTATATATATTTAGATAATTTTATGGTCAATATTTGCAAAATGTTCTGGCAGTTGGAAAATTTATGAACAAAATAGGAAAAACGTAAGAGACAGGAAAAAAAAAATAGACAGACCAGCTAAAACAAATAGGTACAAAATGAAAAAGTCATTAACGTTAATTAGCTACTTGAGAACTTTTTTTTTTCAAACAATTCAAGAAAGTGCGATAGAGAGAGGGAGAGGACTATCGAGCGAGAGAAAGAGAGAGAACCTAGAATAAAACTGAAACACGAGTTATTATTATCAGGCAAATAAAAATGAAAATCAACTGAGACATGTTTAACTGTTTAGATATATGTATATATAAACATATGAAGATTTTAACTAAACTTAGACGTAGATAATTAGTTATATGCATATAAACTTTTCATTTGTGTAGCCTTTAATTCGTTTTACAAACAGTATTCTAAATTTACAATAGACATTTCGCTTTCGATTGAAATTGGATAAATTCATAACTCATTACGCTGATAAATAATCATTCTAGTAATGTCTGAATCTGTATAATCTGGATCTGGATAAATCTGGATAAGGGGACTTTTCGAAACAATTAATTTTTACAATTAACCTTAGAATCATTTAATGTTCTTCGAACCGAAACGAAGAAGAATTTTTGCACCTGATATCCAATATAAAATTGCAGTTGATTGACTGATATAACTTTAAACCTATGGACTTTAGATTAAAGACGTCATCTTAAACTAATGATTTGTATTCAAAAATAAAGAATACTCCAACAATGTTATGAACGTTTTTTAACAGACTTTCCAACTATGCCCCAAAATAATATGGTCATAACCAGTTTTATTGTTAACGACTTTAATTGCTAATTGACAAGTGCAAATTATGTTTTGATTTTTGTTTTATTTTTTTTTTTTTTTATAATCACCAAAATAGAGAAGCTTCAATAAATGCGTCAGCAAACGAGAAGCGGTCCACATCGATTATAATTAAAGCAAAGCAAAGTCAAGTGGTTGACCTTATATAAATATATATACAAATATCTTATTTATATATACAAAAAACTATAAGCAATTTTCTCTGTACCAACAAAAAAAATATTATACAAAATAATAGAAACAGCTGACAAATGATTAATTAGCAAACAAAAGCATAGAACAAAAATCCACAATGCTTAAATAGAATTACAAAGAGGCAGACTGAGTGATAGTGGAATTTCACTTCCTTAAAGAGAGCCTGACATATAGAATTCACTTTCGATTACCGTATTCAATCAAAGCATATTTCTATTTATTTGGCAACTTATTTATCTGTCACTGTTATTGTTTAGTTTAGTTGAATTTGTTTCAGAGTTTTGCCGACTCTTCTATATATGTATATACATTCTTATCTTATCGTTGTTTGTAAATTAAATTTTGTTGCCTAGATGGGAATTATTTGACGGAGACTTCCAACTTCCCCATCCCCTTCCTATCACCTTGAACTGATGAAACCTGATTTCCTGATAAGTTTTCTTTCGCCTTTTTTTTCGCAAAAATAGTAAATAATTTTCTTATCTCATTGTTATCATAGGGCCCAACCAATAAGCAATATGTAAAGTTAAATAATCGCTAAAACAGAAAAAAAAACCAAAAAACCCAAACAAACTAACAACAACAACGTCTAGAAATTTTCCAACAGATGTTTAGTTTTCAAAAAAGCTCGGAAAAAATGTCGAATTGTTTTGACAGAATTTAGATGAGATAATTATGTTCTTGGCAAATTAGACAATTAAGTAGAAAAGAATTTTTAAGTAATTTGGTTACTTTGAATAAACCTAAACTGAAGCACTGAGGTATCACGACTTGAATGAAATCATAAATAGTTAAGACAAGTTATTATTTATTAGTTATAAGGTTTTGTTAACCTTTAAACTTTGTGGAAAAACGTTTTTAAATTTCAACATTTTGATTTATTATGTCTCATTTAACTCATTTAACAACATTTGGCTCTAAGAATAGAACAAAAAGTTTCCATATCAAAGGCAAGAAAAGAAATTTGCCCCGGCCCTAATTTAGACACTTAACAAATTACCAACTAAAGAAATGGCTTAAAATATTAATGAATGAATAACAACAGCAACTTAACACAATGTGAGAAATAAGCAAAATATTTAACAAATTTCATAAATAAATGCGATAATAGAGTCAAAAAGAACAACAGCAGCAACAAAACTGACACATCACATGCCTGCCATTTATTTAACCAACAGTTTTTGCCATCTTTTTGTTGTTATTTTTGGATTTTGTTCTTGCTCATTTCCATGAGAAATGAATTTTTAATTAAATAAATAAATAGAATTGTAGGTGGATTATAAAGAAATTAATTTTATTCAGCAAATGAACTTGAAAATTAAAACGAATGGGTAAGAAAGCAAGAAAGAAAGAAATGAAACTCAAAAACCCAAAACTGCTCGATTCGGATTGAAATTATAAATTTTTGGCAACAATGTGATGCACAATTCAATTGGATATTGCATTTTGTGCAAAATAAATTAAAGGTATTATGGAATTTGGTAATTATCAAAGTATTTTGAATATTTTATATATCAATTTTTAAAATTATTATCACAAACATTCACTATACACTCCACTCTTATTTTCCTCTTTCAGTATTTATTTTAATTTTCCTGCTTGAAATGTTTAACTGTTTTCAAACATTTCTTTCTAGTTTCACACTTTTCGGTTGGCTAAGATAAACACATAAATTATGTTTCTTTTTTGTTTTGTTCTTTTTTGATTTGCGGATTAAAATTTAATTAAAATTTTTATTTAGCAAAACATAAAACCGGCGCGAAAGCAAACGGAATGAAGAAAACGAAAGAGAGGCGCGCGCGCTATGTGTTCAATTGGAAATGCAATTGAAAATAAAAACAGAAAACGGTAAAACAAAAAAATTGAAATGACGACTGAACGACAAACGGCGACAACTGTGGCGTATACGTAATATATCTATGTGTATGTGTGTGTATTTGACTTTTCCGCAAAGTCCAAAAACTGTAAGACTGGTGTGTGTGTGTGTGTGTGTGTGTCTGTGAGAGAGAGGGAGCAGAGAAAGCTTTGTTGTTTTCGCACAGCTGTCGATCACCTGTTTTTTTTTAAAGCTTTCTCTCTCTCTCTCTCGCAAACTCGTCCACTTTGTATTATTCTGTCTCTCTATGAAAGGATATGGCGTCACTAGTTTTAACACCTTCTATTGTTCTAGCTTTCGGCATGTGCCATCTAAAATTATGGGCAATATTATGGATACCCTATACTATACGGAAATATTAGCTTATTCAATTAAGTATCAAGATCTTTTTTGTTGTAAGAGTTAGGGCTGATTCGCTTATAAGCCATGGCTAGACGTTCTTAAATGATTCAGTTATTAATGAAATGCCGTTTGAATCGTCTAAAACATAGCAGATATATATAACAAAATTTGTTTTCCAGTTCTTTATACAAGGCAATGGGATTTGTAAAAGGTGGCCGGGTTTTAGATAAGGTGATAACAACAGGATATGGGAATTGTAACAAATTTAAGTGTTGCAATTATATAGATTTCAAGAATTCGACATGATTTCATTCAGGGTATTGCGATGTCAATTACCATTTGATTCCGTATGGTTTATTGTTGTACATGCTTGATTATCAATCATAACAATCCTACAAATTAGGGCCTTTTGTTATCGCTATTGCAAATCATTAAAAATTGCTCACAATTATTTATAGACCATCTGCGACCAAACCAATTAAATATTCGGTGATTACCAATGACGATCGATTGATTGAAGAACTAAATTTCAAGATAATGGAATTCACCAAAATTCTGAGACTGCTTGGCTTGTTGATTATTTATAATCTACCAGTTGAGTTTCCCCAACCTATTAAATCATCATTAATTAAATACTAATTCTGGAAGTTGCATTAACTAGAGTAGAGTCAAAAAATTCATCCATCATCTGAGTACATCTATATATAGAACAATTCCACAAGTCTATAAGTATATTGGTATAAACATATATATGGCATTTCCACAAAATCAATCTACTCAATATGACAGACAACTCGACATTTTTTTTTGGTTTTGCGACGTCATTTATATACTCTTATGTGGCCATTATCTGCTCATTATCATTAAAGGTTTATCGCCAAATGATTATCGTTATTGTTTTGATAATAACATATTTTATATTTAGTTTTCTGACCACTGGGAATGTATCTTTTGTTTATACACATTTATCTGATCACAATTGTGGCTATATCCGAGTATCTCTTTATTTGTCTTGATATGTGATTTGTTTTTTGACTTTTCGTTATTCAATTTAGCTTAATGTGATCAATTATTTGATCCTCGGAATCTCCTTTAAGTCCGAAAACATACAGAATCAGAAATATATATTTTACCGTTTCCCATTTACGAACTTAACGTAAACGAAATGACGTTAAAGAAGCTTTTGCGATGAAAAGCTCTCAGCTCTGTGTTACCATAGACACTTACCGCTTTGCGTTTATCCGCTTCACTGACAGCCGAATTGGAACGATGCCGGAACAGATCCATTACTTTGGTCATTGGAGAACGCTGTGTGGCATGTGGACGCACTGCGGTCACCGTGTGGTAATACTAGAAAGAAGCGTTAAATTAGACAAGGACTAATTGATAAAGAATTTCGTCGTCTCTCACCTGTGCATCGCTGCCCTGATGCAAATGAGCACTGCCATCTTTGTACTTGCTCTTGGCCGAGACAGTGCCATCGGCATTGGTTATCGTTACAGCGGGATGTTGCTTATGTCCAAAATGTTGCATGGCCACTTTCATTGAATTCATAAGGCCGCCACCTCCGGCAGCCGTTATAGTCGCCGCGTTACCTGTTGCTGTGGCTGCTGCAGCTGGGACGGCAGGGCCGCCTCCACCCGATACCGAATATGTACTACTTGTGGCACTACTATCAGCCGACGATGGATCTAACAAATGTTTATCCTTTTGCCGTTTCGCATCCGATTTGGCCCTGGGCCTAAACACATCGAATATGGTAGGCCGTCGATTTGGTGAGGCAATTCCATGAACTGTGGACTGATTGAGTACAGGTGAATCTTCACCGCTGCGTCGTCGTTCTAGGGAACCGGAACGCGATCCACCCCCAGCCATGGCCATGCGTTCCGTGCTGCGTGATATTTTCTCGCTATGTCGATTGAACTTCTCCAATTTGGCGGCCTCCCGCTCGATACGACGTGCCGTCTCCCGTTCCAATTTGCGGGCCTCCTTTTCTCGACGCGTTTGCTCCTTCTCCTGGCGCCTAAATTGGGGATAAATGTCTAATTAATAGAGTCTTCATTGGGTCTAATGAGCCAGACTTACCGTTGTTCTTTTTCCATCTTTTTGTAGGCCTTTTTGGCTGCCTTGGCATTCGGTTCGGCCGGTGCACTCGATGGCCGAGAGCCTGGAATACGTCCGCCACTGCCGCCATCTTGTTCCTGAAATCGTACATGACGTTTTTGAGTTTGTGTTTCAGTATTTTGCATATTTCTCTATTAGATCTTTGGAGTTTTTTTTTTTTTTTTTGCTGTTTGTGCGTTGCTGGCCAAGAAAAAACTGAATGTGCAGGAAAAAAACATTTGGCCACCAACCAAGCAACCATTTCAACCAATCGTCGATTATTTTGTATTCCATTCTATTTTATCCCCAACAATTATGCCGAATTGTCTACAAATACAATTTATACCCAGGACATGGCGTAACAGAGAAAAAGAAGCACTAGCAAATCGTCGCCCCCGATGCGATTCCATTGTAATTTAATTGGGGCCCACTTGGCCCACTGAAGTCAAGGAGCAGCTGATCCTGCGGCGACTTTAATCGAATGTAATCAATTAATTCATGATTACGCAAAATTGCAGCACTACCAAGGCAACTGAATGGGTGGGTGGGAATTTGCAGGCAACAATTCAATTAAAGAGATGAAAGAATACATCTATCAGGCATCAGAAATTTGATTAACTGACATCTAAGACAATTTCTTATTAATAAATTATCCGAGGCCCGCGTTAATTAATGGAAAAATTCGCGAAAAATAGATTTTCCCCAAATATAATTTCTGGGTATTCAAAACATGATTTTTCTTACTAAATCATTTATTCCACCCCTAATATCGTTGTCTTACTATCTTATCTTTTATATCATATCCTTAGTTTCTTATCCTAACCTATATTATCCTCATTATTCTGTCCTTTCTGCCCTATCCTCATTATCTATCCCCTGTCTAAGTAGAAATATTGCTTCAAAACTAACAATAAGACCTGAAAAATTCTATTTTAGTTTCTTTGGAATAGAAATAGAAGATCAGCTTGGATAATAAAATAAACTTCATATTAATTAAATCTATTTAAATAAGAGCTTTGACTGATATAAGTATAAGAGCTAAAAATCTAAGAAATCTAGTTACATATATAAAAAAATATCAACTTCTTTTGTTTGATTTTGTTTAGATTAAACAAATCAATAATCGATTGTAAACAATCTATTATTTGCCATATATGTAATGATTTTATTTTTAAACAATCACCGATAATCAATTGATTGTATAATGTCATGAAAAATATTTAAATTGCTGTTCATTATGAAATTCCAAGTATTAATATATATTTAATATTTATTATATATATTGTATCAAATTATTTGTTTTCGCGTTGCAATTCTCTTTGTAGTAAAACACTATTCCATTATTCTATTTAATCCGATCTCCGTTAGGAACTGGAATTATAATTGCTTTCGCCCTTTGATCTCAACAACTTTCACAACTTTAAACGAAGACCTACTGGGGGAATAAAAAAAGCCCCTAGACCAAACAGACAACTGAACTTATGTATATTTGATTATTTTGATGTATTTTTAGCCGCAATTTCAGAGTCAACAGGTTGATGATGGGTTTCTTTTTTTTTTAGTTTTAGTTTTGTGGTTTTGCATTACCAAAATACGCCAAGTCACGTGCCCCGGGGGGACTGTCTGTCTATATACAAACATACATATATTTATTTGATGAGCTAACAACAACAAAAACAACAAAAACAGATTAATAGACAGAGACAAAGTGGGTTAAAAGAGTAAATGAGTGAAAAAAACAGAAGCTCTTAGTTTGGTCATCAGCTGTTTGACACAGTCTAGTTCAATATTTGTCCACACACACACAACAAACACCTCAAATCACTTGGTGTGTGTGTGTGTGTGTGCCTAAGGTGTGGCTAGAGACGTGGAAAATAGAAAAAACTACAAAAATTGACGTCATTGTTTGCTCGAGAACTCGGGTTTTTACTATATATAACTAAATATCTATATGGAAATTGGTATAGTATGTACCTACTATATAAATGTGATATGTCCGCATTTCATCAAAATAAATAAGAAAGGCCAGCCTGTTGACAAATTGTGTCAAGATAAGGAAACAACCAACCAACCAGAGAGGGAGAGAGAGCGAGATAGAGATGGTGAAATAAACCCCCCCATCAAGCCAACAAACGATAGCAATAATAATTCTATATATAAATATATATACCTCCACATGCCATATAATACGATAAAATAAAACTTCACACAGATTCAGAGCTGTAAATGAAATTTCAGCATTTTATACCCTTTGAAAAATATATAGAGCAGACCATTTATTAGGAATCGAGTTTTCCTAGTGGACTTTAATGTAAGATCGTTTTGGTAAAGGTTTTTCCAAAAAACCTTCTCGAAATTTTCACTCAAATTCTATTTCTAAAAAAGCTTTGTGAAATATTGAAAATTCTTCTTAATCGCTTGAGTATTTAAGAGTATATAAACTTCGGTATGTAGTGCAAAGTTAACTCTCGGATTTTTGTTTACCTTTGGCTGCCACAAAAGGCAGGAAAAGAAAGAAAGAGGAGAAATACGAAAAACACACAACTGATTTTTGTTGATTTTTTTTTTCTTTTTTTTGGTAAGGGCTATAAATAAATATACTTATTTGGTTATGTAGGAAAATGGGCATATACATATATAGTAGACCGACAGGCATGACCTGATAGACAGACTTCAATTAAGTGCAAGTGCTTCAGACAGCTCAAGAGAGCCAACAAAATGAGAGAAGATCAATAAGATCTTTGTGGAAATTTTTGGAGAAAAAGAAAAAGGTTTTTTCTTCGTTTTTGTTATAACTGAACATTAAGTTGTTTAATCTTTTCATTTAATGGGAATGACGTCAGAGAGTGTTATCAAGTTTGTGTGAATTTTTTGAAAAGTACCGAAGTTTTTTTTGGACTTTGGCAAATTGTTTAGTCAATATGAAAGTTAATAATATAGAATAGAGTGACTCTGTCATTATATTTACTCTTCTTTTTACTTACATCATCCGATACGGATACCGAAATCGAACCCGATGCTCTCAACCGTTGGGAGGGACTCGTGTTTGTGGATGCTTCACTTTCATTGCGCTGCATTAGACGTGGCATAGTCGAGGCGGCGGGCAATGTGGCCGCCTTTGCTCCTCCATATGGACCTTCGATCATAGTGCTTTGCGGCAGCGGCGGCGTTCGTCTTATCCAAATCTCATCCAGCTCTCGTTCGCTGGGCGTTTTCGGCTTATTGGCTAAGCTATTTGTATCACAATTTTGATTTTGACTTTGGTTGTTGCTGATATCTAGCGAAACATTACTCTGATCCGGAGTACGTATCTGGACAAGGGATGTGTCGAAGAACTGCTTGGACAGATGCGGTGCAGCCGAGGGATGACGATTTGAGCCATAGCGTTGTGAGAAGAGACCCTGGACCGAGGAATAGCCACCGAAACTCGAGGGGAAACTAATTGTTTGCGAATTTGATGTGGCCTTCAGTTGACTCAATTGCTTGGCCTCCACACGTAGCTCGGGTGTTTCCTGGGCCAGGCTAACCTTGAATTTGCCTTTGATAATCAATGGCGGTTCATTTGGCCGGGGCAAGGGTGACACAGGGGACTCTGGAGCTAAAGGTGCTGCTAATTCTGGAGTTGGAGGTGAAATTATTAAACTAGCAATTGCAGGTGCAGCAGGTGGAGTCGACTGCTCCCCTGTGTGCAAGAGTTCCTTGAGAGCCTTCGGTAATATGGTCGCTGGTATGGGTGGAGGTGGTGGCGGTGGTGGTGGCTTGGCCATCGATTCCTCTATATTTTGTGTATTTATCCTATCAATTTTATGCATAAACTGTTGACGCAATCGCTCGAGATCCTTGAATTTCTCCTTGGACGCCGCATCCTGTGGTGTGGGTGGACGCGGTGGCAAAGTCTTTGAGCAGCGAGACTCAAATTTGGGTGCTTCCCCGTTGCCTGGTTGCGGCGATTTGTCACCCTCGTCTTCATCATCTTCCTCCTTGCATTGCGAGAGGCGTCGCCGCTCAGTGAAAGGTGGCAGCAAATAGCCCGATCTCTGTGGATGATATAGATCATAGCCTCCAGTGCCACCTCCACCAGTGCCCGCGCCACCTAAATTCTTTGAAAATTTGCCACACAAATTCAGGCAGACATCATCTCCTCCATCATCCGCATCATCGTCGTCGAATTCATCGTCGGAGCTGCTGCCGCTGCTGCTGCTGTGAAAATCAAACGAGTTGCTTCTCGGTATGGACTGGAGCATCTGCTCATTTATATGCTGTTGATCACACTTGAGAATGGACAGTCCTTCCCTTTCTCGCTCCCTTTCCCTGTCCATATTGGGACAGAGACTGGCCGCCGAAGCTGATGCCGATGAATGATCATTGGCACTGGCCTCCGAATCGGATTCATAGCCATCCAATAGATTTTGCTCTAAATCATCCATAGTCGACTCGAAGGCGCACTCGAAACTGTCCTCGTGGAGAAAGGGGGAGGTGGTGGATGGATTTGATGAGGAAACTTGCTGCCCTTTCTCTATATCCGTTATTTTCTGCTCCTCAGGTTGGCTCATCATGGCTAATGCTGCTGTTGCTCCTGTTGCTGCTGATGATGACGATGATGATGATGATGATTCTGTTGCAGTGGATGACTTTTTGCCACCTTGCTCAATGTATTCACAATTTGTGGCCATCTTTGGTTAGTTTTCCCGTAATTAAACTTAAACTTCTGTGTGTTTCCACTCCTCTCTACTTTTGTCTTCTAGATTTTCTTCTTTTTTGTTTGTTGCTATGCCAAATCGAATTTTCTTTTGAACGACATTTGATTTGGCATTTGCTGGTATCCTGGAAAATGTAGAAAATTTTTCGTATTGGGGGTTTATGGTTCTTATGGCGTATTTGATATACCCATTAGCTTTCGGTTTGTGTTGATATGAAGAGAGAGCGACAGGGAGAGATCGAAATAATCTGCCCAAGGTGAAGGTCAACAAACATTCATCTCTTAGAGAGAGAGAGAGAGTTTCAAAGAGAATACAAAATTCTGCATACACATTCGATTCTCAAAAGGCAAATACTGTGGCAAAAATGAACAAAACAAAACGCTAACAAAGCTAATTTAATTATTTATGCCTCTGCTTTGGCGTCCGTTGTCAACAAACCAAACAGAAAGAGGAAAAATAGATACATATATACATGTATGTATGTATGTTTGTGTATATAAACATTGCCCAATGTTAACATATGTGACAAAATTTATGGTTAAACATCGTATGAGACAAGCTCAGCAATATCGAAATTCTCTGTCCGACACTTAAATTCCCATTAAAAATTGTTTTATTCACAGCATATGACTCAATGAATATTGTAAACAGTTTTCAATTGCTTCATCATTCAGCACTGTTCTCGTTTTCGAATCGTTTTCAAATGGTAATTTGAATTTAAGACCCAAAAACGTCTCACTTACGAGTGTAATGTGAATAGTTTTACTTTTCGAAACGTTTTGGTGGTTGCTTTCGAACGAATTTCAGCTGATATCAAATGTTAATCGATTTAAATGGGAATCTAAATCTAAGCAAGAATAACACAGGACAAATTCGTTAAGGGTTTTTAAATTAATTGAATTCTAACGAATAAATAACATCAATTTTACATTAAATTTATATCTCATAATTATATGGTATTCGAAACAGAACATTCGAAAATCGAAAACTGTTTCTTAAACTCACTAAGAATAATTCTTGCAAATTATTGACTACATCGAATCTGCCCACTTATATTTCAAAATGTTCTCAACTTATTAAAAGTTAATAGATAAATAATTACGAGGTGTAAGGCAGATGTATTTCCGAGAAAATTGGTCATAACTTTTTATTTTCATTTCCGACAAATTTATTCGGAATCACAAACGAGAACAGTCGTTAAAGCTGGTTAGGATCAGAGTTAACATTTAATTTTGTAGTATATATGTACATATGTATAACAGTGTTATCTAACAGTTGCATATACTAATATTTTGATAACAACTCTATTAACTAAATATCTACCGACTATTTGTGCGTTTCGATTAACACTTTTTGCACTAGGAACTGATACGGATAATATGGTATTTGTATCACAGTATTATCTGACAGTTCGATATTATATATGATAACAATTTTATAAACTGAATATACCCATTTGTTCTTCGATGCATACCTAATGGGTAAGTTACCCAAACATTTATCTTTGAACAAAAGTGATGCAATAAATTATATATTTTTGGAAAAAGAACAAAATTTGTATTTCATTTCATTTCCAGATATTGAAAATCAAAAAATATAAGAGATACAAATGTTTAAGAAAGTGAATCAACATGCAAACAAGATATGACAGAAAAAACCCCACCCCATCCCCTTCACATCAAAAAGAGAAACCGCAAATTGTGTAATTGAGCGACTGGCAAAACGCACCCAAATAAAAACACATACGAACCGATAGACACTGAGCAATTAATGGCAATTAGTTATAAGTACAGACAATATGTTTCATGTGTATATATATACATATAGTAGAAATATGTATGTTAATGCAGGTTCGGTTCAGCATAGTTTTTAGCGGTCTTCATCGATGACGCATCACAGGCATTCACACAGGGCTTTTTTACTTTCCAGGAAAAAAAAAGACATAATAAAACATTTAATTTTCGTTCATTTCTACCTTTTTTTTTCTCTCCAGCTTTGCTCAGTTAATTACCACAACACGAACACGTTTCTCTTCTCTGAGTCAATTCCAAGTTCCAGTTTATCTATCATATGACTGACTGACTTGTAAATACAATTGCATAGTCAGTCGTCAGTCAATCAGTCACTCAGTCAGTCAGTCAGCCGCTGGTCTTTCCGTTTGGGGCGGCATTTAATTATATAATATGAAATTATCGCAAACTGCAGCAGCGAAACTCAAACAACTTGTAATTATATATCCATACCGATAAAGACACAGATACAGATCGATCTTGCTAGACTTTGCGGCGACAATTTGATGTAGAGTAAACATTTTATTTAGCATCGTAGGAAAAATCCCCCCATTGGAATTCAATCTATGTACTACGTGATCATTTTTCCATTTTTCATACGAAATTTGCATTTTGACCGAAAGGCCAACAAAAAGTATTGAAACATTGAACTTTCTGTATAAATAATAAATAATTTTAATGACAATCACGTAATTAAAATTATTGTTTAATTGAAGAAAACCGCTTACAAAAAACGTCATATAAAAATGGCATTCAAACAATTTTCTGTTTCATTTAGGCATATAAAATGCCTCGCCCTCTCTCTCCATCTCTCTTTCTATATAAATAAACATGTCGCTATCCTTGTCTGTTTTTTAAATGAAATGCAAATATATTGTACATGTTTTATATACACACAGCCCATAAAATGATATAAGGGGTACTAAGGAGAGATTACAATAAGTGATAAATTGTCACAAGTTCAATAGAAATGGCAGTGAACAAAGTGATAGATGACTTTGAAATGCTCTATATGGGCATATAATAAGGGAATTAAATTTTGTAAGAGCTTTAAATGGAGCACTTGATTTAATTATTTTTAAAAGTAAGAAATATGAGAATCCAAAAAACACAAGTTACCATGATACCCTTCCTCTTTGAAAGAGTATTCATATTGTGTAAATGCAATTGCGGTTGACTTTGCCCACTTGATATGATGATATCAAGTCTATCCAATGGAGTGGGTTGTAATTGCTGCTAAATGATGTAGGATAAATGCCAGCTGCTGCTCTCATCAGCTGTTGTCCTCGAATGCAACGGTTAAGGTTTCATTTCATTTCTATTCGTTTTGTTTCGTTTCATTTCAATTCATTTCTCACGTGACAACACAAATTGAAATCAAATGCCACCACTTGGCTTTTGCCCATGACTTTTCAACGAAACACTAGCCACACTGTCACACTAGGGTAATTCATTATAACAACGAAGCTGTCAAATTGACATGTGTGAAAATATACAATATAATTGATATTCCAATCAAAAAAACAAAAAACCAATTCATCTACAAAAAGAATGCCACAGAGATAGCAGAGCGAAAGAGTGAGACTGAGAATTTGAGATTATCGTGGGAGCTACTATTACCCATATATAAATTAATCTCTAGAAATTAGCAATATGCTGTTGTAAAAGCGCTGCCTAATGAAGATTTTTAGCACAAATTTACTAATTGTTTAAAAGACTCCGACATCGTTAATAGTGTGGGCGGAAAAGTTTCTGAGCTTGGTACTTCACTGGAAAATTTAATTTTAATCAGGACCGGATTGTGATGCGATGAAGAGATGATAAGTTTTAAGGCTCTGGTCTTCATAAAAGTTTTAATAAGCAATACTTTGAAAGGATTGTTTTTTAAAAAGAAAATTATGGATAAAACTATGTATATACATACAATAGTACGATCAATCTACATTTTATTACTTTATGACATAAATAATATAAGTAGAATACGATCAATAGGGTAGCGAATACATATTTAAATTTAATCTCAGTTCTATTTCCCGATTTCTTTCTTTGAAATCTGTAATTCTGTTACTTCTTTGACCTATATAACATTTATAAAAGCTCATTCATTAAAATTCTAGAAAAAACTTCGTCCAAGATCATCTTATATTCAATTCTTTTTTACATCTTTATGCCCTTTTTAAATAAATCTACTTATTCTCAACACCTTTTAGCTCAACCTCCTCCTGGCTTCGACGATTTGCATTGAATTTTTACAACTTTTCTGCTGAAATTATTAAAAAACAATTTTCATTTGCTCAGCAGAAAATTGTGTCATTTAAAGGCCTGGCTCTAGTGACTTGTTGTCAAGCGCATTGAAACTTGCGTTTGCTTTAGCTTCTTCTGTTCATTTGTTTTATATTTTTTAGGTTTTTTGTTCAACTCGTTTTTCTGTGTCGACGTCAGCGTCACGTGTCTTTGCGTTTTGCCATTGTTTTTTTTTTTGTTTTTTTGTGTGCAGTTTCGATTTCTGTTTATGTCAACAGATCAGAGAGCGAACGCTATAGTATGTATGTATGCATAAAGACAGTGTAAGGTGTGGCCGGTCAAGGTGGCAAGCGTAAAAAACATGATATAATATCCACGAACAACTAATGCAATAACTAGGTAAAAGTGCAAGCATTAAGAGTAATCCAACACAGACACAACTTGCAGTCATAGTCGTAGTTCAATATTTGAAATGGCTTTGAAGGGCCCATAGCAAATGCTTCAAAAACTAGTTAGAATGACTCAATTATAGTTTGACAAACCTATTTTTAGACCGCCAATAGAACACAACTATACTTGCTGTAAGCCCAAAATGAATAGGCAAACTTATTTAGAGGAGACGAAGTCAAAGATCACAATTCACAGTCACTTTAAATTGTTAGACTAACATCAGTCTAGACCTAATCAAATCTGAAGGCAAATAAACGACTGAATGTAGCGGATTGGTTAGTATTTCGAATTTTTAAAATAATCAAGATAATTTGGAAAGGTTTTTTGGGCCGTTCGTATTAGACGAAATCAAGATACCCTATTTTAAGCAAAAAGACTACAGGAGAAGTTGAGGAAAATCATTATAGACTTTGTAAATTTTTCCTCATTCTCAAAATGGCCGATACAGAATTCATAGCATACATTTGGGAGTTACAAACGGACATAATTTTGTCTGGTATAAAATTGTTGACCTATTGGCCTATGTAATTGTTAATCGTGTAGCCGAAATCGAGATACTCTACGTTGCAGCAAATCATAATAGATCTAGTTTTAAGGTTTACCGATCCAGAATTCGTGGCATACCTTTGGGGGCGTTACAAATGGCATTCTTCTGTCTGTTACGCACTCTTTAACAACTTTCACACGGCCTTGTGTCCAGAATAACGATACTGGGCACATTTAAATGTTAATAGCGGGGTTTTCCTCATAGGCCTTTACCTTGCCACGCATGATTTAACCATCCACCGACACTTTGGGTCAATGGAAATGTTTTTATTTGATTCAATAATTGCTACAATTAGAAGATAACTGCCATATCTCATTTTACATTCGCACTGTTTGTGAACTATAATAATGGAATACCAGCCAGGTGTCGCCGTTAAGGTCAAAGTACACCCAGAGAGATGTGCAATGGGGTCGAACAATGGGGGAGGTAATGCACGAATGAATCGGTAGGGTATATAAATAAACACAAATTATATATATGTACATCAGATTCCCTCGTTTTTATTTTTAAGAGAACATTAAAAAGGTTTTCGACTATTTTCGGATCGGATCGAACGAAGATCGTTTGCTGAATTTTTAATTTCTCAACAAGTTAAACCAGAATTTAATTTGGGCAACTGCATAATGGATATATATAATATATATTTATGTATCTACAAGCAATTATTGATTTTATAAGTAATGCCATGCGTCTAAGATTGCCTTTTTGTTTTGTGTTTTTGATGTCTTCCAAGTCCCGGCCTGATGACTATTATAAAATTCGCACGTATGCCATTTGGTATTCGCTCGAACGGTTCGCATTCGCATTGAGACAGAAACAATTCAGTTGCGTCGCGACTGTGAACGGATCCAGTAAACGTTAGAAGATATACATACTATATATTTCGAAATCGAAAAGTAGCAGTAAATTCACATAATGCAAGTGCATCGAATGAAATTGTTAATAGGATCGGGGGGTGGCCTATTATTTGGCATTATCTTTGGTTGGGTTATATTTCCCAAAATCTTAAAGTTCATGATATCAAAGGTTTGTGTGTGCGTGTGTGTGTGTGTGTGTTTGTTAGTGTTTTATTGATCTATTTTTGGATCGTTTTTGTAGCAAGTCACTCTAAAACCTGGCACTGATATACGGGATCTTTGGTCAGCTACACCATTCCCTCTACATTTCTATATCTATGTTTTCAATGTCACCAATCCTGATGAAGTGGCTCGAGGCGCCCGACCACGTCTTCAAGAAGTCGGCCCCTTTGTATTCGAGTGCGTAGTCCATTTGCTAGCCTTGGTCTAGTCGTTTTCTTGATTGTTTTTACTCTTTTCCTTAGCGAATGGAAGGATAAATTTGATTTAATTGACGACGTGGTCGAGGATACAGTGTCGTATAACATGCGCAACACATTCATTTTCAACGAGGAGGCATCGAGCCCATTGACAGGTGAAGAAGTTATTACATTGCCACATCCCTTGTTGCAGGTAAGAGACAAAGCTCCCAAAAAAAACTAGCTCTTTATAATCTAATTCATCCAAAAACTATAGCTTATAGATTGTTTTTGGGCAACTGAATTTTTAAAACTAGTTTTCTCTCAAGATCTATTGAATTACTGGTTAATTTTACGTTACGTTTCGAAAGACGATCTGGTTAAAATATTATAGTATAATTCCAAATTCATTTCAATTAGAGAAAATTGTGGATTTAACTATAATATTTTTTAACTTTTGCACTCTGAAACTTGTAAATTGTGTTCAGACATATTCATTTAATAAAATATGTACACAGTTTTACGATATTTTAGAAAGTTTACACTCCCGATATAATCTTGTGTTATTTTCCAATGTAAGATCTCAGTTAAATATTGTAAAGAAATCATAAGTATTTATTTTAGGAGGATTTTTTTTTAAATTTCATGATTTAACTATTAATATTTTTAATTTTTGTCAGATTGTTTTTTATTAGACATATTTTCAATTTCTAATAAGAAGATTCCATACAAGAATTAAGAAATTTCAATTACGTATCAATTTGACATAATCTTCCAACATCTTATTCAAAACAATTCCATTCATTCCAATGATTGATAGCAATTTATAGTGCACTTTTTGATGTAAACCCTTTGATAAGTCACATTTAGGAACCTCTAATGACCCCATTGTTAGACTTTTGTAGGAACATTATGCAAATCAAGTGAACCAAGTTCCCAAGCTCCCATGAAATTAACTTATCAAAGAGAAAAAATAATGAAATTACAGCGACGCTTTAACGTTCCTTCCGTTTTTTTTTTTTTTTTGAGCGAATAGCAAATGAAGTGCAATTACGAGAAAATTTATCATAGACACATATATGTATGTAAGAATACTTGTATCTGTATCTATTATATCTAATTTGACAGCCCATCGGTATAACTGTGCAACGTGAGAGAGCCGCCATGATGGAATTGATTTCCAAGGCTCTGACATTAGTATTTCCCGATGCGACGGCTTTCCTTAGTGGTAAATTTATGGATATATTCTTTCGCGGCATAGATGTCGATTGCTCATCGGAGGAATTTGCGGCCAAGGCTCTTTGTACGGTATTCTATACGGGCGAAGTGAAACAGGCCAAGCAAATGAATCAAACACATTTCCTGTTCTCATTCATGGGTCAGGTAAGTGGAAATCAATCATCTGACTCTTAAGTTTCATGATCTTTATGGATATTATAGGCAAATCACTCGGATGCTGGACGCTTTACGGTCTGTCGCGGTGTCAAGAACAACATGAAATTGGGCAAAGTTGTGAAATTTGCCGATGAACCGGAATTGGATGCTTGGCCGGGCGATGAATGCAATCAATTTATTGGCACCGATTCGACAGTCTTTCCGCCGGGCCTGAAGCGTGAGGCTGGCCTTTGGGCATTCACCCCGGATATTTGTCGCTCCCTGGGCGCCATGTATGAACGTAAATCTTCGTATCATGGCATGCCAGCAGTGAGATATAATTTGGATTTAGGTGATGTGCGTTTGGATGAGAAATTGCATTGTTTCTGCGATGATCCAGAGGATTTGGATACCTGTCCGCCGCGTGGCACAATGAATTTGGCTCCGTGTGTGGGAGGTCCATTGATAGCATCATTGCCGCATTTCTATAAGGCAGATCCGAAACTAGTGGCAGCTGTCGATGGCCTCCATCCGAATGAGAAGGATCATGCAGTATTTATTGATTTCGAATTGGTAAGAGAAACGATCAGCAATAATAAGAAATCAAATAAACTCTTCTCTCCTGTTCGTTCAGATGTCTGGCACACCGTTTCAGGCAGCGAAACGTTTGCAATTCAGTTTGGATATGGAACCGGTCGAGGGCATAGAACCAATGCAGAAATTACCAAAAATTATATTCCCTCTATTCTGGGTCGAAGAGGGAGTTCAATTGAATAAGACCTACACCAATATGGTCAAATATACTTTGTTCTTGTGAGTAGAGACAGAATAATCTATCGATTATGCAGTTTAAACCAAAATCATGTGATCTTCCTCTCTTTCAGGGGTTTAAAATTTAATTCGGGTTTACGTTGGACAATTATCACCATGTCTTTGGTGGGCCTAATGTCGACCGCTTATTTATTTTATCAACAATATGACAGTCTGGATATAACCATGCCACCGAAAATAATCAAAGAGTCCAACAAAGTGGCCGATGAAATGGCTAGTAAGCCCAAACCGATTGAACCGAACACACCGATACCATCTCTACCTGGTTCCAATCTCTCACATCCCAAAGATCGCTATTAATTATAGTTATTCCGGTTCATATGATCATATTATTATTATTCTGTAACTGAAGCAACGCACCTGTAGTCCAATTCCAAATCAATAAAACAATTCCAAATAACAAACAAAAAAAATTAGATCCGCCCAGAAACTTGTTTAGGCCCAGATCAATGCACATGACTAACTCGACTTGTTCGCTTGGCATCTTGGATGGTGATGGATCCATATTGTTGATGCCGCTGCTGCTGCTCATGACACCAATAATGTGCACTGATCGGCGGTGAAATCGATGGCGACAAGTGGCACAATCGATCGTATCGATCGGCATCTCGTCATTTCTCAGACAATGCAATAAATGAACTAAATTGCTTTCCATTTTACCATTGTTCAAGTACACCATGCGCCTTCTCGTCGCATAGGCCAATGTCCTCAAAATGGAAATGCAAACGACACTTAATGACTTTTATAAAAATTTTCTGTTATTGCATAGAGAAACCGTAAGCTATATCGGTATATCTGATAATAAATGCTTAAGCGTAACTGGTAGTCCTATGTTAATATTTGTTTATTGATGAACACAGAAGTTATCGGGTATTATTATGCCAAGAGGTTTTATTCCTACAATAATTTCTCGAGGAATTTATATTTTTTGTTATTATTAGAGGTATTCGCGATCTAATTTCTCTAGTCATCACATTTCAAGCTTTGCCTAACGAATTTATATACAGGAAAATAATCATTCTGTACTTAATTCTTGGATATTTTTCAACGTAACGTCTAACTAAATATTTCCATCACTTAAATAAATTTTCCCATATTTATTATAAAGAAATCTAAACCGTTTGATAAATTTTGGAGCCACCCTTTATATAGTTAGACGAATGGAGATAAGAAATATATATAAAACTTACCCAAAAGTCTCACGATAAATATATATTCCCTAAGTTATTTCTAGAGGCAAACCGAATGCAAGTTGTTTGTTCCTTCAACCCAATTTTAATGTGACCCATTTTAAGAGGGAAAATTATCTAACATAACACATTATTCACTCATTATTGTGGATGCGACTTATCGGACCTTAGCCTAGACCCACTGTAGCCACTCAACCAGACAGCGGCACTGGCTGATACGCCAGCCAGATGTCATAAACTATAAAAATATGAGAATTTCGCTCTCTCTCTCTCCCCCTCTTTTGGAACGTGCTTATCGACTTTAAAAACAGCGAAAAAACAAACACTTTAAAGTTTCAACAAAATTATCGTGCAGAACTATAAATGACGCGAATATTCAATGGAGCACAATCATAAATTTTGATTAGCTTTGAACCGGGTGGGCAAAGGCGGCAACTTAATTGTGAATTCAAAACAAATTCAAGACCTGTTCACATTTTAGGGGTCGACTTTTCTGAGCTTTGATCGAGTTTTCGACATTTGAATTTAGTTAAATCTTTAAGCTAGACTCGCAATGTTGTCGTTTGTTGCTTTCTATGTCAATTTCTGTTTGTGTTTGATGCTTCTCATCGGAAGTTCAGAAACGCAATTAATCGAAGAGATTCCCATCGATCATCTGCAATGTCAGGAATATTTCTGTGAAGGACTCAACTACACTAGCAGCTCCCAAGTGGCCTATTTCAATGAGAAGGCCACAAAGGATATAAGGGATGCCAAAACTCTGCTTCTACACAGTTCCAATTTGACGAATTTACCTTTAAATATATTTCACACTTTTGACAATTTAGAAGAATTATTAGTTTGGGAATGCCAAGTAAAGCATATTGATCCGAAAAGTTTCGATAACGCAAAACTATTAAGGAAAATTAGTTTGGCTGGCAATTTAATAGATAAATTGGATAAGGACACTTTTTCGTTGGCCAAAGAAGGATTAGAGGAATTGGATCTAGCGGATAATCTAATGGAAAATCTATCAACGCAAATATTTTCAAGCTTAACCCAGCTCAAACGACTTCAGCTTAGTAACAATCGATTGAAGACTATTTCGCCAGGGGCTTTTCCATCAAATATGCAACTTCTAACCGTATCCCACAACAAGGCATTGAAGAATCTACAACTCTCTGTTAATCTAACAGAGCTTTGGGCCATTAATTGTGATTTAGAGAGAGTTCAATTGGACGGTTATGTTGTCAATGTTCAGCTGGAGGATAATTTCCATTTGGATATGTTGAAAGTGTCTCATCCACAGGCTTTGAAGCAATTGCATTTGGCCAATACGAAATTAAAGAATTTGGATTTTCTAACGAATGCCAGTCAACTGATCGAATTGGATTTAACTGGCATGGAAAAGTTATCGGGAATACCGTTATCCGTATTTCCCAAACAATTGCAAAGATTGAGCATTTCGAGTTCGTTTTCCCCAAGTATGTTGACAGAATTGAAGGACTTGAGTTATCTGGATGTACTTCATAATGATATGCATGAGATTTATCTAAGAGATAATGATTATGATTTATATGTTGAAGACAAGGCTTTGGTATGTGAACCTCTGGATGAACAAGTGGAAACTGATTATAATGATTTTCGAATGCATTGTTCCTATGTCTAAGAACAAAATAATAATAAAGACATTCAATAAACATAATAAAAAAGGAATTTCTTTGTGATGAGCTAATAACTAATACCTCTTAAATGGAATGGAATAATTTAGCAACTTGTTAATGGACAGAGACCATTCCAGAAAACAAAAATCCAGAATTCAAAATCCTACTCAATAAAAAATAATTTTAATTGATTCTCTATTTCCTTGATCAGGCATTAAATAAAGCCATTAAATTCGTGTTTTTATATTTATGCATTTTTAGCTTTAAATCAATTCCAAAGTCTCAAAACTTAGATGTGGAAAAATTAATCAGATGGAACAGAAAACATGCACACACAAATTATGTTTTTAAATATATACACATAAAAATTTAATGTTGATCATTAAAAATTGATTTATGTAATATTTAAAAATTTGTGATGGTCTTAAAAAACTTGTTGGTATATGAGATGGAAGACTTTTTTAATGCTCTGCACGAAGATGTACGAATATTAGAACTCTCTACAATTCGTAATTTCAAGATCTCAAAACCTCTTTGTATTTGTACAGATAAGTCTAAAATTTGAACCAAAACTTTAAATTTTGGAGCAAACATTTCTTAAGGCTTATTTGTTGCACCCAGCTAGTGACCATTTTGATATTAAGGACTTCTTTAGTATTATCTTCAGTTATTTCTACACAAAAGAGTTCAATAGATAAGTTTTAGATAGTCTCCAAAAGTAAGAGTATTTCCTGGGTATTGCTATGATGCAGCACTTTTCAATAAAGAGAGGTGCATTCGTTATAAAGAAATATATATTTAATTATAAGCGCGATGGAACAAAGATTTAAAAAGATTTGCTTTGCTACGCATATTAAATATATAGTATCCATAATCTAGAATCTAGATATGTATAGGAACAAGATGGTGAGGCATGACTCAGTTATTGCTGCTGATCAAGAATATATATATTCTTTTATACAAAGGGGCCTTCTTCCCTGCTATTGCTTAATTCTTTACTTTTACAATATTCATGCAATGAAATCAATTTGCAACTCATCTGATAAATAGATTGCAAAAGAAAGGAAAATTTTCAATAACTTTCCTTAGATTAAAATTAAAATGCCCGTTCAATACTCAGCGTAAAAGAAATAAGAAAATATTGAAAACAAATAAATTTTAGATGATGTACATATGTATAGCTAGGATCTACATACATGTGTATATAGAAAGTATGCCGACTTTGGCAAAAATAGTATTTGTTATACAATTTGTATACTCATATCAGGCAATTCTTATTTGTTGAATTAATAATATGAGTCTACGCATTTGTTTACACAGCAAAACTATTGAAGAAAATTTGATTTAAATTAAATGCAGGCGGCTCAGCCAGATGGTGAGTGAGAGAGAGAGAGAGAGTGGGGGAGGGGGGCAAGCAGAGGGGTAAACAAACAATGAGAATATCGAAACGGTTCCAGTAAAGAGAACAAAGTCTGCCTCTTTATGGGGGCATATAGAATATACTTATATACGAATATATAAACATATGTAAATTGTGTATGTGTGACTGTGTGTGTGTGTGTGTGTGTGTGTGTGTGTGTATGCAAAGTAATTGCGGCAAATTGAATTGAAAAGAAAAGGAGAGAGGGAAAGGGAAGGCTAAAGTGAAGACAACGAAAATTTATCGCTAAACGAAGTCATGCCGTTTCAATTGATCGGCAGCAAGCAAACAAACAAACAAACTGAACTGAACAATTTAGATATGTATGTATGTATGTACATATATATGTATATCTAACACCCGCGACAATTATGACTAGTAGTAGATCAATTATGATTTATAAAAAAACAAATTCCATTATTTACTATAGTATTTACCCAGTTATTTAGACTTAAGCTTAAAACTTCTTATCGCTTCAAAATTTAATTAGATTCAACAGGCAAATAAATTTAAGCAAATTTGTTTGCATACTAATTATTTGTGCCTTACTTTTGGGGCTCTCTTTTTGTTAGTTTATTTAACAAAAATCGAAAACGAAATCCAAATCAAAATAAAAGCAGGTCGAACGTGTTTTTTTGATAATATAAATAATTTCTTTTGTATTTTGTTATGGAAAATTTTTCTTAGCACCTTTTATTTGTTGTTGCTTTTGTGGGTGACAACAACCGGCAAAATAAGTATATATTTATTTTATTTCAAGTATTTTCAACAGCCAATTGTTGCAAATAATTTGTTTTACCCTTGCAGAAGGTATTTTAGAATTGAAAACAAATTAATTCAATACATCAATTTGTCAATTGTCACATGGATTAAAGTACGCACATTTTTTAAGTCTTAGAAGATCCATAAATCAAAGTTCTTTTAAGGAAATATCTTTTTGGATAATAAATACTAATAAGTGTCCTTCAATTATCATCTCATAGTTTCACAAACATTTAATTGCAGGGTATACCAAATTCGAAACAAAAATCTATGAAACACTCATAGTTTCCGGGGGATTGTTCCTCTGTTTTGTGTGTTGAACAAATGCCAAAAATAATTTTACTATAAATTTGAAAATATGTAAAAATATCAAAACCATACGTAAACAAAACCAAAAATTTTACAATCGTAAACAAGGCGTGAAATGAGGCAGAAAAACTGTTCACAGTCAATATGAAAAGTATGCACCGATTCACAATTCAATTTTCAAATTTTATGAAGCGAAGCGTTTGACGACAAATTCATAGAATTCTATAAACCTGAAAAAATTTATTTGAGATGCCTGGGCAGCAAACCTTGTGCGCGTACTTTTCTCACAGAATGTATTTAATGATCTAGCAAAAAGGAAAATTAACATTCAGTGACTCAGTAGTAGTTCAGTTCATCGACATACAAAGGGCCAGAGCTTCCGAAACAGACATATGTACATTTATTCTAATCACTGAAACATTATTCCAAACAGAGCTTTTATGAATCATTTGCGTAACGTTTCAATTTAAGAAAACAGTACACAAATATTTTCTCTGAAATCATATTACGTTCTAAAATAGTTGATAAACAGAATTGTTTGTTCGTTAAGCTTATATAAATTCATATTTCTAAGGTTAAGATTTGCCTGAATGTCTGGTAAAGTTTTGTATTATACTTATTATTCTTACTTATTTTCTTATCATTAACAAAAGGCGATTTGTTCGTTTTACTTGTTTTTCACAAAGTGTAAGGTAAACACACACTCACACACACACACACACACACACGAGTAAATCAGCCAAAGATAAGAAACAACGAATGGTGTTTGCTTGCTATTCGCAGTGACTTGACTTGAACTTGCTTTTGATTTGAATTTGGTTCTCTGCTCGGCTGACTAAGCCATATGTAATTGGGAAATCATTGAAAGGAACCCATTATATAGTGCGGATGTGGGGCTACAATTAGTTGGCCGCGATTCCATGACCTGCTAGACCAAATCCAAGCAACAACAATGAATGAAATTATAATACATGACAACAAAATAAAATATAGAATTCATGTACATTAGTATTACTATGTACACAGTATGTGTCTCTTTATATACTATATATTAGATGATGTGTAGTCATAATAAAAATCTGTTTTCCTATATTTTCATTTACTCTCAAAAATGTATTGATAGAGTCCATGGACTTTTTGGTGAGGAATTTGCTCATAAAATGTAGAAGAAAATGACAATCTTGTCAGTCTAAAAACTCATCATTAGCCTTAATGAAATTATTATATGATTGGAAATAAAAGATGCATTGAATTAAATTGAATAGAATACATGTATATTCATATATATTCTATTCCATCTATTGTTTCATTTACGAGTGCTCATTTATTCTTCTTTCTTATCTTCTAATTAAGATTATCCAGGTTTTCCTTTTCACAATTTTCTTTAAGTTCTATTTCATTAAAGTTTACATTTCCATTGACAGAATGTTTTCAAATGAAATTTCATACGTTTTAATGCTAATTTGGTTCGCAGCTGTTTTGGTTTTGATTTTAAAACGATTTGTCAGCTGTTCTAGCATCGATTTGATATGTATTAAAAGGATTTTATTGTAATTTAAATGAAGTGCATTAATTTAAAAGCAGGTAAATGAAACCAAAACCTATTCTTGAGTATATGGAGCAACATTTATCTGCTTAGGGAAATTCTTCTAAAAAAAATTATTTACAAATGCTTAATATTCGCAGAATCTATTTAGGATTAATATTAAAATATTTGGGGGGAAGAAGAGAGGAGGAAACGTACATGAATTTATGAGAAAATAAACAATTTTCAATTCATAGATTAAATGCCAAGCAATTTGAAACCGAATGATCACCTTTTTGTATTATTTTATTTGAACAAGGTCACGGTCACGCAAATGATTGTTCAATAGAGTATTTAAAATTCCATCTACCCACCCGCTTTTGTTTGGGCTTTTTTTGTGTGTTTTTTTGCGAAATCAAAACACCATGAATAGAATAGAATACAAAAAATTATATACAAAAGTAATATTATAGAGCTTATCTCCGGTTCGTGATACGTTTGGCGAATTTCATGATCGCTTTTCAGTTGCAATTGAAACGTGAAGTAACGTAGAACAATGTGGATGATTACTCGAACGGTGGCAGTGTTTTTCCTCTTGGCCCTGGTCCAAGCTAGAGAGGATCGGGATACGAATGACGAGTATGTTCAGGATGATGTGGAGAAAATAAAACGATTGATTAATATCGAGTCCATGTCGGATAAATGTGTCCTCATTGAGAGTGATGACAATATGAAACGTTGTCACGGATTCAATTTCGATAAAGCCGATGAGGTGGCCTTTTTTGATCTGCAAACCGAGGTGAGAATATCGCCCGATCGTGATACCTATGAGGTAGGCAATCAACCGCGTGTGGATTTATTAATATTCGAGAATTCAACATTCACCAGTTTCCCATTGCATTTGTTTTACTCATTGGAATTGAGAGAACTTGATATGCGCAATTGTCAAATGGAATATGTGACATGGGAAAGTTTTCTAATGGCAAATAAGCTGACAATATTGCTATTATCGGAAAATAATATCGAACAGATCGATGAGAGCACTTTCAACTATGCCAGTGAATTGCAATTTCTGTTTATTCGCGGAAATCGCTTGAGACATTTGAATGCAAAAGCCTTTAAGGGTTTGCGTAAATTGCAACATTTGGACTTGAGTGCGAATCAATTGACAACATTGCCAGAAGGATTATTTATGGATTTGGAAAGGTTACATCAAATTGATTTATCGCATAATCAATTGAGTTTCTTGGGCAATGAACTATTTGCCCAGAACTCATATCTATTGACCGTCAACTTGAATACGAATCATTTGCGTGAAATAGAGGAAAATGCCTTTCGTCGTTCCACAAATTCACCTCCGCTTTTAGCTGTGGATCTCTCAAATAATAATCATCTGAATGTATTGCTATTGAATTTGAATGCCGACGATTTGCGTGCTCGCAACTGTTCACTGGACCGCGTCAATCTATATGGCTCGGTGACGAATGTCGATTTGAGTGATAATCGCTTGCGAGAGCTTTACTTCACCCAGCCGGAGATAGTTGAACGTCTGATTTTGCGTAATAACTCACTGGGACAGTTGCCCTCGCTGACGCGAGTGCCACGTTTGCGTTATCTCGATGTTGGCGATAATCCCGGATTGGGTGACTTGCCCAAGGGTTGGCAAACACCGGCACTTCAATTCCTGGATATTAGCAATACGGGACAACAGGAATTGGATGCACAGTCCGCATTCAAGGGCATGCCGCAATTGAGAAAATTGAATATATCCTCCAATAATATCAGTCAAATTGATCCGCAATCCTTTGTAGAACTCACGCATCTAACGCATTTCTATTTCCATGCAAATAATTGGAATTGCTATAATCTCAATAGTCTAATGAATTTCCTAATAAGTCCATATGGCATTAGTTATACGCCAGATCAATATAAAACTGATTTTCCGGGTGAATATATCCTTGGCATAGCCTGCATGTATCGTCTGGACGAAACACTAACCGAACCAGAATCCGAATCGGAACCATCATCATCATCTGCAGGCACTGCATCAGTTGAATATGTCAGCCTGGAATCACAATCACAAAATCTCCAACACTCCAAGGATGCACTTGACCAGCAAAAGGATATTGATAGTCTGCGAAATGAGCTAAAAGCAATAGTACAACATTTCGATGCGAAATTCGATAATGTTTATCAACAATTGAATGAATTGAATCAGAAAATGCAATCGATTGAGAATATAAATAAAACCCTATGGAAAGATATGACTGTATCCATTTCAAATTAACTTTCTTCATTTGAATTTTTGTGAATATGTCTAACTTTTTTCGAAATCTCACTTATTAAAATCGTAATAAAGAACCTTTAAAGTATATATACCAACATAAAACTATGTTCCATTTTACTATCCCATCTATCTATTTCACATTTCAATAGATTATGACATTTTAGACTCCCGATTATGAGCACAAATATTATAAAGGAAGGAATTCTAGGGATATGCACTGCTAATCAGTATGTTAGTAAGAAACAAAATTTAACAAAAAAGATGATCAGGTCTAACAGTGCAAGATCGTAGCTTCTTAAAATAGAAATGATGTTGGCAATGCCATAACAAGGCAAAGTCTTTAAAATGGCAATGCCAGGATGACTCATATCCCTTCTGACTCAACAGTACAAACAAATAAGAATCAAAGCCAACTTTTCAGACTTTTGAGCACACAAATTGTAAATATTTTTCTTAATACAAAAATATTGATTTTGTCCAGGCCAAGCAAAATCTCAGCAAACAAAATGGTACGAAAGGTTCATTCAACTGTAAAGTAAAGGTAATTACAATACATAATTAGGCGAAAATAAAAAAAAAGAAAAAAATAATAGAAGATCGGATCGGGCTACTGAAATAAACAATAATTTTAATATAAATTTATTTATGTTCAAATGGCTCCCCCGGCTCGCGGTATTCCTCTTTCATTGAAAATTTATGGCTTACTAATTGGTAAGATAAACAAACAAATACAATCGAATCCATCCGATCCGATAGAGCATCTGAATTTCGTGGCCAAATGGTTTCAGTATCTGGCAACTGAGTTAAAATTTCGTGTACTTTTTGCACAAACATGTGATTGAATCTATATGTACAAATGTACATATATATATATATATGTAGATTCCGTTTAACGGTAATTGTCAGAAAACAACTCGTGCCAATCGCAGCAACAACTCAGCACATTCGTGCACAATTTATGTACATACATATGTATACAGAAAGTATTAGAACTTTGGATTTTCATAACCTTTGCAATTGGGGGGACTAACAATTTCAACAACTTGTTTGTAACACACCAAAGCGAAATTGAAAACAAATAATTTTGATTTAGTAACAAAAACCAAGGCTATATTCGTCTGCCTTTATAAATCTTAAGCTATATCAAGCTATCAAATGCATAACTCATATAGAAAGTATTTGTTGTAAGCTTTACAAGTTTAAAATCAATTCGTATTCTGATCCGTACTTATTTGTGCTAATGCACAGATAGACATAAAGCAGTTAAAGTCGTTTATTATCTGTTTGAATAAAAAAAGTTTATGGAACACGTGCGGTTTTTTTATACTTTTAGGGTTATACTAAAGGTCAAGTCAATAGGAAACTGCGGTCTTAAAAAACATAATGTACATATGTATGTACATATAGTCAATTGATTCTGATCATTTGAACAGTAGAAGCTGATTCTGATTTAATTTTATAAATCATTAATTTAAATAGAATATTTGATTTTTTCGTTTTTTTGATTTTGGCTTTTTAAAATGTTGAAAAAATATTCAAAAATTGGATCTCTGAACTCTGAACTGAAAATTAACATAATATGGAAGTCAATTTTTCGTGAAAATGGGAAAACTTTCTTCGCTTTTTATTGATCAGTATATATCTACATATGTACATGTATGTGTATGTATGTTTCTATCACTAAATAAACAAATTTGACAGCGCCCCTGTACAAAGCTAAATTTGTTTAAAAAAAACTGTATTAAGCTGATTCCAATCGAGTACGCCAGGTCTTCGAAAAATTGTATAATCATTAAGATAAGAAAAAAAACATTTCTGCATATAACAAAAGAGAATGTTAGGGAAAAACCAACGAAATAAACACAAATCTCCCTTCATATCAACACAAAATAGAAAGCAAGTAAGGTATAAAACAAATGATTAAATATTAATCAATGTATAACAAATAAACAATAATTAAAAAAATAATATGTCAGCAACGAACCTTTTTGTTGTATTAAGTTTAATCACTAACTGCAAATATTTTTGTACTCTTTGTTGTTGTCGTTGTTGTAATTTGTGTTATTTAATTGAATTGTGTATTAGCTTGTTTTTGCCACTTTTCAGACACATAAAACACATTGAAGAGAATTTTTATTATTTTCACTATTTTTTTTAGCTACACTGATGTCGTCGGACATATATTTTTTTGAAAGATTAAAATTGAATTATAATAGTTGAAAGATTAGATTAAGAAAACTACACACACTTTTTTCTTATTTGTTTTTCACTTGGGCAAACAAGTAACCACGACAACAACAACAATTTTCAGTTAATAGAATTGAAAAGAAAATTCCACAAATTAATTATTAGCTGGAGCCACAAATAAAAGTGGCGCGGCGGCTCTATGGAAAATTTCCAATAAAAAAAATGCTAGCCGTTTGTATGTGTGAGTGTGCAGCAACAGCTGATTTCTCCAGGCAGCTGATTCTTATTCAATTTCAATAAAAAATATATGAAATAAACACACAATTAACTTCTTTTTGCAATTTTCATGGGGTAATTGTTGTTGTTGCTGGCGATGGTTATTGTTGTTGTTGTTGGGTGTTGCTTATTGGAGTTGTAATTTCTCTGCCACTGCTGCTGACAATTAAAAGCTTTGTATACCAGCTTATCACAAAATTGTGTTAATAATATTGAAGAACCACCAGACACAGACACACACTGGGCACAAGTGCCTCTATAAACGTATAGAAATCTTATTTACATATATCCAAAAAGGACATCAACAGGTAAACACTTCATTTACACTCACACATTCACACATCCATAGAGGATGTTTTCCGCGCCTTTTTCTTTCACTTATTTGCGATGCCCTTTACAGATTCGGCCCGCTCCTTTCGAAAAATTGACTTTCACATTTAATTTTAATAAACATTTACACATTTGCAGCGCAAACAGGAAAAAACAACACGCAATCAACACTCGCACAGTATGTTGTATTATTAAGCGATTTTTTTTCAAGAATGGATATCGGCAAAAACATCACGACTTTCCAGCATGACAACAAAAACAACACAACCACAACAAATAAAAACACGCGATTCGCCTAGTCTTTGTGAATTCGCTTAGCAACTCTGAATTTCGACTAGTCACAGTGAACAACTTCGCTTCGCCACATTGAATAACTTCGCCGCGCCATAGCGAACAAATTCGCCGATAAACCGTGAATTCGCCTCGCCACAGTGAATATTGCGCTCCCCAGTATATTAACATTCCCATTATTTTATTTGGCACTGTTAAATAGCAGAAATTTTTAACATACCCATTCCCATTATTTTGTACTGTTAAATAGCAGTAATTTTTAACAGACCATTATTTAAGCCCGTTATTTGGTACTGTTAAATAGCAGTCATTTTTAACAGACCATTATTTAAGCCTGTTATTTAACAGCAACAGGTGGGAATTAGTTATCGGTACACAGAAAGGAAAAAATATACATATGTATGTATATGTAATATAAATTGAACTGCAATTTGTTTCAAATTTTAAAATTAAATTTTGATGCTACATTTTTCAATAAATTAATACTGCTAGCTCGAATATTATGCCAATTTCTATTTTCTGTATTAGGTTTAAAAAAAAGTATTTTGGTTAATATTACTTTCTATATCCAAATCTAAATCAAGTTTTTATTTCCTTTCACTTGATTTGAAAAATAGTAAGGGTAAGTTAACAATTTGTATGCTAACCACCTGTCCTTCAAGCTCCCGACACCAACAATGCTGGCCCAAAACTCCAACTCTAAGTCAAATCAAAATCAATAAAAATGGCGCATTGCAATAAAGGCCGTACGAAGTGACGCCACCAGCAAGCACAACAGCAACTCCTACTACTTCTCCGACTAAAGCCAATGCGACTCACCTGTTCGATGTCAAAATCCCATTCAGGTGAGGGTGAACGTCCCTCTGACCTACCCTCAGCGCCAGCTCCACCCCCACCACCACCACTTCGACCACTATGGCCAGTGGGCGGAGGTGTACCTAAAGCCGGAGAACTTGCCTGCGGCTCTTCGGGTATGACAGCAAACCGCCCACGTTGCAAGATGGGCGAGATGGCGCCATAATTAGCTGTGAAAAACGATTTATTACTAATTTGATTTGATTCTGTAATGATTCGACTTACACGTGGGCATTAGACGAAACCGTCCCAACGTCGTTTCCGGCGGTCCTTGGGGGCTAGATGATGTGACGCGAAAGCGCCCACGACGAGCAGCAGCCACATCCTCATAGCCACCACCGGCTCCGCCGCCACCCGCGCTGCTGTGCATTGCACTATTTAAGTCAATCAACTAAAACTGCAACGAAAGAAAGAGAACAAAAGAAGCCGAGTTAGTAAGAGAGTAAGGAGAGAAAAAGAAAGGGACGTGCAAAATCAATAGAAATGACCAACTTCAGTACTCGGTCGGATGCACGCGAACTCTTTTACAACACTTTCACCCCCCTCCTCCCCCCCCCCCTTGCCAATACCGCAGGCAAAAGGGAGAGAGAGAGTGAGAGAGCGTGAACCAAAGCAAATGAGAGAAAGATGACTGCTTGGCCACGCGACAATGCGGCGTATGTGTAATAATTTATTATTTTTGATGCTCCTCTTTGTTAATTAAAACGTTTTCTTGTGCTCTTCCACATCCCCCCATTTGATTTAATCTTTTTGCCGCCTTGGCATTATTCTTTATGATATTTTCTCTCTGTTTATTTCACAATTTTTGATGACTAATTATGAGTTTTTAAGAATTCCTAGAAAACGCCATCGTTTTTCCTAATGGAAAATAAAGATATACCTGTATATGAACTATATCAATGAAGAAAAAGTACGAATTCCTTTATATGCATTACATTTTTCCATTAGCAAAAATTGGACTAAAAGATGCGCCAATTAGGCAATGTAAACATTGTTTTAGCTACATACATAGCCAGAAATTTGATCAATAAAATTGCGAAACTGTAGAATTTAACACCGTAATTTGTTTCAACTCAATTTTAAAGCCAATTGAATAGACAGAATAAAAACGAATTGACAAAATAGAAATATCTAATGAAATCGCTTACGAGTCAAGACCGAATAACTACTTGAACCGCTTACACACACAAAAATATATAGTTTAATAGAAAAATTCAGTCCTTCTATGATATTATTAACACTTTTAAGTGTTTTTTGGTAGAAACATATAGAACAGGACATAACGTTGACAGTTTCCTTTCTTATATACACATATGCATGTGATAACCTAGTTTCCTTTAGACAATTTCGCTAATCTGTGTTTTTTAAAAAAGATTTTAATTAAGGTTTGAAGATATTAGGCGAGTACTAAGTTTATAATATAAACTTTATATGTATAAATAGTAACATAAGCAGTTAAGATATGGGAAAAAAATCATATCACTCGCATATCACACCACAAAGTCACTTGAAATCGAGATATATTTTAATTTGATAGATAAATTAACTGCATTTATTTACATTTCACATACATATATATTTTTTATCTAAACGAAATTGAAGAATATGTGTTTAAATATTTACCAAAATTTATATTTATTAACAAACTGGAGCACTTTATTATTAATTAATATTGATTATTGTTAAACAGTTTGTGGCTTCAACTTTTCGCGCTTAAATATAAACGGGAAAAAAATGTTTGCATAACACGCACAAAAACCAAACTTAACACGAGATGAATACTACATATATGTATGTATATATAGAAAAACTACTATATATATGCACACGATTTGGACAGATGTCTGTATATATAAACGATTTCGATATTGACATCTCGCTTTTATGTATTCTTTTTTTTTGTTATTTTATTTTTGCTTTCTTCACTTTTTTTTTGTATATTGATTTCCCTTTTTTTCACTTATTCTTTTTGTTGTTGCTTGATAAATTAACACCGAAACACTAAAAATACAACAAAATAAAAGAAAAGGAAAAACCGAAACAAATTGAATACAGAACAACGGAGACTCAGCTGCTGCAGCAACAACAACAACAAACAAGAGCGCGACCGTTCGAGAGAGTGGAATTTTGCATTTTATGCAACTGCCAAAATGCCAAAAATGAAATTGGCTTGGCCAAAACAGAAAAAAAATGCACCCAGATGATAAAGAGAAACAACAACAATAAACCGAACTAAAGCGAACAGCAAAAGAGACGAAAATGCGGCCAAAAAGAATGCAGTACCAAAATAAACCGAAGCAAAATTCAGTTTGCTTTCGCTAATTGGCAAAGAGAGAGAGAGAGTGAGAGATTCAAAGAGACAGGCAACCTCATAGTGAGAGAGTACAACACAAAGAGCGAGCGATAGAGAGACGAGTGCAACGATGCCACACTTGGGGTTCATTGCAATGCAATTGCATCTGCAGCAATGAAAACGAAAACATAAAATTCCAAGCAGAATTTTGTAAAGACGACTTTCGGATTCCCTAGGATAATTCACGAACGCCTATTTTCTAGTTGTTCCTTTTTGTCAACAACTGAAACAAACATCTTAAACTTAACGCTTTTCCAGGATCGTAATTTTAAGTATACCGAGCTTCTTTAATGACACACATTAAAACAAATAAATTTATTAGATTTAGTAGATTTTAAAGATACTTATGCCCTCTGGTGATAGGGAATCAAAATGCTAATAACGAACCGGGGGCGGATGGAGGTGGGGGACTGTTCCACATGTGCATTTTGAGAGTGAGAGTGAGAGAGCGAGTTCCTGCTCACATTATATTTAATTCATAAAAGCGCAAATGACAACAACAATAACAGAAAGTACATTTTGTGACTTTTTATATGCATTTCTTTTTTTTAGCCCATCTTTTTCTCCCTGTGAACCCCCCCAAAACGTTTTCTTTTGATGTGATAAGTAAACTTCTTAGAATACGAAATTTTTAAAATGTTTTTGAGGATATTTTTGCAAAATTTTATTGTTCAATTTGTTTATATTTTGGAAAATTGGCAAAATAAACACGTGAGAGCTTTCTGACGAAGTGATGTGCTAATTTGAAGACTGGAAAAAAATGTTTTTGATGATAATCCCGATGAAACACTACGTCTGATGAGATAATTTAAAATGATGGACAGCCAAGAGTTATGACATGTTGAAAAAGGAAGATAGATTAAATGATAGCAAAGTGTGAGTCATCCCATAGTGTGGGGGAGGAAGGAAACGAATAATATTTCCCATTTCGTGGAGCGATGAAATGATTAGCCGCCCGCATTAAACAAAGACAGACCATCATTATCATTCTCATTATTTATCTTTTAACTTCAACAGTTTCTTTAGTTTTCGTTCACGATTTGCGCACAGGAGAGAAAAGTCGAATTGTTGGCCACCTCAAAGAAAATTGTATTTTCTTTTTGGGCGCACGTCCAAACATGTGACTGATGACATCATTTTGGTGTGGGTGTGGGATGTGGATATTGGGCGGATGGGCAGCCAGACAGTTGGGCAGCAACAACAAGTAAAATATGAAATAAGGAAAATGCCATCAACAACAACTGTTTAAAAATAGTCAAAGAAGAATCCAGATTATATATAATTTTTGTTGTGTAAATGTCAAATGCGTTTATTGGCCTCAGGTGTTGCATGCAACAGCGCCATTTGATGGGCATCTGTTGAAACGTATGACAAAATTATAGCCATTTACTTTATTTATTTACTTTATTTTGCATTTCTTTAGATTTTGTAGTATTTTAAGTTTTTGAGCGAAAATGATTTCAAACGATGAAATTGACCGAGAAGATCAGATGATACTTGCTTATCGTTTGGCTTATTTAACGGTCATTAGACATATTTTTTTGTTAGCAACTGGCCATAAAATGATTAGCAGATAAGAAATACAGACGCCAGACAAGAGACAACACCAGTTCAGTTTGATTGGCAATGCTAATTATTGTTTTCTTTTTTGTTTTTAAAGCTCTTCCCTCATTCTGCAATATTATTTTTATAATTAACAGCGTGAAAAACTCTTCCAATGCGGCTACACATAAAGAAATCAGTTGTCAATTGATGTTCAGTTTTAAGTTTTCAAAAAAACAAATATAGAACCGATATGAGGTTTCCAATTGGATTGTGAGTGTATTTTGATTAACTTGGTAATGGATCTATGGAAGTATGTACATATGTATGTATGTAAATTGTAGATATGTCTGTATGTATTTCAATATTATTTATGCATGTGGCCTTTTGTTTTGCTTGGGATTTCTTGATTTTATTTTATTATACAAAACGATGATAAGGCGACGACGACATTGGGCGTCGGGAATCGGGCGCTATCTCTCCGTTGTGTGAAAAGCGTTTATGCATATAAATCACTGGCAAAACAGATAAGTTGCTAAAATGACAATCAAACCTAACAAAACCAAATGAAACGAAAACTTTACATAATTTTTGAAACCGGCTTCTACATGTATGCACAACAACAACCGGCAAATTGTTAACGGTACTACCTAGCCACCACCATTTTGTCTTTAAGAAGAGAGAGAGAGAGCGAGCTCACCTCTCGCGCAAGTGCATACAGGGGATGTCTCTTTCGCTCGTTCTTGACAAAAAACCGAAATTTTTGATTATAAAACAACTAAACATTTATTGTAAAATTACGTTTTTCCTTTTGATTTTGTTTACTCAATTTGATATGGTTGAATATGTGGCTAAAATTAACTAAATACAGTCACACGCACAACAAATAGACAATAGACGTCACCAGGGGCAGTTGCCAATACACACACACATTGCCAAACAGCTGGCAGCAACAAAAACAACAATAACCATAACTCACCCAATATTTCGTTTTTTATGTAAAATTCTTTCTTTTCTCTATTTTTCACAGACACACACACAAAATTGATATAGCACTTGTTTTAAAAATTATATTTGATGCAATTTGTTTGCTTTAATTTATGATAATTTTAGCACAAATGCGCAAAGCATTTTTCACAATTTCATTATGGGGGGAGTTTTTCTTATAAGCCCGCACTTTTTGCCAATCGTAAACGCATTTATTATATAAAAAACCGACGGATACGAATATTGCTTAATAAACAATGTTTTAAGCACCCGAGCCTAATTATCAGCATTCTGCAGGTATATAACGGGAAAATAACGGAAAAAGCATAACCCACGACATTCCAACATGAAAACAAAAACAACACTGCAAAAAAAAATAAAAAAAATAATCGATACGCATTGCCTTGGCGCAATTATCGAAAAATACCGCAAAATTAAACAGTTTGGCCGCTGAACTGGTTCCGAATTAAATTTGAAACTTGATTTCGCTCCGCTTTTTAATTGAATTCAATTAAATTTTATTAAAATGAATTTACGATTTATTAATTATATTATATTTCATTAAATATCATCCACAAATGTAAAATAATGCTTTGTAATTATTTGTGGCTTAGAGCGTTGTAGCTTCTTTTGAAAATACCAGGATGCATCCAATAAATAGTCTCCAGTGGGAATGGGCAAGGGAAGCAGTTCTGATCTCAGATAAAAATCTTTGATAATTATTTCACCCTGCAAGTAATCCGAAAAATTAATAGAAAAAAAATCTTTTTTTAGATAAATATGTACCTCAAAAGGACAGGGATGTTGAAAATTAGAAAAATCCCTAAAGAGTCCAAAAATTATTATAGCAATTGGATCATAAGGATGTTTCATGAAACGGCACACATCTATGGTAGCATTATAATTAAATATTTTGTAGCCATTTGATTTCTTGAGCAATTGGAGGTGAACACGTAAATGATTGACTGGGTGTAATAGCGTCGCATTAAAATTTAGCGTTATGTGATTTCGTTTAACAGCTTTTAGACGACATTGGTTTACTTGAATCCACGAAGCGTTACGGTTCTCGCACACTAGATTTGTAAACTTAAAAATGACAGCATCCTGGGGTATATAAGGATAGATACATATAAAAAACAAACACGCTTCGTTAAATTTAAAACTTACACTATATTCTGCCTTATAAGCAAGGTAAAACGTCACCAATAGAACCAACTTGAACTGCATACTGTATAGCAATGGCACGAAAAGCTGTTTACTCCAATATAACATTCAAATCTTTCCGCTTGAATATGTATTTAGTAATTACGAATAATGAGCAATTAATACTTAAAAGGTTTTCCCTGATATTACTGCGATTAGTTTTAGTTTAAAAGCTACTACACACATATGTTAAAATAAAGAATAAAAAGGAATATAAATATTGTTTAACTTCAACTGAAACTGCTTTTGAATTAAGGCAAACATTTATTAATTGTATATTATTTTGCAACCTTTTTCCCTTTATTTGTTGATAATGTTTTGTGCATTTTATTTATTTAATAAATTAGTGGTCCTCCAAAAAAGTAAAATATTGATTTGTAGTAATTGCTAGTTTCTTATCGAAAATCCATTTAAAAGTCATTAAATAATCTCCCGTGGGTATGGGTAGAGGTATCAAGTCTGATCTTAAGTACAAATCCTTTACAAAAACTTCGCCCTAAAAGAAACCAGAAATGTTAATTATTAAGAGTAAGTATAACGTTTAAATTTTTTACCATATAAGGACATGAATGATTAAAGTTGGAGAATTCTTCAAATTGTCGAAAAATTAATATGGCCATTGGATCATAAGACTTCTTTAAAAAGCGGCACGCATCTATGGTAGCATTGTAATGAAATAGCTTGTATCCATTCGAATTCTTTAGCCATTGGATCTGAACATGTACCCGATTGACCGGATGCAGTAAGGTGGCATTCACATTAAGAGTAATGTGATTACGTTTTACTGCTTTCAGACGACACTGGTGGACTTGAATCAATGATGCATTGTGGGTTTCACATACGAAATTCGTAAATTTAAAGATAACACCATCCTGACGGACAAAAGAATATCATAAATATGTAGAACACATTGTATTAAATTTATTAAACTTACTATAGTGTATGCAAAATAAATTGCCACAAAAAGTACTAAGTTAAACCGCATAGTAACGAAACCGTAATGGCATTAAGAACTGACTACTGAAGTATAACATTTCGCTTTTCGCTTAACTAAACACTTTAATTTGTATTTTATCTTTCGCAATTAGAGCGCAATTATTTATAATCATTTGACCGCTTAAAGCCAATTGGGTCCGGTCAAAGATCCATAATTGATGAATTATCCGAAAAGACCAAACCGTTAAAAAAAATGGACTTTGTTTTGAAATTCAAAGAAGATATTAGAAGATATTAATCGACAAACAGCTGAGCGGCACAGCTGGTCACACTCAGGTTTTTGTATTGTTTGATTGAAATACTGGGCAAATTCAAGGGAATCTAATAATACGGGTAAACACTGTTGTAGCGTGGTCAAGAAATTGGGAAAAGAAAAAGAGTGTTGTTATTTACAGAATGCATACGTGAGTATATATTTATGTTCACCAAAAGAATAAAACTAGAAGCTATGTGGTTCTAATGATTTGCAGACATGAGCTCTTCAAGACGCCGCAAGAAGAGGACGAGGTCGAGGTTTCGGAAGACGATGTAGTGGGCTTCATAGCCGAAATTGAGCAAGAAGTTGTTAACGAATCCGACAGCGATATCGGTGAATACGAATTGGGGGATGATATAGGAGCACCGGAACCATTTGAGCGCGCTATAGCCAGCAACGAAGACAGCATCAGCAGCGATGGCAGCTTTTACCCAAATGAAGCAGATTCCGACACAGATTCCGATCCTTTCATGCCAGATGAGGAGGATGGCGCAGGAGGTAGTAGTGGTGGTGGAGCCAGCAAAGCCAAGCGGCGCAAAGATGATGATGCGCCCAGTGGCAGCCTAACCAGAGACACTGGCGGCGCCTTTGAAATGGACGAGGATGACGAGACGGATGAAACAGTGCGTGCGATTATCGCAGCCATAAAGAAACCACGCAGTGCTCCCCCTGAAATCAAACTGGAGGACTTTATCACAGACATATGCTTCCATCCGGAGAGACATATTATTGCCTTAGCCACAATTATTGGTGATGTGCATCTTTATGAATATAGCAACGAGGAGAATAAGTTGCTAAAGACCATTGAAGTGCATGCGAAAGCTTGTCGCGATGTGGAATTCACTGAAGATGGCCGCAGTCTGATCACCTGCTCCAAGGATAAATCTGTGATGATCACCGATATGGAAACGGAGAAATTAAAAAAACTCTATGAGACGGCCCACGATGATGCCATAAACAAGCTGCTCGTTTTGGACGAACGTCTCTTTGCCTCGGGCGATGATTCGGGCACTGTGAAGCTGTGGGATTTTCGTACAAAAGATCCCATATTCGAGCTCAAAGAGATCGAGGATCAGGTCACCCAAATGATAACCAATGAGCAGAATAAACTTCTGTTAGCCACCAGTGCGGATGGGTACCTAACCACCTTCAATATTGGCGCTCGCAAATTGTATGTACAATCGGAGCCATATGAAGAGGAGCTCAATTGCATGGGCATTTATCGCGGCAACTCCAAACTTGTTGTGGGCACGTCAAAGGGTCGCCTCTATACCTACAATTGGGGTTACTTTGGCTACCATTGCGACATGTATCCGGGCATTAAGAGTCCCATTAGTCTAATGATACCCATAACCGAGCGCATTGCCTGTGTAGCTGGTGAGGATGGCAATATCCGCGCCTGTCACATTACACCCTATCGCAATCTTGGAGTTGTGGGACAGCACAATATGCCCATCGAATCGATGGATATCAACACAAATGGCGAGCTTTTGGCAACCTCATCCCATAATAACGATGTCCGTTTCTGGAATGTGAAATATTTTGAAGATTTCGGGGACATCAAGTACAACGAGAAGCACAATGCCTACAAGGAGAAACGTCACAATTTGCCCTCATCCAAATGTACAAATGCTTCAGATTTCTTTGCGGATTTGGCCAAAGATGATAATAATGATGCTTCCGCTGGGCCCAGCAATTCGTCTTAATTAGTTAATTGGAAATCTCCCAGCTGCTTGTAGTAGGATTTTTTTAATTTACCAGAAGATAACTGTTAAAGATCCCCCATCTACAAATATATATATATACATACATATATATGTATATATGTTTTAAGTAAGTAAATAAAGTTAAAACCAGCATGTTAATCTTATTGACATAAAACTTCTTGTCAGTTGGTCTTAAAAAAAATATTAATAATTCTTGTGTATTTATTTTGGGGAAAAGGTGTTCAACACTCCTTCACATAGATCGGCGAATGTCTGATATATATATATATATCTGAAAAAGATTATACTTGAAACTATTGCTAAATTATTGAATGAAATAACGAAAAGAAATAATTTTTTTCAATTTGTTTTTATTTGAATAGTTTTACTGCCTTCTGATATATGGGTTAACATATATGTATGAATATATATGAATGATATATTGTATGGCACGATAAGAATGATTTGATTTTGAGCTGTGAGTTTCAGGGATCATAGACAATAAGTTATAAAATTCAAAAATATTAATTATAAATTAAAAACATTATATACATAAAGATAATGATAGTATAAAAAAGTGTGGGAGAACGGGCGGGGGGCAGAAACTAATAGAAAAAATAACGAAATTACCATTTGAGTTGCATTTTAGCTTTTATCGATTTTCAAAACACATTTCTTTTTGAAACTATACTTATATACAATTACATCGATAATTTTTATGCAGACAATCAAAAGTTATAACAACTATGTGTAGATATGGACAAATTATAATTACGTTTGGTTAGCATTTCCCCAAACCCGATACACACATACTTAGATGATCTACGGGGGAAGTACCAACCAAAACCTTGCATTAATTGCAATCACATGAATTTTGTTTCACATACACATATATGTATAAAGGATATTACATAATTTTGCTTGGGTTTCTTCTTCTCTTCATCATTCGTGTTCTTTTAGATAATTGTTGGTTTTACAACTCAACATTATTTGTTAATGTTGTTGTGTTCTTGTAATTTTTCTTTCAAGTCATCAGAAAACGCTGAGAACTCTGAGAGTTGAAGCGCTTTGTGGTTTGTTTGGAACGAACAACGTTTCTCGAACTTGATTTCTTTACATAAAGACACCGCCATGAACACAATGTCATAAAGCCGGAGGAGCAGCATTCGAAGAGCCGCTAACACTGCTCGATGAGTTTGGCCCTAAAGCATCCTTGGCCATATGCGTTTCAATATCCACACGACAAATGGGGCAGTGTTTATTGGTGACCAGCCATTGGTCCACACAGTCAGTATGGAAAAGATGCATACACGGCAGGCGACTAGTAATCGTAATTTGATTAGCTAATATGTGTATGGAAGTCATTGGTTATTCTATTGCTTACCGAACATCGTTCTCGATTTCGAATAGGGACAAGCATATGGCACACTTTTCAGCATCTTCATCAGTTTCGCTGGGCCTACGCACACGTCTGTATTTATGTGGCAAGGTATTCCGTTCAATAGTTTCCTACATTGAGAGAGATTGATTGAAAAGTCAGTGCCTTTGATTTTCTCATAACTTACCAATGTGGCTCCACGATTTGGACGCGGAGGTCCAATTAATATACGTGAGCCCAACGATAGTGGAGTGGCCAAACCAATCTCAAGATGCAACGGCGAATAATGATGATGGAACATATGATGATGTATAGCTCGTCGGCGCTGTTGCTGATGTTGCATCATGGACTGTGGTTGCTGCTGCTGCTGTTGTTGTTGTTGTTGCTGCTGCTGATGTTGTTGATGTTGCTGCTGCTGTTGTTGTTGTTGTTGACGATTGTTCCTAAGCTCCGCCACTGCGGCAGCTGCAGCCTGTGCAGCAGCAGCTTGGGCCGCTGCCGCTGTTGCATTGGGATCATATGGAGGATAGTATGCCGGATCTAGACTAGACACTGGACCATTTCTGGCATGCACACAACTGCATATACTATGCAGATAGCGTGTACGTAGACTGCTAGTCAAGTTCAATGGGTTTGAGGAGAGATCAATGGGTGTGGGGGTCAAATGGCGACGATGCAGCTCTTGCATATTCTGTTGGCGATACCAAAGATTCTGGTGCACAGGATACGGAGGAGCCGGTGTCAGCGATGTAGCCGCCACAATAGCGCTAGCACGATGAGGTGGATGTATGTGTGCGTGCATTTGATTTTGGGGAGCCTGATGATGGCCCTGATGCGGCTGTGGCTGGTAATGCTGACGACTAGTGTAGGCCTCCGAGCGTCTCATGCCATAGGGTGGTGATCCACAATAGGGTATGGTAGCTCGACCGGAATACATTTCCAATGGCGGCGGTGGCGACACTGCTGCCGTCACAGTCACAATGGAGGTCACTGGCGGCAATGGTGGTGGAGTAGCTAACATAAGGTGGGAATGGCTATGCGAGTGAGGATGATTGTGATGAGGTGATTGACTCTGATAGCCATTGCCATCGAGCCCATGACTGTTTTCCATTGTGGTAGACGGTGTACTATGCACATTGGCCAGTGATAGCAAATCACTGAAAGATTGGGCCTGAGCTGCTGCCACAGTCGCCGCCACAGCGGCTGCACTCATGGCTCCGCTCAAGGAACTGCGACTACTGCCACCAAGACCAGCTCCAGCAACTGTGCTTCCACCACCGCCTTGATAATGGGGATTTGGCTGAGGTAAGTGATATTCAGCTCCGGCAGCTCCGACTCCTCCCGATGCAGCGGGTCCATTTGCACTTCTGCCGACTGCCGGCAACGGCGGTATGTTACAGGGGGGCATGAAATACGGTTGATAACGACTGCTACGTCCACTATTTGGCTCATTACTATTAGCTGTTGCTCCAGAGCTGGCCGCCGTGGATGACGGTATTGGTTGAGATGGACGTTCGTAGATACTATTCGACAAGAGGTCCGATCCTAGAGAACTAAATGGCCATAGAGGTGGAGGCGTGATGGGTTGGAAATACCGTTGCGAATCTAGACCAGGACATCGCGTTGTACTCGGACATAGTGGTGCTCGAGAATAGAAATTGCCGGGAGCCCGCTGGGTTTCTTCCGCCAGCAGAACAGGAGGCACTTGTCCCTGGCCATGGCTATGATCATAGCTATAATTGTGATCGGTCATGGCTGCCCGGTCCGCCAAAGCTCCACTATAAAATGCAAAGGAGGTGCCACTGCTTCCACCCACATTATTGCTCTGTCCCAATTCTGGGCGACGATCTGCGCGATTCAATGGTAGGGAATAGGTGTAATTATATAGATGTCGCCGTCGCCTTCGTCCATCGTAGCCGTTCGCCGAACTAGGACGTACTAACGGTAGCTCCTCTGGGCGATGTATTAAATATTCTTGTTCCTGTTGTAGCTGCTGCTGCTCCATTCCCCTCTGGTGCTGGTGTTGATGCTGCTGCTGCTGTAGCTGGTGCTGCTGCTGTAGTTGCTGTTGCTGTTGAACTCCATTATCATCATCTGATGTCAAGTCTATGGAGAGTATTGGTTCTCGGGTGGAGTGAACAAAAACCACATCATCACTACCTCCATTCGAATCCGATGACCAATCATCCAGCTGAAGATCTGGAGCAGTTAAGACAGCATTTCCCTGCCCTGGCCTGCCTGTGGATGTCGACGGCAGGTTATGCCGCTCAATGGACGACTGTGGCTCTTGTCGTGGTCTACCAACATATGCAATCACACAGGAACCCCCACTTGGAGTCTGCTGTGGCGTTTGGGGCTGCTGCTGGGGTGGCAGCTGTAGCTGTTGCTGTTGTTGAGGTGGCGTCTGTAAAATTAAGCCATAATCAATTAAAGATGCTATCTCGAACATGTCGCCAAGACTTACCTGCTCGCCATAAGTACGATGTCGATGTCTGCCTGGATGAAATGCAAAAAAGTTAGTGGGCGACAGACGCGTATTGGTGGTAGTTGACTCTGCCATAGAATCTAAACGCAAACGTTTGTTAGCCGGTCGTGCCTCATCCATGGAACGCACGCGACTACGTGTGCGCACTATGCCACTGGGTAAACGAGAACCCAGACGGGTGCGCACCACCGATGCAGCAGCAGAAGATGAAGCAGTAGTAGGAAGAAGGGCAGCAGATTCATTATTAACATCCCTCGATCTCTGCCTGAGACGATGCACACCGCAAAGATCGCCGACACGACTGCTATAGTCCACACTGCATGTTGTATGAGTGGCTGTGGAACACGAAGCTGCCGGAAGCTGCATATAGGAGCTATCTAGTGGGGGCGGTGATACTACTGCTACTCCACCGATTTCCATTTGACCGCGGCTATTGTAATACGAATGATCCACATGATCAATGACTGGAGAGGATTGCATTGGATTTGGCCTCACAATGGTTACTGGCGGTGGGGCAGAATTATGCATACGCAAATCCCAACCATCGTCGCTGCTAGTCGTCTCATTCTCCTGTTCAATCAATGATTGATATAGATTATAAGGATTTGATTGCCGCCGCTGCTGCTGGTGCTGCTGAGCCTGAGCACTAGTGCTGGGATTTGCATCTAAATCAATCACCGACGACGAGGATGATGGCGTTGCTTGCTTCTTTCTCTTCTTATTCGCCTGAATAGCAGATGTGGTTGTGGTTGTATTGGTGGTGCGCGTATGAGCAAATTGCACATGTTCCGTATCTGAAGCACTGGATGTCACATCATCAAAGATTCCCCCACCAGATGGAGCTGCAATACCCGAACTGGCCTCAAATGAGCTATTCGTGCTATTACTAATAAGCGAACTGGTTGGCAATTCATAACTAGCCACCAAAGTAGAGGTTGTGGTGGATGATAACGATGCATCCATGGCATGATCATCGAGGGCAGCAACAGGCCATTGGGATTCCTCTCGCCGCGTTGGGATTTCAGTCTTTTGTTCCTGTTGTTGTTGTATCGCATTTGGAATGAGTCTAGAGCTAGAGCTGGCCATGCTTGATGATGGCTGAGAAGAGGAAGTTGCTGCCGTAGAGGATGTCAGCTCAAAATAAGGATGCAACATATTCTGTCCATGTGCATGTGGATGCTCCAAGCACCGGATACTCGTCGCCGTTTCATAGCTGGAAGATTCTGTTCTAGGGCCATTAGAACTATTCGCTGATGCTATTTCATGACGACGTCGACGTACTAAAGAAGAAATCGATGGACGCGGCGCTTGCATTGCAAACATCTGATGTGTTCCGATTATAGGTGAATTTCTATGCAGATGCTCCTGGTCCACGTGTGGGGTGGTTACGGCTTCATTTTGATATGGATTATAATCTCCTCCTCCTCCACCGTCAGTTCTAGTTGTCGTTGTATCGGATGTTGCTATAAATGGTGACATCACCAGATGATATCCATTCCCCATTGTTGTTGGTCCTACCAAACTATCATGGGGCTGATGCTGTTCATAATACAGTCCAAAGGGAGAATCTGTAAGGGATCGATCGATAATATGTGTATATCTATGAACATGCCTATATATGTAGACTAAATAATCATCTTCAAAATATTGTGCTCACGTGTTTCCCGACGCTCTGCGTATTGTTGTATTGGACGGGTATGCTGCTGCAAGTGCCTGAGTTCATCTTGATCATTCTCCATTTTTTGTTTGTTCGTTGTGGGTTGGTGTTTGTTGTTTTTTGTACTTTATGAAAAAAAAAACAAAACGGAAATCGTCGTAAAAGATATGTACATATGTTTCTGTGTGTGTGGAGGGAATGAGAAATACTTATGTCAAAGCAATGTACAAGTAGCAAAAACTTTTTTAGAATGCGATTCAAATTGGAGTTAATTATATGAACAAATTCTTCCGAGCTGCTACGTTTTAAATATTTAAATAAAATGGGAAAATGGTTTAAAACTTTAATGAACTTCCCCAATCTCCCCCTCCTGTCACAACCCCCCTTTCGAGAATTCATACACCACCATACCTGATAAGATGGGCTGCTCTGGGTAGGAAAATAAAAACAGCTGTCTATGGTTGTGCGTAGTTGTTGCGATGAGTGTAGTGGTTGATGGGTGGTCGGTAGGGAGGGGGCGGAGTGGGAGTCGAGAGGACGGAAAGATGACACTTACCTGCAGTAGCAGCAGTACCTGCTGTTTGCCGATGCACAATTGGGCAATAAGAAATCGACTTCTGCTAAATTGTTGTAGGTGCAACCATTTTGGGATTTTGATTTTTAGAGCTTCTGTTTATACAATTGCAATTGCGACTTACAGCCTTGTCTCCAATGTGAAAATTGTAATATGCTTAGCGGCGCTGTTAAATAGAAACGTCATTTGTCGGACAACATATGGCACAACGTTCTGAGAACAATATTAACAAATTTACACGTATTTTTCAAACAGTTTATAAAATATTAGGCTCTGCAAAAATTAACAAATTCCGTGACAAGTCGTCACCAGTGTTATCGATGTCATCGACTAAACATCGATGTTTAGGCAACCCTACATTTGTATATCAAAAACTTGTTCAGGACAGCTGAAGATTTTATACCAGGGATAGCAAAAAATAATTTGTTTTTTTTTCGAATCGGAAAAATCCTTCACTTCTAGTAATTTCAGGAGAACAAGAAATATCTAATATCTAGCATATAACATCTTGAGTTTTATATTTGATATTCAATTTCAAGGAATAATCCAAAAAATTAAACTCAAGGAATAATCATTACTTTGTTCTATTTTTTCGTTCACATATTAATTTAAAAAAAAACATCGATAACTGACCCGGAAATGCGAAAACTTATCGATTTCAGATTTCTCACGAACCGGGCATCAGCAAAGTTCAAATTAATAAGAAATAATACCAATATATAAAAAATGCATAATCATTATTGGGGGTTTCACATAAAGCGGTGGTATTTCTTTATTTACCATTGATAAACCATCTAATTCATATATATATATATATATATATATATTTGTGTGTGTGTATATATATATATGTATGTATGGTATGTATAAATAATATAATATATTTATATTATTTATGCTTGCGTTATATCGATTCTTGGGCATTCCGATCTATCCATCTTCATCATTTACAATGTTCTTGAAACTTTTTCTTAAACTTACAAAAAATGTGCCAAATGATTTTTGTGTAGATTTTGTCTCTTGTTTTATTAAATTAGTCGTTAATTGAATTGAAATTATGTTACAAAAGATTTTCTTATATATTGATATCGTGTATATCGCGTAGTTTTTAGTGCGTTTCATCAAAGGAACCAAAGTTTAAAGAATGCCCTTAACTGGCAAATGCAATACTAAACTATACAATAATCTGAGGGTTTAACATTTATGTATGCATGTTTGTATGTATGTGAATGATTTAATATATGTTATTATATGCGGGGTTGTTCAAATTGTCGAGAGATATATTATATAATACTAATCAGTCTTTATAACAAAAATCAAAACTGAAACTGTGAAGAGGTGAGATTTGGGATTCATCTAGGAATCAATTGCGTGCGCAGTGGAAGCAAAAGGGATTCAAAAATGGAGTCTTGTATTTCCAATTGTGATAGGATACGTTTAGATAAGTAAGGATAGGGTAAGATATGTTTTGCAAGGGATTTATGCATGTGTGATGCCCCAGTTGTATTGTATTATACATACATACAGATGTAAATTTATATATCTATATATATATATATTTATATGGCTAGTATTTCTTGTAGTTTTTGTAGTATTTGTGTGTGTGTGTGTGAGTTTTTATTATACATTATATTATTTTCATATTGTCGCATTTATTTTGCTTAAGAGACCATAGAAAATATGTTTGCTTACGATGCAAAAGCCTAGGGTAATGGGTATTACGAGTACGAGTTTGTGCCGACTAGTTGAAGCGTAGGCTAGATTAGGTAGGGGATAGTGTGTGCCATTAGAATTACATATGTTTAAAAACCATACACTTGCAGCTTAAATTCGTAAACACTTTTGCCGTTTGTTTGCTTTTTTGTTTTTGGTTTTTTCTTGCGATTAGAGAAAATGCTTTAGTTAAAAATATTTATTTTTCATGCCTCATAATTGATTATGAAGTTATTATTATTATATTCTTTCTTAGTTTTAATTATTCATGGATAGCTTCTTAGAGTATATAGAAATTAATTTCATTCATTCATTAATGATATGATTAATTTTAGTTTACATTGATTAGTCATGTTTACTTTAGTTAGTTGGATTGTTATTATTATCTTACACTTTGTATACGAGCATGTATAAATATATATTGATGTATGTATGTATGTTTGTTTGTTGATATATATATGTCATTTCAGTATAATTCTGCGGATTGAGACCAATGTAATTATCAATATGACATAGACATATCATTTTGATGCAACCAAAATCTATTTAATTTCCAAATTTGATTCCAAATTCATTTGTTAAAAGCAATTGATATGGATCTGTCTTAATTTCCTTATAGGTTTTGAGAAGATGAAGATGTTACATAAAGTCTTACTAGAGAATTGAATTTTGGAATTGCAAGATATTAAAAATATAAATCCAATAAGTGGGTGCAAAATTTTTAGAAAATTTATCCACTAAAATGGATTATCTGATTCCAAGATGAAGAATCCAAGTACAGATTTGCAAATTCCGATATGACGAATTTTATTGAAATTACTCTATATGTATCTCGAAATTCTAGAAGTAAAGAATTCAATTACAAAATTTGTTATTATTCATTATCTAAACTTAGAGTTTGTTTTGTGTTGGTTCAAAGATTTGTCTTATTGGTCTCAATCACAAAATCATACATTTATATATACTATATAGATCATACTTTCGGATCGTACAGTTTTATTTTTGCGAGGGTCATGTGTGGGATTGGTACTAGTTTAGTACTTGAGTTTTACGTCTCATTATCTATAATTCAGGCGGCTAAGCAAGTAATCATGAAAAACAAGAATCAAATCTCAAGTGATCAAGTGGTATATGGAAGATTAATGATTCTGGTACAGGATATTTTCGGGTTTTTTTTTTTTTAGTTTTGGTTTTCGGTCTGCTCTATACACTGAAATTGAGTAGTTAGATTATAATTAAGCTTAATGCAACTGAGCAGTTACATAGAGTCCACAGTCCTGGTCGGAGGCCATTGAATAGTTGGCGGAATCCCGATCTTCGGGTATGGTTGGATGCGTAGTCTCGTGTCCCATCTTGCTGCTGCCGAAGGCATGATAGGCGGCACCATAGCCAAGATGGCCATAGGGTGATTCGGCTGCCTTACTCACATGCGGCAGACGTCGTAGAAAATGAGGATTGGAATATCTAACGCCATTGGGTAAGGTTGTATGCAGCTGACCGCTGCCCAGAGCCACCGCAGCATTGGCATAGTGTATGCTGGGTGTCTTGAAACTGGACACCTGTGAGGATGCAGCCGAAGTGCCCACCATGGAACTGGTCATGGCCGAGGTGGAGGCATAGCCGCCTCCTCCGCCGGCAAGCTGCTGGCTGTGACAGCCCACCGGCAACGGCATGGTACTACAATGAGCTGTATAGTCAAACTTTTGCTCTGGGATGCTGCGCTGCAGCGGCAAGGTGGCGCTATTGATGACAGTGGCCGACGAGGATGATGACGACGAGGTGGTCGATAGTGGATCCGCATTGAAGCTGGACATACGCATATTGGTGCAGCGGCCGTAGGGCTCCTCTTGAATGGGCGGCTGTGGTGGACGTGGTGGTGGCTTACAGGTGGAACGTGGCCTTATAATCACCTCCATTTCACGCTCCTCACCGGAATGGACGCCGCTAGAGGATTCGGATGGGGCACGGTCTGGCGGTGAGGTGGTAATGGTGCTCTCTGTGGTTGATGTGGTGTCGCTGCGTGGCGTTAGAGCCTCATTGGGTACACCAGAGTCGGCGCGACGCAGACAGCGGGGTGTGGAACTGGAAGCGATCTGAGGATGGCAGGATTAAGAGATGGAACAAGAGTGATAGAGAGACAGAATTGGGGATGAAAGTGCAAAATGATAATAGAGGGGGGGGGGCGGGAAAGGAATAACTAACTAGTTAGCTAGCTTAGCTTAGCCTCGGGCTACACACACTTCAGTTGATGGTTGTCTGCAAGTGAAAATAAAATCAAATCAGAGAAACATATCTCCCATTCAAAAGCCAGAGATGTCTGCCCACCCAGACAGCTAGACAGCTCGACAGATAGACAGACAGGCAGACAGGAAGACGCCCAAACCAACCAAAGGGCCATCGATCAATCTTGGCCCAGGTCCCGGACTCAACTAACTGACTGACTGGGTGACTCCTCGTGGGCCACATACACTGATTTATGCTGTCTCATAACATCAAACATAAATCTCATTGCATCGCTGCGCTGCGTTGGGTGTGTGACACCAAACACGCCCAAACAAGGCGTCGCATTGTCCCTCCCACTGGACTACCATCACCCCGACTATTAAATACTCTTACAACCAGGGTCTTTCGTAGTATTGCTGCATTGAAAGCTAATTAAAAAGTGGCTGGAGCTTGGGGCTCATTGGCGACTTACATGCGCTTCATTTGTATGCACGGCCACAGTGACCGGAGCCAATGGACTGACTAGATGATGATGATGCTGCTGCTGCTGATGATGATGGGGAGTGTTCTGCTGTAGAGGATGATGGAGCGGCGGCTTTTTGTGTTGATGCTCGGGCGACAACTCCATGATTTCGGGCATGGCCTGAGGAGCACGGCCGCCATATATAATGGGATGTGGATGTGGATGCGGCTGTATGGCTGGTGGTAATGGCATTGGTGCTCCTTTCATTGGTAATGGCGGCGGTGGTGGTGGTGCTGCTGCTGCTGCGGATGCTTGTGTTGGCTGCGGTGGCTCCAGATCTCGTGTGGAGGCATATGTGATGCTATCATCACGCACACAGGCCAATAGTTTACCCTCTTCGGAGATGTTGTCGTCACTGATGCCGCCCAGGCCACTCAAATTGGCATAGTCATGGGGACGAGCATGGGCAAATTGCTGCTGATGTTGCATCTGGGGCGGTGGTGGTGGAGGCAGTTCATCATACTCGGATAGTTGTAACAGACTAACACCGACAGTTGTCGTTGTGCTACAACCACCTCCAGATCCACCAACACTCTTCATACTGCCCATGGTTATGCCCACAACGGCGCCAGCGGTGGCGGCTCTTAATGTCGCATATTCGCCGTCGTCAATTTCCCCCGTAGAACTGGCAAAACATATCGCGGTTCCACGGCTCGTATGGCTATGGGAAATAAGAAAAATTTATATATGGATATATAGATATATATTCGATCAACGGTTAATATGGAAAACCAAATGAAAGTTGGTTATTCTTGCTTATTGCTGTTGTTGTTGGCAATTGGAGTCTGTTGGGCTTAAGTTAAATACTTCAAAATGATTGGAAATATATATTTAAGTATATCGAAAATATAAAGATCAATATCATCTGTTTTTTGATTTTAGAAAGCCTTAATTTTCTATGTTTTTTTAGAGATCATTTAATAAGAGATGAATTTAATAATTGAATAAATATTTCCTACAAGGTTTACCTTCTAAAGAATTTAACAAAATATTTAAATCTATCAAATATATAGATCAGAATCATATGTGTTTCGATTTTATAAAGCCTTAATTTTCTATGTATTTTACTGAGAGATCAGGGAATTGAATTTAATTATTTAATAAATATTTCCTAAATGATTTACCTTGTAAGGAATTTGCTAAAATATTTAAATCTATCAAATATATAGATCAGAATCATATGTGTTTCGATTTTATAAAGCTTTAATTTTCTATGTATTTTACTAAGTGATCTCTAAGTGATTGAATTTAATTATTTAATAAATATTTCCTAAATGATTTACCTTCTAAAGAATTTAACAAAATATTCGATTTAAATCAGTTTGTAAATCAGGTACTTTGTGCCATTCTGAGCACAGAAAATAAAGTTATTTCATCTGAATTTACTAAAAAATTTGAATCTAAATGTTCAGTATAATCAAATCTTTAGACCTTTTTAGATTAGAAATGAATCAAATTATATAGAAAACAGGATTAAGGAAACCTTTAATGGGCGAAAAAGCATCTTAAGCGATCAAAAATTGCTGTCATCCTAAAAGAACTTTCACTGTATTTAAGCCACATTTTAAGCCACATTACTTGGAAATCACCTTCGTTAATACTTATAAATTAATGGCAAAATATGATACTATAGAAAGCTATAAATATTGAATTCAAATCAATTATATTGCCCAACCATTTAAGGCATTTTAAATTCAGCAAAATATTCACACAACTTTTATCTTTCTTTTTTTTAACGAATTTTCCTTTGCCTAACAGACTTCCATTGCAGCCGTAAATGAACTTGTGTTAGTTTAGCCAAAATTGCTTTTTGTTCGGTTAGTTAAACAATTTCGAAACACACACAAACACACACTAAAAATAACAACAACAACGACAACAAGAACAAAGACAACACAAAATGTGCGACAATTTTTAGTTGTTCGATTAGTTAATTTTTTTGTTTTTGTTTTTGTTCATTTCGCTTATTACAGTCAATTAGTAACTCTAGTTAGTTAGTAAGTTAGTTAGTTAGTTAGTTGAACTCTATAACAACCAAATAGTTTAAAATAATCGAAAACTTAAAAAAAATCTCTTTAAAAACAGGCGACAAGCGGAACAAAATAGTTTCTTGTTTTATTCTTCATTTTCATTACAATTAACTATAATGAGTTTTGTTTAGTTGACCAAAAAAAAAAAAAAACCAAAACAACAACAAACAAATAAACAACAACAAATAAAAGGAAAACTAACAAGAAGTGCGTTAAAAAGACGATGGAACAGTGTGTTGGACAATCAAACGAAAATCGTGCTAATCAATAACCCAAATAAATGATGGTGTTCAATCAATTTGAGAAAGGAATAACACATAAAGGATTATGGATTATCAAAAATGATTGGGTAATTCGGTGCATTGAGGTAGTGGTGCATTAATGGAACTATGTATGTATGTATGTTTTGTATGAATGTGAATGTAAGAATGAAAAAACGAAAAAAAAAAACTATTGCCTCTAGTAAAAAACGGACAAAAATTGGGTTTATTTTTCTTTTTTCTTTTCGGGTGGGTGGGCATTGGTGGGTGGTTGGTGGTGGTAATGATGCCTTTCTTTTTGTAACTAAAAAAACGATTTTTTACCGCTTGCCATCAGTTTGTTCTTGGTCACCAATTAGTAGGACATCGTCAGACGTACTCGTTACTTCATTGAAGGTAACCTTCAATTTGGGTGAACTGGGTGTCAGTTTGGGCCAATAGATGTCCTCTTGGGCGGCCATGCCCATGCCAGCTAGCTCTGTACTCGTCGCCGTACTCATCATGTCCGGCTTGGTCGATGCCGATGACGATGATGATGATTCATTGGTGTTGGTTATGCCATTGATGGTGGTGCTAGTCGAATTGGCACCGCTACTCGAATTACTTCCTGTCCTTTGGCCACTCGACATTAGCAGGGGTTGAGCTGCACTGGTCTTGCCTCCACCGCCACCAAGGCCACCTCCTCCGCCGACGCCGCCGCCGCCGCTGCCGATTCCCAGGCCATAGATATTCTCCAGTGGCGGCAATTTAAAGTGCCAACGACGTTTGATGGTTAAACAGAGCCAGACAACAATCCATAGCAACAGATGTGTAACTCCAATGAGGGCTAAAAGAAAACCATTCAAAGTGGTAGAGAAGGGTAATCTGATTAAAGTAACTGTAAGACAGGTTAATTGGAATCGAAAGAGAGAGAGAGAGAGAGAGAGAGAGAGATAAAGCGAGAGAGAGCTTTGTCTGGACAACAATAACAGTCCAATTAGGCGTGAAACCCAAACAAGGACACTAATTGGCTTAGGCCAAACCAAACCACATGTATGTAAGTGAAGTTCAAGGTGTTATTGTCCTGGCTACGTCTCCAATTACATTTACAATTCGCATAACAACAGGTAACTCCTTACAAATTATTCACTAAACTTATTGATTTTCCTCTACCAAAACTGAAATCCAGCCTTTTGAGTGAAAAATACTAAAATTAAAAGCCTTCTTAATAAATTCTTTAATATTTAGTTACTCTAAATTGGAAAGTTACTTATTTTCAAAGCTCTATCTTTAACTCAAATTTGAATTTAAACCCTGAATAAACGATGAAAACATTTCAAAATAATGACAGAAATAAAAAAACATCTTTTAGTAATTGAAAAAATTCATTTAAAGAATTTTTTCGATTTAAAAAAATAAAGTAAGTAAGTCGCCGGGCCGACTTGGATATACCATGCATCAGGGGAAAAAAAACTACATCGAGTTTATAAAACTAAATTCATATATTAAATTTCTTTCGTATGCGCGATTTTATTATGCTATCTCGCTCACTCTTATGTGTGTGCACTTTAGCGCTCCACCGGCCAAATTCGGCCTTGCACAGTTTTGAGTGCCAAACATTTCAACGTATAACTCGGTCATTTTTATTCCGATTTTTATAAAACTTGGTGGAATGATGGATAACCATACCATGTATGAGTGTACCAAATTAAATTCTGATACGACAAATATTGCGGGAGAAAATCATTTTTTATTAAATTCCGGAGGCGGAAGGGGGCGTGGCATAAACAAAACATAAACTTGGTCAGCGTCTATACTACACGAGTCCACATTCTAAATTTGGTAGCTCTATCATTTATAGTTGCTGAGATCTCTGCACTCTTACGGACGGACGGACAGACGGACAGACGGACGGACGGACAGACGGACAGACGGACATGGCTCTATCAATTTCTCTTCTCATGCTGATCAAGAATATATATACTTTATAGGGTCGGAAAAGCTTCCTTCTCCCTGTTACATACATTTTGGCGACTTTAATATACCATTTCATCCTATGGATGCATGGTATAATTATCATTATATTTTATTTATACTTTTTCGATAAAATATAAAGACTATTTGTAATATGTCGGACGAGTTGTAATATAAAACTCAAAGACAAACGTTTTTATATAAACAAAATACCTCAAATTCTTTTAAAAAAACTTAAGGTTAATAATTATTATATATTTTATATTATTTTGTGTTTTTAATGCTAAAACTCATCATGATTTATATAGTAATTTAAAAAGGAAAGAAGCTAATATCCCAGGTTGTGTAAAATTTAAAGAGGTCGAAATCTAGTCAAATATGTGAATGGAAAATGTTTTTTTTTTCAAATATAATGTTTAATTTGTTAATTGCTAATACTGAATTTTAAATTCTAGTTATGCAACACTTTCGATCTATGAAATAAGTTTAGTTTCTGCCTTATAAATTGAGAATATTATTTCTCCCACGCCTTTAAAAATGCGAAAAACTTTAAAAGAAGAGTAAATAATCCTTAAAAGTAGTTAAAATCGATTGTAAATGTTTTTTTTTTGTCTGTTGTACTTACCCGCAAAGAAGGTGGGGCAATGTAGATTATTTTTGTAGGTGGCACTCAAATCGTTTAGCAAGGGAGCTTTGACCACTGCCAGGGCCAGGACGAAACACAAGGATGCACAGTGGGCGAAATATATCCAAGTTTCGCTGTTCTTCAGTGTGATAATCGAACGATCTCGCATACGTGTGGCCAAACGACCATGTCCATAGAGATACATAACCATGGAGGAGGCCAAGACCAAGGCGGTGGCCAGCAGATAGAGGGCCAGGGTGACAATGGCATTCAATATTAAGCCGGGCTGATGGACGGGCATGGCTTCGGCATAGATTTGTAGTTTATATAGATTCGATATGCCCACATAGCCCAAAATGATGTCCAATGCAGCCACAATCATTTGCAGACTAAATATGCAGGCAAACAATTTGGATGTATTCCAAAATACGGCCGGATAGCGCACCGACCACACAAGCAGCGCGCACAAAAGATTCACGAATTCAGCGCTCGGCGGTTGAGCAAAAATGGCCACATCAATGGGTCGATCAATGCCAAAAAATAATTGCAACATGCCAGCGAAACCATCGAGACGCACATAATCTCCGTTCGTTGTGGCGGGCTGCGAGGCGGGTGGCGCTGCCGCTATGGATGGGGGCAGTGTTAGGGTCTTAAAACTATCGTTGTCATCCAAATCCAAATTCTCATTATCGCTTTCATCGTCCACCTCGGATGATGATTTCGGTATAAATTCACTCGAACTGATTGATTCCGTGTCACCCAGCAGATATTCCGGTTCGATTTCCACACCTGCCGAACGTTTGAAGACTTTACGCTTCTGATTCTTCGGTTTAATGGCTATAATTTTGGAATTCGAACTGGATATGGCCGGTGTGGAGGGTATTACGATTTCGGGTAGAACTTCCGGACGCACACGATGGATGTTGCTGTCGCGGGTGGTGGTCTCTTCGGCCGGAGCGGAGACTTCGAGCATGGCTTGTTCGTGGGAGGTTACATGATGACGTCGTGATGTTGTTTGTTGTTGTTGCTGTTGTGAATTACGTTGTTTGTGGTGTTGCTTGTGATGTTTTCGTGGCGTCTTCTGATGATGTTGCTGCTGTTGCTGCTGCTGCTGCTGATGATGATGATGATGTTGTTGGTGCGGCTGCTTTGAGGTTGTGATAATAATCGTCTCACTGGTTGTTGTTGTTCCTCTGGTTGTTGTGGCTGGTGTTGTTGTTGGTATTGTTGTGGTCGTGCTGCTACTAGTGCCAATCGTTGTTGTTGCTGTTGTTGTTGGCAAACCAAGTGTCTTCTCCTTAGACAAAGTGCCCAACTTTTGCCAATTTTCGCTAGCTATTGCTGTTGGCAACACAATTTCATCGTCCTTTTCCTCATCATCGTCACCATTAATGGCCTCCTCTAGCTCCTGACGCTCCTCCTCATCGATATCCTGACTAATGAAATCGGGCACTTCAAAGTATCTTTCATTATTCATTTTATTCAACATTGTCGATGTGGCTGACTCTTGGGTGGTTGTCGCCGTCTTGCCCGACTTTTTCATCTCGCGATCTTTATCGGGTCTTAAATCAAACAAATTATTATTAACATTCGCTGGACGTCCTCGTATGGCCGTAAACATGGTATCGTTATAGTAATCCTCATCATCATCATTATCGATATGCTCGTAGCCAGCGGATGTTGCTGTTACATTTGTAGGTGCTACCACAGACATGGCCATCAAATTGCGTCTATTGATAACAATGAAATCCAATTCCGTAGCCCAAATTTGTTCTGCAAAAGTAAAAGAGAGAGAGAGAAGAGCAAATGTAATAAGTATAGAACTTTCTGATTGATGGCAAACTTCATGCAATTAATTGCTTTGAACTAAACTCCTTCAGCTTTTGCAGCTAATTGGTATACACTAAGCAGGATACTAAGGATTAAACATGTATAGACACAACCTGTTCGGCACACACACACCCACACACACACACAAACACGCACTTGTCTTAAATAAACATGAATCCTGATGTAACGAGCACTGGAGGCTGGGTCTGGAACCAAACAAGCATTCCACTTCAACTAAATCCCTTGAACTATCGTTAATTAAATGAGGCGTTGATAGATAGAAGCTGCTCCTCGGCCACGCCCAAATGATTTCAATATTAAAGCTAAAGTAACGCCCCTTAGAAGACCAGCCAAGGCATATGGCGATAAGACTTTTCCACTGATTTTGATTAATTTCCTTGAACCAAAACCAATAAGAACTTTAATCAGGATTTATATTGGTTTTTGGGGTTCAATTAATGTAATGTAATATGTCAGGACATTATAATACCCTTTAAAACACACACACGATATGTAATTACAATTAATTACAATTATAATAAATAATTATTTAACATTAGTCTATTGAGAAGATATATAAAATATTCATAGCATACATTTGGGCATAAATGAAATCTTAAATGAGAAAAAGATTTATTTCAATGTAATTTTTACTCTAGTTTCTGTACCGATTCTCCTAGTTCTTCTGCTTTCTACTAAATGGAAAAATAAACAGGTTTAGCTATAAATTTCGATTAGGTGAAATATATATGGAATCATTAGAAAAGTAAATGGGAATATCAATCTAAATAAATGGGAATCAGTAAGAGTTTCGATACAGTTTTCGATTGTCTTGATTGATTCTAAGGGCGAATTTATAATATTCAATATTCTTTATGTTTGTTATCTAATATTTATATATATTTCACGGTCAAGTACTCAGTTTTTGGTTAATGAATATTAATGGCTTTACCCAGGATGTCCGGGACGAGGCAATCAGCAAGTCAAATGTAAACGAGTAAACGATAACCAAAATGAATAACCAATTTATTTTCCAAGAGAAAGCACAAATAATTGAAAATACATAGATACATTTTGCGGCCTCAGACCTAATGGATAGATACTTTCCTGGTTGGTAGGTTGCTTTTTTGCTTGCTTTCATTATTTATCGATCTAAGGGGGAAAATAAGTTACTTGGGCTAAGCCTCTTGCAAAATGCCTTGATTAAATTCTTATACATACTTGCTAATTAGTTGGTCTTTGTTGGTTCATCGCCTAGAATTATGCTAAGACCACAAAATGCCTCAGTTAATAATTTAATGCACAGCCAAAGAAACAATGAAAATTTGCCAAGTTAACACTTTCATAAAATGAAATTTATTAGGCGAGGTTGCTTAAAGCAAAGCAAAGAAAAGAATGTCAGTGCCTTCATTTAACAGCGGGACATAACGGGAGGAGGAGCAGGAGGAGAAGGAGCAGCATGGAAAGCTGCTGATGGAAATAAAAGAAACGAGAATTGCCGAACAAATATTAAAGACAAAGAGAAATGACATGGGTCCAGGGGGAGATGGCTGCAGGCTTGAGGATTACAAAAATGGTTTGCCCATAATAATATGTCGTCGTTCAAGATGATGTTGTGCCTTTGCCTTTGCCAGTGCCATTCCCGCTGTCGTTGTCGTTGTCGTCGGCAAGTTGGTCGTAAAACCGACAATACCAAAAATCTGCAGATTAACCCAAACCCATCCACCCCACCCCACCCCGTCTCAATGATTATGGCAATGACAATCACATACAGCAAAGAAGTTAAGATAAACCGAAGTTTCTATACCCTTAAAATGGTAATGCAATAACATGAATATAGACAAATTTTCATTTGTCTAAGTAAATTGCAAGAAAAGTGAAATAGATTTTGATTTCTTTATATTTTTCTTTCTTTCAACACTTTCTTGTTAGGGTGTAGCAGCGGCAGGGTGACCAAAAAGCAGCTAACGCCCACCCTAAAGGGACTTCCTGCTGTGGTAATAGTTGCGATAAGGCTCGAAGGATAAGCATGCTTTCCTCTCATTTCGCCCAGCTCTGACTTACACGCTCTCTCTCACTCTGTTAGTCGCTGTCCTGCTTTCTCTTCTTACCATTTATTCGCGCGCTCGTTAAGTCTTTAGCATGAATAATGATAAGTTTCATGCTCGAGCTCGAGCTTTGAGCCGACCCGGACCTCGAACCAGCGTGAAAAGCATCAGCAAAAAGGAGGCAGGACATGGTCCTGTCGTCCCCTATTCTGGCCACTACTACTTTCTATCTCGACCCCTCCAACCCGACCTCTTCTTATTGTAATTTGAGTTTAGCAGCCTGTTTAGCAGCGTCCTCCTATCTGATTTTTCATTTGTTTTCTGTTATGTCTGCATTAATTATTTATGAGTGGCAAACATGGCGTACCTAAATGCGAGTGCCAAGTGCCAAGAGCCTTATGCCCATCACGAAATCATTGCAAACCTTCTTTGTTTTTATTTAATTAAATTAATTGCGATATATTTACCATTTGTCTTGAGGTTAAATATGAATTTCTAAGAGATATTTCAGGTGTAGAATCAATATTAAACAAAATGGTTTATCCAACTATAAGAAAAATAACTTTCTAAATTTAAAACTCATTCCATCTTGTTATTAATTTTCTTAGTATTTTCATAATTAGATATGAAATCAATCTTTTTATGCAACCTACGGCGGCCATTTTACAGGCTTCCTTCTACGCCCACAGTTTGGGAGAATTTCTTTTTATGCGACTTGAGAAAAGTTTTGCAACATATTTTTCTTTTTATGATATTTTTGCCTAATTGCTATATATATGTATTCCTTATGCCGATTTTATGGTAATGTGAAAGTTGAGAAAGGAGGAGGAGGAGGGGTAAGAGCAAAAGGATCAAGTCCATTTGCCATAAGGTCTTTAAGAATGCCAGCTAAAAAGTTGTGAAAGGAGAAAGAACATAAAATAGAGCAAAAAAAATGGAGATGGAGCCCAAGCTGGAGCCAAGGCAAGGCAAGCGTAAAAATGGTCATGCGAATCGCGACAAGGACAAGTCATTGCACTTAGTTTAGCTTGACCAAGTGGCAAACCGAATGCATTCGCCCGCTGCACAGCATTCCCTTTAAGTTCTTCTTGTTTGCTCTATTTGTGTCAATGATTTTTCTAATTTAAGACGGGATCGAGGAGGGCAGAGGGCGGACGGACTCCAGAGTGGAATGGACTGGATAGAGAAATGCGCGAAAACAATTTCCCAGCATGTCTGGCAATGACAGCAACGAGAAAACACAAGAGTAGCACAGACGGATTGTATATATATATATAGTACATATAGTATATATGTAGTACGCTTCACTTTGTGGCTGCCAATTGAGAAACAACAGCAACAGCAGGGAGAGGAAAAAAATGAGAAATTCCAAATTAATTGAAAAATCACATGATGCCTGCGCGTGAGAACAGGGACGAACAGGATTTAAATTCTTTTGCCGGTCACGCCTTGTGCCCGGTTTTATGATGCCAATGAAAAGAGAGCTAACGACGGACAGGCCAGACGTCGATGAAATGAACGCCACATTTTTAATTTACTCTGCGGCAGGACTCTCTCCCTCCCCATCTCGCCATCTCTTTCGTTTTCGCTTCTTGGCTTTCGCTTTGTTAGTTCAACAAACCCAGCCATACGGTCAGCCAGCTGGTCACTCATGGGACTCACTTTAAATGTAGTTAATTTTGATTTACCCATCGCTGCTCATCATTGCGAGAGAACCTTCTCTCAATTCCCTTTTCGCCAATTGTGCGGCGTTTCGGTTTGCTTTGCCATTTCACCGAAGAGTTGCAATTGGATTTCCCCAACATTTATTTTAAATTTAAATTTAACATCTATCTATTCAACTTATGCAAAGTTATCAAGTTGCGAAAAAAACGTTGAATATAAAAATGTAAACTATCTATAAACATTTTCCAGCTTTTGCTTATGCGGGTTGGTAAATAAGTATATATAAACTGCTTGTTTAGTCCCTTTGTTCTCTTTTAGTGTGAAATTTGGTTCAACCATGTGCAAAATCTAAGCTTTATTTTAATTTTTATTTCTTCATTTCTTGCTCCCCTTAATCCCATACACAAGTAATGCTCTTAAGTAAGGATAACCATATAATTTAAATTAGGGACTGCATTCATTACGAATTTTATTTTAAAAATTATAGAATATTTATTTGATTTTATTTGATTTGGAGTTATATTTTACAACTCAATCAATAATAATTATTTTGAAAGAAAAAATTAAAATTTAATTTAATAAGTATTATTTTTTCGATCAAAAATATACAGATAAATTCTAAACAACTCAAAAATCTATATTTTTGGGAGTTTTAAGAACCAAACATTGGATTCATTGTGAAGAAAATGTCACTTCTACGCAAGAGAATTTATATAACCATTTTTATATATTTTCTTTTCTTTTGATTCAATTTGAAAAGGGTTTCCAAATTGAATTTTTGAAGTATCACGAATGAAAACTAAAAACAGCTGCAAAAAAAGTCAATTTCACATAATATTTGCTTATTTAAAGAGCATACAAAATTCGTTATCGCTTAACTTATTTAACTGACTATGACATTAGTTAACTGTGCCACAGGTAGAGACTATGTGACTGACTAACAGTACAATTACACCCAAACACACACACACACACTGGCACATACAAATAGACAAACAGTTGGCTGTACCTAATTCTGTTCAGTCCAAGAGTGATGGAGGGAGGGGGGGGGGGGGATATATAGAGGGGAGTCAGTCAAACATTTGCTTAGCTTTGGCTTGTTTTTGGCGTAGTTTTTGCTTGACTCTGCTTCACTGTTAATAACATGGCTTATTGCTGGCCCTAATGGGCCCACCTTGTCGTTGTCGTCCTCGTCGGCGTCGTCCTGCTGTCAACCAGAGAGTTTACATTTCAGTGTTTGTGTGTGTATGTGTTTGTGTGTGTGTGAGTGTGTGTGTTCATGCATATGTGTTTACTCCTGTGGTTGTTAGCCCACTCGTACGAGTTTGTTTTTGTTTGCACTCATGCATATGTTTGGCTTGCAGATTTCCCCAGCGATTACCTTTGAAGCAAGCTCCACTACTCCTTTCTCTCTTTTTCTACCTATCTCGCTCTCTCACTTACTCTTACTCACTCATCCAGTCTCTTGCTCTAAAAATTCCCTTAGGCTTACTTTGTTAAGCGTGCTTAAAGCGTCTTAAAACCTCTTGGCCAAACAGTTTTACGACATGAAAACCAAACAAGAGCAAGAAGCAAAAAAGAAAAAAAAACAAAAAACAAAAAAATATGTCGAAATTGCTTTTTGGCCTGCAATACTCGTAAAATGAGAGACAACAGAGAGAGAGAGAGAGAGAGAGAGCGAATACAACAAAGTAACTAAATAGGTCCCTTTGTGACAATTCAATGCTAGCCAATTTTCATTTAATTTAACACAAAAATGATTTAATTAAAATGCAGAGGGGCAAACAAACAATGCCAATTATCATTGATTTTCCTTCATTTGCCCTATCATCATCATATATAAAATGACAATGGCTGAACTGAGTGTGTGTGTGTGTGCGCGGAAACGTTCGTGCGGGAAATGCAAAATTGGAATGCAATTGTATTCTCGTAAAAATAAAGGTGAGTGAGAGTGAGAGAGAGAGTGAGAGAGGGAGGGAGGGACTCTCCTGCTGAGAAAGACATCAACGCAAAAATGGCATTCTGAAAGGACATCCTGTCATTGCATATTTCATTATATATAGCATACTTTTCTGCGTGTGTCTCTCACATCCTACTTATTTCGTTTCAATGCGTTAATACAGGGTGTTATTTTTTTTTTTGGAACTTACCTTTTGGCAGCAATCCGTTCTCAATAATACGAGCTTCAAGCAAAAGTCGCGGCAACAGCAAACACAACGCTATGAGTATGTGAACAAAAGCCGCTGTTGGTCCACCATGAGTCCACAGGGCACGCAAAGTCCCGCCATGCGACTCCTCCTCGAGGCCATCGTGCGGTGCCAGAGTGCAGCGTCGTTCTTTGGCTCCTGTGGCCAATTTAATGCCATCGTTTGCCAAATTGCCAACCTGTCAAGCATAACAGACAAACAAACAAAGAGTAAAGAAAATATGACGATTATTAAGTGTAAATTACAGTGAGAAAAATTAGATAGGTAAATGTTTGCAGACTACCCTCATTATTTAGCTGGCCTTTTGACAAAGAAAGAGCTTATCTGGTTAAACGTCAAAAATGAATTAAAGAAGGCAGACATGAAAAATCGCCACAATATATTTTTATATTGATAAGATTGCCAACCAAAATCTAAGCCGTAATTAAAGTTTAAATGAAGTAGAGTAAGAGGAATGTCCAATGTATTAGTTCGCTTATTTAGAATCATAAGAAAGTCTCTGAAAATTAAATGTATTTAAAATTATCTTAAAATAAAAATTTGGAAATTCAGAAATATGCATCAAAAATTGTAAATACAAAGATATTTGGAAAACCCTAAAGATATTCTCTAAAGAAGAATTTCAAAGAAAAGGAAAAATCATCTTGATTTTATATTCCAAATCCATAAAACGAAAATCACGAAATTAATGTTTAAGTAAATTATAGTAAGAGGAAAGCTAATTTATTAGTTTGTTCATAATAAAGTCACTAAAAATAATTGTATTTAAATATATTAAAATGAAATTTTAGAAATTCAGAAATTAGAGAAAGAGAAAAGCCTAATCTATTAGTTTGCTCATTTAGAAACAAAATAAACTCTCTAAAAATTAATTGTATTTAAAAATATTAAAATGAAAATTTGGAAATTCAGAAATATTAATCAAAACTTGTGAATACAAGGATATATGGAAAATCACTAAAGATATTCTCTAAGATATTCCCCAAGAATAGTCCAAATCCATAAAACGAAAATCCCGAAATTAATGTTTAAGTGAATTACAGTAAGAGAAAAGTCTAAGATTTTCAAAGAAAAGGGAAAATTATATTGATTTTATATTCCAAATCCATAAAACGAAGTTCTCTCTAAATAAACTAAAATTTAAATGCACAATACATATGCTCTGAATTTAAACGCTTTTAAAGTGTGATGGGCTGAAAACACTCTCTTCCTATTATTCAGTATTATGTATGCAAATTTAAATTGGTTTAAAATTATTCTCAATATCCAATATATGGGAACAAATGGTTCTACCCTCGAAACACATATAAATCCACCAATTTGATTAAGTTGGAAAAAAGAACAAAACAACTACCTCCATAATTTTGAATTATATAAATGGCTTTTTCGCTTTTTGTATGAAATTCGCTTTCTAACTTTTGTTTTTTTGTTCGTTTTGAAATCGTTTGAGTTCATTCCTATGAATATATTAAACAAAAGTTTATAAATCAAATACATCAGGGACTTTTGTACGATTTAATTCGCCGCACACGACTAAAGTGCAATTAATAGAATACGAAATAAATGAAATGTGTCGGACTAAAAACTAAAGCGAATGCTAAGCTGTTTTTTGTGGCAAGTTTTTTGTATGAATTTTTCATATTGTTGTTGCTGTTGTTGTTTTTTTTTTTTTTGAAGAGAATAAAAACGGCGTTGCGCATACGACGCGTTGCTGCATAAAAAATGCACGTGACAAATGGTGAAATGAAATATTTATATACATACATATATATATTTGTACTATATACAACTTGTATAACCTGTGTGAATTTACCAAATATATGTATGTATGTGCACCTAATGTATGTGTGTGTGTGTGTGTGTGTGTGTGTGTGGGAGAAGAGGAAAATAAATATCACGTGCACCATATAAATAAATGTGAGCTGTCGGGGCTTTTAAATTAAAAACAATGTACAGCGAACACAACACGATGGAGAAGCAAAAAAAAAAAAAACATTGAAGGAGAAATTGCAGCAGCAGCAACGAGAGAAGAATATGTGAAAACTCCTCTTCAAATTTGCTTTGCTTTGGTTTGGTTTCGTTTCGTTTGGTTTTGGTTTGCTTTCGGTTTGGTTTTCGTGCAACAATGATTGCAATTTGCAAAAAGGCGAAACGACGCGCATTTGAAGTGTATACATCCCCAGGGTAGGCAATAGGGAAGTATGTATGATGAGTTTGAGGTATGGCATCGCACACCCATTCGTTCATTCAGATAATACATTTAAGCTTACCGACATTTTGTGAATGGTTTGGAAAAGACAATCCCAACACGTTCGCCTATCCCCTGACAAATGAACAGAATGCAGAAATGCCAACGAAAATATATATATACAGAGAGTTGGCTAAATTAAGCTATTGTTTCTGTCGTATATTGTTATATAAACCAGATGTCTATTATTGTTTAGTATATGACAGATATGTGGAACAGTTCTAGTATATAGGTGAGGCCCAAAGAGTCCTTGTTGGGGTAGAATTTAAAGAAGCCTTGTTTAATGATTGATTGCAGTTCGTTTTCGTTTTTTTGTTTAAGTCTAATTGGGTTTCTCTCTATAGCCCATGTATCTAAAAAGCACTGACTGGACGCAAACGCAATCGGGCGTGGTGAGCTCTAGGCTGGAAGCCGCTGATAGTCATGCCTCAATGGCTAATAATGGTATTTCAGTTTTTGGTTTTTATTAAAAGTTCATTCAGGTTCATGCGTATGATGATGAAGTGGTGGTTCCTACTCGTTTTGCTAAAGCTTGTTAGTTTGCAATAGTTTTCTTTCCCCCTACCCCATCCCACCCACTCCCCCGCCTCTCTAACTCTTTCACTGTACTCGTGTTTTTGTATTCTGTGTCTGGGACTGACTGATAGGCAGCAGCAGCTTTTCCTGCTCCATCCAATCATGCTACTGTCTTTCCTGTTTTGCCCACTGGCTGTTGTTTTCTTAATAAAAAAAATGGAGAAAAAAAAAAACTCCAGTCAATTATCTGTAAACAGTTTTCAGAGGCAAAATGGATGCCGATGCTGCATGCTGGATGCTGACAGACAAAGACAAACAAATGCACCTACAGCATTGTCCTTTCCAAAAGTGAGAACAGGCAACAACACAACAGACTGACACACACACACACACCCTCTCTTGCATCTCACTTTAAGTGGCTTTTAGTGGGAATATGTGTGAGAGAGAGAGAAGAGAAGAGAAAATGCCATTTCCCTGTTATTGTATATCTTTCTATGATGTTTTTCTCCCACAACCGCCAATCCCCCCTTTAAACAACACCATCATCGTCTGCCACTTCACAAATAGACAATAAATAAAACACTAAAAAAAAAATAGAGTAAAAGAAAACTAAGAGAGAGACAGGAGCAGGACCAGAACACACAAAGCTGGTCAGAGAGCTGAAGTTGCGAAGAGAAAAATATGTGGAAAAACCATAATTGCATTTATTATGCTGATAAAAGCAGAGACACGAACCGAATGGCAGCAAAAAGAACAGGACTGCAGTCGTATGAGTGTGTGTGTGTGTGTGGGCAAAAGGATAACCAACGCAATGGCGTCTGCATGCGTGTGTGTGTATCTGTGTGTGTGAGCTCTTCTATCAACATTGCCAGCAATTTTGTGGACTGCTGCTGCTTCTGTTTTTGTTTGCAAATAAATTTAATAACGAGAATAATGCCACTAAAAATAGTTGCCACATACACGCACAACCCGCCACACACACACACACACGGAGAGACAGACACACGCATAAAGAGAACGCCAACGACGATAGGAAATTCAATTATTGAGTGGTTGATGTCTGCCTCCTCTTGCTCTTCCTTTTGCATTTTCTCTTTTTTTTTTTGATCGAAAATAAAGTTAATGGCAAAAACAATTCAATAGCTTACCTTAAATACGGCGGAAGTGAAAAAGACAGGCAGGAGAATGAAAACCACACCGGATAATACAATTTGCAGATTCAATTCAGCCACGGGTTCAATTTTCCAGGGTATCAGCGAACATCCTGCAAAAAAAAAAGAAAAAAAAACCCCATACAAATTATACGAAATGCAAATGAAAGAGATTTTAAAATATGCAATTTAAAGCATTAAAACTATAATAAATAAACTTTACGAGCTATTCCATTTATTTCTAAACTATTTAATTCTAAATTTATTATAAATTAGATACTATTAAAATATTTATTAGAAATTAAAATGCAGCATATTTGAAAATTAAATTATGTTTAAAGCGGATTAACTCTCCTCCTATTAATTGCTGCTTTTGTTTAACTAAATGTGCTTGAAATGAGGTGAGGTAAAAAGTGAAACCATAATAGAAAATAATCTTTAATATTACCAATAATATTGTGCTGCATAAAAAACCCTTGAAAAGGATTAAACCAGAAAGTCGGGCTAACTCATTTCTATATATAAAAAAGCTGTAGCATTTGGGGATTAAATTTTGATCAAATTAAGCAGAATTTAAATTCATTACGTATATTTATAAATGTTTTTGTTTTCATTTTGGTGATAGTCGCATAAGAATCAAAGTTTCATCAAACAAAACTATTTTGGTACCGATAAATTCTATGGGAGCTTTATGAGATAGTATTCCGAAATTAATCTCAGACGTTTGGATACATTTTAAAATTACAAGTATCAAATTTCATAATAATGCCGCAAACAAATTAAGAAATTTTTGTTTTAAAACTCTGTTTTCGACCGATAGTTCCTATGGGAGTTAGTCTAGGGGAAGTCTGCATACAAAGCAGTGTAGCTTTAATTGTTTAGGAGAAGATTGCATTGATCCAAAAAGACGGACATGACTATATGAACTTGTCCTGTAGTGCTGACCAATATATATACATCCTTTACATGCTCGGAGATGCTTCTTTCTGTGCGTTGCAAAATTTATCGATCCTTTTTGCAAGGGTATAAAAACAGTGTTTGACTATAATCTATATATTGATCCAAGCCCCACAACAAAAAATGCATTAAAAAAATGAGAAAAAAGACCCGTTGAGGTTTTTATTTAAATATATTCCTGAAACTTTGTTGCTAAAGCTTTAATATTAATTCTACTGCACATTTTACATGGCAAATAAATAAATAAGCAAAGTAAATGAACACAATTTCCCATTACTCTTTACAACGTATGTAATATAAATAACCAAACTTGGAAATACTCTATATATATATGTGAATAATATGTGGAAATACTTACCAAGGAACCTATAGGCCCCATGCATGGCCAAATATCCTTGAAATAGTGTGAGCAGCACACCATACCAGATCGACCAGAGTGAATTCAAATGCAGATAGCTGCTCGAATCGTGACCAGAATGCTGTAGATTTGTATAGCGACTTTGATGGCGCTTCGACTTAATGTATTTGGCCTGAAGTTGCTGCTGCTGCTGAGTGAGGCTGCTGCTGCTGTTGATGCCAATTGTTGTGGTATTGCTGGTTGCATTTGTCAGCATCGAGTTGCTGCACATGCTCGAGTTGAGAGCACCGCCACTATTCTTGCCACCCATTCTAACAGAATCGGCGGAAAACTTTTCAACTTTGTTTGTTATCTCTTCTCTCTCCTTCGTTTTGCCTTTTTTCCGTTTTTTCCTTTAGTATGTTCTGTTGACGCTTTTGCGCTTTTGTTTCGTATATTTCACAGCACACTCTCTGGCTCGCTATCTCTGTCACTCAATATATATTTGTATTGATTGTGTATTGATTTTGCCCGTTGATTTTCTATTTACTTAAGTGATGAGGCCTCTCATTGTATTGGGCTATGCCCATTGTTGCCGTTGTTACTAATATTATTGATATTGTTTGTCCATTGATATGCCTCATTATTATAGAGAATTTTTCTTGATTGGGAATGCTGAAACGAGAGAAATATATAGGAGAATATAAAGTAAGTTTTAAGAATTTAACACATTTGTTCCCCCCCTCACCCCTCACCACTCTAACATTTCACGCATTTAAATGATTAACAAAGCGGCATTTCCCTTAGCAATTTTCCGAAAGGAAAACGAGCCAGAGAAATCCTTCTCATCCTGCTGCATGTCCGGTACATGCAATGCATCATGTTGCCTGCCACCTGAATATTGCCACGGTCTGTAATTATGCTTGTAGCCTGTGTGTTGCAATGTGTGTAAAGGCGGAGCTTCAGGTGATGCACAACTCGGCATCGTCTGCATTTACTCCTCGTCCGGCTCGGAGTATGGGGTCTGGTCTGCAGTTAGTTTCATTTCCACTACTACATACTTCTCTGCCACCTTCATTTCCCGCTGAGAGACGGCACTCCTTTTCTTTGCATTGCTTGGCGCTGCCTTATGCGACAGCCATCAACTTGCCACATGCCAACTTGATTTGCAAAGCATGAACAAAACTATATTTTATGTCGTTGTTCCTTTTGCTGCCTTTCCATGCTCACACACTTAGGAATACATATTAATATAGGGACGATTATATGTACATATTTGCCACACTCTCTTTAAAGCAACCTCAAATACAGTAATTTAAAATATTAATCTAAAAGCTTTAAGAGAGAGCGCTATCAAATAATTGAAATTTTTTTAAAGGAATTCTTCCTTGCATTTTTAAAGATACTTTTTTGAAATATATTAAGAGAGAGGTTGATTCTAAAAATTACTTAAATTATTTCTGAAGTCATAGAAAAGTTTAAGAATATTTAATCAACTCACAATCGTTAGAAGATATTTTTCTCTTATAAAATATATTCATAATTTTAATCAGGGCCATCTATTTAAGTGGCGTATATGATGATTCTTAATCAAGAGCTAAGAAAAAATCTATATAAACTAATTTTTTGGCTTTTTTCAAGTCTGAAAAAAATCAATAATATATTGCATGATCTTTGAGAGCTCTTTTTCTCTTATTAAGAATATTCAAAATTATAGACAGGACTACAAAATAAGCTATTTGATATACTTTCGATTTCTAAGATGATTTTTAATTAAGAAATCTTTAACTTCAAACTTTAAGATTAACTTTCTAACTCCTATGTCCAATTTTCTCATTACTAGATTTTAACTTAGACATATTTTCAACTAGATACTCTAAAACAAAGGAAATTTCCTATTCATTTTCCCCAAGTTCTCAAACTTTTCCTAACAGTGTAAAGTTAGATACGTAAATTAATAGTGTGTAAAGTGAAATATATCTCTTATGTTGATTCTTAAGCAAATTGAATATAATCCTAGCTGGTAGAGGATTTATGCCTCTGGGTTAGTTTGTTTGGAATCTAAATGATTTCAGTTTAGTTAAGTTCTCCTACGGGCTGACTTCATTTTTGGGGAGGAATATCTTGGGGACTCTCTCTAACAATTTATGTTAATTACAATCTTCGCATGTTTGCCTTTGCCTGTATCCTTAATATGTTGTGCGTTTTCTATGAGTTAGTCAAGATGTTTGGTGAGAGCATGTAGACAAGAAAGTTAAGGGTTGGGTATGCGAAAGGGAGCTGGGGGTTTGGGTAAGGTTCGCTGGGTTTTCTCCTTCCTGTTGTACTTTGACATACTCAACATCAGATTAGCCAGCCACAAAAGTCATAAATGCAGATGTTGACATTTCTTTTTCCTGCTGCTGCTGTTGCCGGTGTTGCTGTTGTCTCTTGTTGCTTGAGGGCATTTGCTTTGTCTTTTTTTTTTTTTTTTGTAGCAGACGACAATGTTAGAACGTATACAGAGAAAGATAAGAAGAGAGTGAGCAAATGAGACAAGTCCTTGTACCCATCTCCTTCCCACCCTTGGGCAATTTGTCGCGTTTGCACAACTTTTACGCAAATGAAATAGCCACTTTATGACTGCTTCAAGGTACATTAGGTGCTAGTCCTTATTCCACACCCACTAACACACACACACACACATACATATATATGCATACTTTGTCAGCTCATATCAAGACAAACAGAAAGAAAATTTTTGAATGCTTTCCTTTTCTTGCAAATTAAAAACGAAAAAAAAAACCCTGCATAGTTGAAATGTCTTTGACTTTTTCACTCTCATTTTTTTCTTGCCGAACAAAAAGTCTGGAGCAATATCATTTGCCTTTAGCATTTTCAAGTAGCTACATTTCTTTTTTGTTTTGGTGTTACGTTAAATGAACCATGTGAAAAAACATGTAAAATAAGTGAAAAGACCTCAAACATTCATCATTTGCATTTTTTACATAGAATTTTAAATATTCAAAAGACTTCACATTCACTTTGGCCATTCACAATTTCTACTGCTTTCATTTTTCTTGTTCATTCTGTTTGATCCCATCCAAAAGAGGAGTGGAAGCAATTAAAATTTGTTTTCAACAAGACTTGAGAGTCTTTTTGGCTAAAAGATAGCACTGCTTGGCTTAAATGGTTACTTTCTTGTTCGACAAGCAGTCGGCAAGCAGACGGAATCAATTACAGCGTAAATTAAGTATTTTGTGAATCACTTAACACTTCACTATATTTACATGTTTCCACAAAAGATTCAGACTTAAAGATGATAAAAACATTTCTGCGGTTTCTCAATCTTTCTGTTTTCCTTTGCTTGATTAAAAATCACCATAGAGAACAATCAAATCAGCTAAACATGAGCTTTTTCGCTGCTAAAACGAATGGAGAAGCCAACTTGGGGAAGAAAATAAAAAATAATGAGACAAATAAAATATAACCAGGCATTTCGCATGATTTAAATTCCCGTCTCAGGTGAATCGCAATAATTGAAACTTCTCAAATAGTCGGTTACACGACAAAAACTTTGATTTTTAATTTCCAGAATTTCCGCAAAGTGACTTACACAACAAAGACGATAAAAATAAATTCATTGTCACAGTTGCCTAGCAAGAGAAGCAAAGAAAAATGAGAATGACAAATATCTTTTGGGCGAAGAAAAAGAAAACTTATGCTAAAAGAAGTCTTGTTTAAGCATTGACAAAAGTTTTGCACAAACGGCTGAGAAAAGTGTGAGCCAAAGGTTGGGTGTAGGGTGTCCTATGGGACACGTGCCCCGTTACATGTTGTAGGGAATTCACACATGTGCCAACTTATTACGTGTGAGTCATGTTCGCTTCGTTCTCTTCTTACTTCTTCATTTTTTTTTTTTTTTCATTTTATCAATTTTGAACTTTGCAAGAGACGTGAGCAAAAACAAAAATCCGAAATCTAAAATACAAAAATATTGGGTCACAAAGCCAATAAACCGACTATGATTTATATTAATTTCCAAAGCGCACTCTCTAATACATAAATAACTGTAATTAAAATGTCGGGCAAAAAACAACAAAATTAACGGAATATTATGAACTAACAGTATAGTAAATAAATTTGAATGAAAATTGCATTAAGAACGCAAATGAAAGGAAATGGAAATAAATTATCGCTTCACAACACTGGTTGTTAGAAACCCAACCAATCCTCCAAATGCCACCACTTGAAATGCGTTGAAATGCCGCACAATTTTGCCGAATGCGTTTAAATTGCTTTAGAGAGCTTAGAGGGTAGCAAAAGCACGAAGCGAAGTTGCAATACTCTTTCTTTTATATAGCATACTTTTCAGCCACTTAACAGACTGTTGCGAATGTGTGTGTGGCGGCTAATCATCTTTCATATACCCTTAGCAAGGGTATAAAAACCACCCCCCGCACGGTAAGCGTATGTATATATGTATGTATGGGTAAAAGTTACGGCATTTTCGTGTTGTTGTTGTTGTTGCTGTTTCTGAGTTGTTTTTGTCGCCTACTGCCTCTGACTGCTGCTGCATTCCCCGGCACGAGTTTCTGGTCATAAAAATTCCCATTTATTTATCGCTTTCGAATGGATTTGTCAGAAAAAGGGGAGCAGTTTACTTTGGGGGGTTGTTTGGCTTGCTTTCTGGCTGGCTTGTTGTGCAATTGTCGTCTATGAGCTTCAAAAAAAAAAAAAGCAAAACATTTTGGCCCACCGTCTATGTAGAAAATCGATGAAGCAGTCACCCTTAACCCCCACATTACTGGCCCAACAACATTTCACCAACTTCACTTTCCGCCATCTTCTTGCCCCACGCACAGGTGCTTTTCATCTATAGTATAAGTATATATATATATATATGTGGTACATATATTGTATGTTTGGCTCAGGACATGCCGCATTAAGCGGCATTTTGTTTTGACATTTTTGTTGGCAGCTACGAAAACCAAACCAAAAATACGAAAAAAGGTTAGAAAAGAATGACAAAAAAAAGTTTGACAAATGGCAAACGCTTTTTCGGAAAACGTTTTAAGACGTCAAGCAAAGGATATCGCTCGTTAGTCGCCATTTTGACTTAATACCCGACTTTTTGTGGCTATTCTTGAATCAATTTTAAGCCATACTTAAATAAATAATCGGCTATTGATTTCATGCTGATAATAAAAAGGATCTAATCATGAGAGCAAAAGCCCATATAAGGATATAGATTCTTTTTTAGATTCTTTTAAGTTTTAGTAGGGATTTAAATATAGTTTACTAAAACCAAATATCAATTTATTTCACAAGGAAGTGTATTCAGGTTTAAATGCCGATGACTGATTGTATTTTTATTAGCTTCTAGTTACTCTATTCCATTACTGACCTTTTCGCCTCTGACCTGCTTATCTAGAATCAACTAATTATATCAATTGCTTTCATCACTCATTACTCGATGAGGACAGAAATAAAAATGGAAAAAACTGGGCCACTTATTTAATAGGTTCGCCTGTTCATTTACCTGGCCTTTCTCTTCTGCTGATTGACATTTTTAGTTGCAACTGAAATTGTGCTTTTAATTAAACCAAACAAAAAGCAAAACAAACAATTGTTACAGCACAACAAAAAAGAAAAAAAACCGGCAACATTCCAAAAGGATTCCATGTATGCATGTAGAAGTCTCTTCCATCTGCCACATTGATTTCATTGTGGATGACCAAATCAAACAGCATGGTCAGCCCAGTTGTTTGTTGGGGAAAAATTCATTGGAGGGAAAACACAGAAAAACGAACGGGAAAATATGTGAGGGCCAAAGAAAGCAAACATTGCCTCACCTCCTGCTCCCACCGACATGTCCATTGCTCTCTGCTTCTTGGCTAGTGCTATTGGAAAACCATTTGGCCTCTTGGCCGGTTATTTAACCCATCAGTCAGTTGTCTTAAAAATGGGTCAAAAAACGGGCAAACAAAGGCATGCATACATATGAGAGACAAGGATGCTTATCCAGTTATAATTTAAAGAAGGCTTTTAATTGATTTCTGTATTTCTGCATAAATTACCCAGTTTAACCGCACAAAAATAATTGCGAAATTGTTAAACTGGGCGTGGTTCATAAGGAGACACACACACAGAAAAGAAACCACAACAAACGAACAAAGCGATCAATAACTAAAACTCGAAAAACCGCAGGACTATAAAGATAAGACGGTAGCAGGACGACAGGACGAGACTCAGAGCTTAACAGGATGCCAACATTTTGACTTGAGGCTATCAAATATTGCACATACCAGCCAACAGCAATAGCAAAAACAACAAAATTGAGACAAGACAAAAGTCGAGAACCAAAATTCAATTTCATTTAAAGTCTCAAAAAGATATCCATCTCAAGCGGCAGATAGATAAGGACGCAGAGAGAGAGAGAGAGCAAAAAGGAAAAACCGCAGAAAAGAAATCATAAAAATGTATATGTATTGTATAGTTTGTATGTATGTATGTAGTTGAAGATTGCTGGTCACTGGCATGGCAAACAATAAAGATGTTGACGTCTTTAGTTGGCCAAAACGAGATGGCAAATGGTAAATGGAAGCTAAGAGCAGCTGAGAGCATTGCAACCGCAGAAAAGTCAGCACAAATCAAAATGGCACGTAGTGCCAGATGAGGTTTTCCAAGGGGTGCGGAGACCAAGACTGGAAATGGAATGCCGATAGCAGTCAGAGATTATGACACAAGAATGCCACAAGGCTAGGCAAGGAGGCATTAGTAGGGGCAGTTGATGCGAATGTATAGAGAGTTGGGGGCCAACTCGGGTGGCAGTTGAGAAAACTTTCGAGCAATGAACACATTTGCGCATAACTTGCATAAAACTCGCAGATGCAGCAGCACCGATGCATGAACTGGCAAAGAGATGGAGCAGCAGGACCAGACCAGAACTAAAAGATGAGAGTGAGATTGAAGTCGCAGCTAGAAAAATGCCAGAGCAAACTTAAACATGGACATTAAAAAATTTTGCACAAGGAAATTGCTAAGGAAACTAAAAAGGATATTTGCACTCTTTGAATTTTTGCAAAGAAATCATATAAAAACTGATGAAAACTGATAAGAATATACAGCACTCTCACACACACACGCACACTCACTCACACACTTACAACTTGCAGAAGTCTATAAAGATCTGTAAGTTATGATTATTGAATATTTCATATCATTTTATTGCTTGCAAAATAAAGTTGATTTCAAGCTAGCAAGAATTTTGCATTAAAAATGTAAAAAAAAGAAGAGAGAGAAAACAGAACAGAAGAGAAAGAAGCAAAAGAAAAGAAAAGAAGAAGTTATAGTAATTAACTTTATCATGTTATCGTGTCAAAGTTTTGTGCACAGCAAAACGAAAAGTTGCATAAAAAACTCGACTAAATTGTGGATAAAAATGCATTATTCATTTGCTTAATGTGGTTACCCAACCAAACCCCCCCAGTCCACCACCTACCCACCCAACCACCCATCTTCGCCTGCTTTCATCTGTTCTCTTTCTCTTATCCATTAGTCGACGCGTCAAGCGTAAAATGCTAAACTGAAATTTTGTGTTCAACTAATGTTGACAGGCAGCAAAAGCACCAGTGTCACCCAACCAACCACCAGGCACTAGGCAGGTCTTGACAACTGGAAGATGTGCTCGATGCCGCGAACAAAACGACAAAGTGACGCAAAGTTTTATTGAAACTCCCAAAAGGAATTTGCCAAAAAGTCCTCCTCCATAGTGTGTGTGTGTGTCGGTGTGTGTGTGTGCGGCGACTTCAAATTAAAAATAGAGAACTACAAATTGAAAGTTTTCTGAAGGGACTTAAAAAAGAAAAACAAAATAAAACCTTCAACCAAGAAATTGAATATCTTAGTAACTTTAATGCCAACGAAATACTACGTAAAGCATTTTAAATTAAATTCGGAATGAATACACAAACTCCGTGTTACTAAGACTACATTTAAATAATAAATATTACATGCCTTGCAATTGACTAGGGATAAGATTGTTTTTTTTTTAAAACTTACTTAAAGAAACCTCATAAATATTAACCAAACTATTTTTTATCGTTCAGTTTTTCTTCAGAAACTTTCTCCAAATAAGAAAACATGGTTTAATAAAAAGATTTTAGTTTTAGAATTTTTGTTCTTTAAATACTAAAAAAAACAGGCAAAACAGCAACTTGAAGTTACTACCTATGGATTTGAATAATTTAACTTCCTTAGCAAGTAAATTTTCTTGAAATAACTTTGTAAATACAATTACCAAGGGAATAATACAGTGTCAAGGATTTATTGTATATTTACTCTCTATTGTTTGTGAAAAGAAAAAGTCCTCGAAATAAAGTCAAGTATCGATTGTCCACCTGGCTGGGTCTGAGACCAAAACTCTTGAGTTTGGTTAGCAAAAGCGAGTCCAGGGTAATCTCAAGTCCTCAACTGCAGCATCAAATTTGCAGTTTAAAAATAACATCATAACAGAGAGCAAAGAAATATATTTTTTTATTGCTTTGCTTGACACACATAAATATACAAGAATTGCAAAGTCTCACGTTGGTAGTTTGCCTTTAAAAACTTAATCCCAACTTATTGAAAAACGCAATGGCAAGGAAACGAACCTACTTATGTATGTATATGAAGGAGATATATATATATATATATGTATATGTGTGTGAGTTTGTTTGTGTGTGGGCACGTGGCAGCTGCAAAGATATAGATCTTCTTTAGTCTGTTGGGTTGACAACCATTTTGGGGCAAATGACGACGACCCACAAGCACACACACACATATATATAGGCACACCCGATATTGAGCAATTTATGACTTGTTTGGGAAAGGATTTCTGTATTTTACGTCTACCCCCATCTCTTTAGGGGTCTATTTTGCATGGGCATACAAATTTTTAAAGCGAACAAAAAATACAATGGACACTGCCAGAGAACGGAAGTGGAGAAAAGAGATACAAAAGAGGGAGAGGGAGAAGGAAACAAAAAGGAAAAAAAAGAAAATTGCGGCGACAACAATTCAATTTAACGCTTCATTGAAGTCAGCAGGGCTTGGCTTTGGTTTCAATGGTTTGGTTGGCTTGTTTGTTTTTTTTTTTATTTTATTTTGAATTTATTTATTGAATTCTGCTTTTTGTTTTATTAATTTAATTTGAGTTTTGATTTTTGCCCACATATAATATTTTGCAGAAAATTAAAACCTGAATAACCCACATGACGTATACTTAATGCGACTTTTTTTTAATATTGATTGATGGAATGTTTTGCTCTGCATTAAATGCGAATAATTTTTCATCGAAAAGTCAAATGTCATGTTGGAGAATGACAATTGAATTGTTCGCAGAATAATCTAATAAGCAGAAGCAGAGCATCACAGGACGATAGCTAGGTATCCTACTGCTCCTGTACTCTGTACTCTGCTATCCCAAACCTAGCAAAGTTGAAGGCAAATCTGACAAAAAGCTTTTGGCTGTGACGTTTGAGTTTTTCTTCTCTCTCTTTTTTCCTTGGTTTTTTTTTTTTTTTTTGGTTTTTTTGGCTAAAATATTTTCGTACCCATCTCATGGTTTGCCGAAAATGACGTGACATGCATAAATAATTGAGTTTTTCCGAGAAAAGCGCAACAACAAGAAGCCAGCAAGCAAATACAACAACTAGGCAAAACGGAAACAATGCGGCAACAGCGACAAACGGAAATAAAATATGGCGAAATGGCAAAATGGCGTCTAACGATATACCAAAAAATTCGAGAAAATATTTATATTTCGCATTCTGCCCCACATGCCACATGCCATATGTTAAATAAAGAAAAATGAGAATCCAAAAAAGGAAGAACAAAATGTTATATGAAATTTCGTTTTTCCTTCGCTAAATTGATCTAGCCAATTATCAAAAATATAGAATTTTCTGCATTTTTTCTCAACCTCTAATTGAAATTCCAATTAATCTCAGAAAATAAAGTGAAATGGAAAAAACGGTGAAATAAAAAACAGAGATCAAAAAAGCTTTGATATAACAAAGGTAACCGCGAAACGTGAAATAAATTGAACGTCAAAATAGTTGAAGTAAAAGATAGAAAAAGTATAAATATTTACTTTCAGAATTTGGAATGCCGCCGACATTGCCTTTACCCTTTTTAGTCTCGCTATCACAATTCTAGATCTAAAAGATAAATTTATCTAATCTAAGCGAGATGGAAAAAACTTCTAAGCTTATTTTATTTGTATTGCATATATTTGGCTACTTAGGATAATTAAGTATACGAAACAATAATTTCATTCTATGTATTAGTTAACATAAGAATTTTGCACAAGAATTGAAAATCCTCTTATATTTAATCACTTCGAAATGTAAGCAAATTTCACAAGGCAAATTCCAATTGAATGAACACGAAACGAGTTTATTGATAAATAAAACGTTAGACTGCTACTATAGTAATCCAAATATCTATAGTTAGACAAACTTGAAACGGAAAGAGTAGTATTTAAATTTGTTTTAATCTACTTTCTATAAACTGACATTAAGACTAGAGGATTAAATTTAGAACTAACTCAACTTTTCTCTCCTGTACATTTATGCAAATTTATTGATTCTGTTTTCTGGTATCACTTGTCCACAAAGTATTAAATAATCGCATATTCAATAATATTATTGTAAAGTGACAATTCTTTATTGTTGTGATATAATTCATAAGCCATTTGTTATGCAACTGTCTTTCAAATGATCAATTTATTTTCGTCAGTGTGTGTGTAATGGATAATTGAAATGTTATTAAAATGCTTTCCATGTTACATTTTACGTATGCCTATGGCTTATGTTGATTTTGGCATGTCCTGCTTGAAATTGCTTTTATGCACAATGCCCAACTAACGGAAACTAACTAAATAGACATCTACCATTTTTCAACACACACACAACTGTACCAACTATGCATCTGTCTGCTGTCTAAGTGTGTGTGTGTGTGTGTGTGTCTATTTCTGCTTGGTTTTCCATTTTGCCTTGTTGTGTATTTTATGACTTGTCACTGCTGCTGTCAGTGGATCTGTCTTGTTCCCCATTCTTATGCCACTTCTTCTTCTGCTTCTGCCTTCTGCTAAAACATTTCAAAAACTTTTTGCAATGAAATTGCACTAGCAACATTTTCACCGAATTCCTCCCCTCATTCCTTGCCACCGACTTTTTGCATGCGACACCATTTGTGTGCTTCAGTCTTGCAGTTTCCCAATCTTCCAAACGCATATGTCGAAGGTAGCAAAAGGAAGTGAGTCCTAAAAACCCAATATCTACATCCCCCCAAAGTGTGTCCACATTTTCACTGTGCTCTGAGTTTTTTCTTAAGTGTTGAATTGCTTTTCTTATTGTTGTTGTTGTTGCTGCTGTTCTTGTTCTTGTTATTATGCTTTACATTTATCTGTACTCCCTTTGCGGTGCAGCATATAAACTTTATGCTCATTTATGGCAAAAACTTTTGTAAACTATATAATAGTTTAAAATTTTGACTCGAGGTGGTAATCCTTTTTAGAAGGACACTGTGGAAATTCTTTATATAATGTTCTTGCTTGGGCTTACTCTATATATACACCACTGGACAAATTAATAAGTAGAAATACATTATTTGAGTTTCCTAATACGTTTTTGAAGTGAAAGAAATCGCAGCAACAATCAGAACATTTCATAAAATATTAAATTTTTTAGTTGCTGAATGAGCTGAAGTAACTGTAGTGATAATATTATTTTGTCCACCAGTGTATTGTCCTACATTGTTCAAATTCACCATTTTGATAAAATAAAAATGTAAAAGAATCATGATGTTGCAGTTCAATTTTATTTTATTTAATGTGTGCTTCGGCAATATATACATTTAATAGACATGAAATCATTTATATTGGATCAAAGTTAAAAATTCGAAGTCCTCTTCGAAATTCAGATTATACTCCTGTCGTTAATTCTTTCCCTAATTTGAAGTCCCGTTCTCTTCTATGTTTTCTCTGTCATTTGTTCTCTTCTCAAAAGGGTAGTCAGTCATTCGAATCCTGTAAATTTGTTAAATCTATTCACACTTTAGAATTCATGTTGGAGAGTAGTAAGTATTACTTCCGTTTTTCTTTCCTCCATTTCAGCTTTTCACTTTGGGCGAGAGAAAGCATTTTGTTTTTGCTTTTTGGTTTTTGTTTCTTACCTATTCGCCTAGTTTTGAAGAGAGAGAGAGAAAGAGAGGCAACAAAAAGTTGTATGTTCCGTCTTTGTTATTTCTTTATTGTTGTTGTAGTTGTTGTTGCTTGCTTGGTTCCCCGCTTTGTTTACGACCAAATCCAAAACAATGGCATTTTTGCACATGAACGCATTTTGAGCCAAGTTTCCAACTCATTGTTGTAGTTGTTGCCTTTTGTTCGGGCCAACCATGCATTCGACTTAAACTTTTGAACTAAGCTAAAGCCCTTTTGGCCTGGACACATCTACACTAGACTCCACTCAACTGGTGTGCGTGTGTGTGTGTGTTGAATATTTAATCCTATTTTCCCTTTCCGCCCCAACATTCTGTAACTTTAACGCCAAAAGTAAATTATTAAGCTTGATTTTGTTGCCAAGCTAGAATTTCAGAATTACAATTGAGCAAATTATTTGGTTCATTGGCTTGATTATTGCTTTTTACGTGCTTCCTCTACTTATTCTTTGAATCCGGATTGCGAAAAACACACTACATATCCCAGAGAAAATCATCGCAATAAATAAAAACGTAACAAATGTATGGAAGAGCACATAAAGTTATCGTTCGTTCACTTCTGGCAATAATGACAAATGTGAATCCCAATAAAGGGCAAAAATTTATATTGCCTTGAGGAGAAGAAGTGGAAAAGGTAAACTCCTTACAGTCAAAGAAAAATTGTGAAAATTGCAAAAGAATGAGGCAACATGAGCCATTGACATTTAATCAATGATGAAAGATATTGCTATCGCCCTGAACCCCTTGTCGATTGACAGCTGCCGAGCCTTCGACTGCCTTCAACTGGATCTCAAAGCTATAATTTATAGCAGATTTTTAATATTATTGATGTGATAGGCACTGAAAGCTATAAATGTTCTTGGGGAAAGAAATCTACCCCACTTTTCCACACATATGATCAAATTACATTTCCTCAATTAATCATATAATACAAATATCAGTATAATAATAATACAAACACTTTCTGTAATACATTTTCAGCGAAATAAAACGAAAGGAAAGCACTTTGAAACGCTAAGAAAAGGACAAATAAGCAAAATTAACATAATGTGGTTAGACTCCTTAGCTCAAGACCTACTTAATCACTGTTTCACTATATAATATTTCGACAGACATATTTTTAGCGAAATAAAAGGAGATGAAAACTCTTTGAAATCCTATGAAAAGAGCAAAAATATCCCAAGAAAAAGAAAACTCACAGGATATATATAATGTGACTGTTTTATTTTTAGCTAACTAAATATCTACTAAAAATAGTTGCTGTCCCTAATTTATTGCCTATAAATTAATGAAAAAAAAATTACTTTGACAGTTTTTGGTTAAACAATTAACGCATAGAGAAATAACCTTTTTCCCCACATTAAGAGGAAGAAACTGGCTACCAAGTTTCCATTGGGCTTAAACAATTTGCCACACTTAAGTTAAATCCGGGCAAGTAATTGAATTAATTCCAAGTTTATGCGTTTACGTACGTATGTATGTAGTGCGGTTCGGAGGATAAGAATTCGGCCGGATTCAGCCAACCGCAAAGTCTTGAAAGAAAATTTGAAAATTTTTTGTTGTTGTTTTTCATCAGCATAGACTTTGATTAATTTCAAGACAATAATTATAAAGGCGTTGCCCACTCTAGTCTTTTCTCTCGCTCTTTTTCTCTATCTATTTCTATCTCTCTCACTCTCTCTCTCAATTTTTGGTTGGCTTTATTTTGCTCTACGTGCCGGGCGTGCCATAATCTATAGCATACTTTGCTGCGTCGTTTGGTGGCCTCAGCACGTTGCCAAACCATCTAGCCATTGCCATCATCAACAGACGACTCCCCCATGTCCTGGTCGTGTCTATCTCCCTCTCTCCTTCACTCTCTTCCTCTAAACTTCATTTGGTTTAGTTAATTTTCGCCACCTTTCCCAGCTCATTGATGGAACTTTAAGGCCAAAAGAAACTTAATCAAAGTTCTTAGTGGAAAGTTTTGTTCCTTGGTTCGTTCGTTCGTTCTTTTTGCTCGTTCTTGGCACGCAAGCCATTGGCATCGTTAACTCGTTCAACGTAGATTCTACTTCCTATATATATATATATATATTTCCTTGGCCCATGCCTTATTCGCATTGGGCAAATATATAGAAACTTGCCTGATACTTTTGTTGTTGGCGTGTTTGGCTGTTATTTATAATATAAAGCCTTCAACTTGACCGATGGCGGCTGTAAAAAAAAAAAACAGAAAAGGAAAAAAGAAAATTCTCCATTTTGCTGCAAGTTTTTGAACCTTTAAGAGTTTTCCCCACTGCCTTTGTGGCATTTAACTTTTAATTGGATTTGGCGATTTGCTAGCTTAGTTAAGTTAAGTTAGTTGCCAGAGTGCGGAAAATTTTTGTTGTGCAAAATAATTTTCAATAATTACTTCCTCTTGGTTGAGCACAAAAATAATATATATACATATATATAGTGCGCTACCTGTGCTGCATTAGCATAAAAGTTATAATTATTATCCAAATTTAAGTTGCCAGCAAATTTTATAAACTAAATAGGAAACTTTCGCCTTCCTTCTGCTACCCACTCAAGGTTTTTCAATGCCCTTTTGCCTTGTTTTGGGGTAACCTATCAACGATTTATCACAACGATTTAGGTAAATCGCCGATTGAAAGCCAAAGCAAATGAAAAATGAACTGAAATGCTTACTCAACTTGTATTTCCAATAGACCAAACATTCCTCTTTCGGCTCGAATAGGAAATTGTTCCAATAATTTGGCAAAAACTTTTTTGACCTTTCTTGGCACAAGAAATGAAAATTTATGTTAGGTCCCGGAAAAAGGGTTTCCATTTCGTGGCGATGAAGAAAATAAACAACTTTTGCAAGTTGGCTCTGGATTCTCTTCTGCTTTTGTTGCCTTTTGCCATTTATCAAAATCAGTTTAATTATGCAAATCGTCTAAAAATGTTGCATGCAAATACAATTTCTGCGGGGTAGCCAACCACCCATCAATTTGTAGAGTACTGTGTTGTTAAAATAAGGATAAAATCTAACGTGCATCTATATGTCATAGCTATCTACCAGTCTCAGGGTAACAAAGACATCAAGTCCGATTTAGCAGCAATTTTTGAATCCCTTAAACTTGATCACCTCAATAATTATTATATCATTGGCGGCGACTGGAACAGTAAACATATAAACTGGAACAATACAACTAACAACACGGCCGGAAATGCTCTCAACAGCTGGATAGAAGAAAAGGATCTACAGTTTAAAATCAAATTATATGCCTCCTCTAAACCATCGTTTCCCCGAGGAAACTCATATTTAGACCTCTATCTTGTAGACAGAAGATTGCTTGTAAAGGAAGAAAATAACTCCATTAATTGCTTACCATCCATAGACTATGATAGTGATCACCAAGCCATTCAACTAATAGCTTCAATGTCTAATAACGAAAAGTTTAATTGTTTAGAAAACACATTATTGCCAAAACTCAACTATCGTCTAGCCAATTGGAACGCCTTTAAATCAATACTTAAAAATACAACAGATAGGAATCTTAGTATACCAACTAATATAAATCTGAGTAACCAAGATATAGATGACTACTTAAACAAAATCTCACAAACTATAAAAAAAACATTAGATAAGGTGACACCTAAATGTAAAACAAAGGACAATTATGAAATTATTACCTCGCCATTAATAAGGAAGCTACATCAAGAAAAAAGCCATATCCTAAACGTCATAAAAAAACACAATAGGCTTGAACGTACTATTCCACAACCTCTGCTTAATATTTATAAAGCTAAACTTAAACTAATTAGAAAGCTTATTATCGAAAACCTGTCACTAGCAAAAAACAATTCATTAAAAGGGAAACTAGAAAAACTTACCACAAAAAACCAGGCTCATATATTTAAGACTACACGAAAGCTTTCAGCACAAGATGGTTTCCCAAATTTTAATCTAATTAAGATTCCGATCCATGACGCTCACCTATTAGTAAAATCAAATATTGATCCTCAAGTAACAGAATTAAGCCCGTCAGGGAATAATTTCTTAATAAGAAATAATGAAGACATAATTAAGGTGATTGGAACACACTTGGAGCTGGTTCACTCTCCTAAGGAGAATGATCTCAACTGCTCCTTTCATAGACTTGTTGAGTACTTCTTCCAACGGTTTTTAAACCTTAAAACTAGGTATGAAGTAGCTCAAACAACAATAACCACATTCGATAGCAGAAACAATGCCCACAATATTTACAAGACAAACGACTACTTTCTATCAATAGCAAAAGTTTCAAACATTTTTAAAAAACTAAAAAACAAGATATCCTCAGGCATTGACGAAATTCCAAATATTGCATTAAAAAACATCCCACAAAATCTAATAGATCACTATTGCACATTGTTTAACAATTTATTAAATAACTCCCATTTTCCCTCGGCATGGAAAACAGCAAAAATAATACTATTACAAAAAAAAAAACAAAGATCCAACAGACTTGAACAACCTACGTCCAATTAGTCTATTACCAAACATTAGCAAAATTTTTGAAGTGTGTATCAATATTAACATAAATAAACATTGCGCACAAAACAAGCTAATAAGTGATCGACAATTTGGTTTCAAGTATAGGCATTCAACTTCACATGCGGTACACGTCCTAATTTCGGAAGTCAGATGGCACCAAAATAAAAAAAATGTCACAGGCGCATGTTTAATAGACCTCGAAAAAGCATTTGATAGCGTTTGGTTAAAAGGGTTAATGTTTAAGTTAGTTCATTATAAATTCCCACTACACCTACTAAGCATAATTCACAACATGATTGACAACAAACAATTTATAATTTCTCAGAAAGTTAATAGTAATGCACCAATTTTTAAAATAGCTAATGGACTGCAACAGGGCACAGTTAATTCACCAATATTATTTAATATTTACATCCTGGATCTCTTAAATAAGCTTGATAATATCATAGCATTCGCTGATGATATAATTATATACCAGCCAGACAGCACAATTGCAAGGATTAAAACCAAACTTGAATCGGACCTGTCCATAGTTGAGCGATATGTGTTTAAATGGCATTTAAAAATAAACTATAATAAATGTGAAGCTATTTTGTTCAGGCCACCGGTCAATAAATGCAATCATGATATTAGACAGAATTGGAAAAAGTTCCAAATAAAATCAATCTCCCACGGAAATAATATCCCAACATTCAATGAGGTTAAGTATTTAGGAGTCCACCTTGACCGTTTTCTATATTTTAACCATCACATAAATCAGCAGCTGGCCAAAGCTAAAAAAGCATTTTTCATGAAAAAAGCCCTCTTTTATTCCAAATATCTCTGTCCTAGAGTTAAAGTACTAATATACCAGGCATTTATCAGACCCATACTCACATATGCATGCAATATTTGGTTTAATATTTCGCCATCATACATGGAAAAAATTCGTGTCTTCGAAAGGAAATGTCTGAGATCGTGTACATCCTTGTATAGGTCCCCGGAAAGCAACTATCTTAAATATGTTAGCAACAGAAAGCTCTACAGAGCGGCCAACATACAAAGAATAGATATCTGTATTATACAACTAATCCGTAATCATATTCTAAGATGTACAACATTCCACGAGAACAATCTTATTATGGCGCCATATTATGAAAATGATCAATATATTGAAAACACGCTGCTATCAGGGCTTGTTCCACCAGAAGCATTTTTACTGCTGGATAGAAAAGGATTCATCCAAAACAGCAGTGGAATACCAGTGCTTTACCACCTCCACAGAGGCGCATCTAATAAAACAGTCACAGAAACTCTACTTCAAGAAGAGAACTGGAGATTCGACAAATCTATACCAATAATAGACCTCAGCGCTGGCACCAAACAGTTCTGGTGGCTAAATGAGACTCTACCATAGAGTTTATTCCCTTCCCTTTCTCCTTTCCCACTAATTTTATCTTAATAGATATATAAGTAACGTTTTTTGAATATCTTTTTCGTCACAAATACAAGCATATAAATAACAATGTTAATATAAGTACATCTGATCACCAAAAGTGGTATAAAATTAAAAGAAACATAAACGCTAGAGAGCTCATGTGGAGACAGAGCGTAACCCTTAGGTTTCCATTAACCTTTTGTTTATTTAAGAACCTATATAATAATATGTACAAAATAAACAGTTCAAAAAAAAAAAAAAAAAATATGCAAATCGTCTAAAAATGTTGCATGCAAATACAATTTCTGCGGGGTAGCCAACCACCCACCAAAAGTAAAAAAAACTCCAAAAGAATGCCAAAAGAAAAACAACAACAAAACGAAGTTATCACTAAAAACAAAGCAACATTCCCACAGGTCACCGGCACTACGGAAAAATTTCCATAACCTCGAGGAAAATTTTATTACAAAGTGTTGTCAAAGTATGTGAGAGGATTCTTTTCGCCATTCTATGTGTGTGTGTGTGTGTGTTTGGCAACTCAAAAAATGTTTTTTGGCCTGCAATCAAGTATTTTTACCACTTGAAGACAATTTTCTTTAACCAATGAAAAGAAAACCTCTAAAATAGAATACAATGTTTTGGTATCTCAAATGTTTTCAAGGAGTTCGTTTATTTTTTGTGGTGAAAATTTGTCTCCGGTTGAGTCAGCAGCTCATTGGCTCCCTGTCATGTAAAAAAAGAAAGGATATTTCCTTTTTATACTCAACTGAGTTGAAGCTTCCCTTTTAGAAGCGACACTATAAAATATGCACATTTCCTTTTGCCACCTTCCATTCCTTTGTTGTCTAGCGTGTGGCATGGCATTAAGTTTCCTCAACACAAAGTAATGTAAACGCAAACGCAAACGCATCGCAGTGCGCGGAGATTGAGTGTCCTGGGCTGGCAGTCAATTTGTTTTTGTTTGCTCGTTGCATCGGTGGAGACAAAGAAAAGCAAACTGAGCACAAATCCCCCAAGTCAGCTGTAATTTATAGTGGTAAAGACTTTGAAATTCCTTTGCTTTTGAGAGAGAGAGTCAAATCTGATTTGAAATCTTGCCAGAATTATTTAGGAAAATTAATGAATGTGTGTGGGTGTGTGGGTGTGTGTGGTCGTGTGATGAAATGTCTATCGTGGGACCTCTATAAGTATTTTCCCATTAGGCTGCCCTTTTTTTGGGGGGAGGTCTTTCTATTAGTTGGCAATTTTCACACATCATGGTGGAGCGAAACTAAAACAAGAATCAACCTTTTAAACTGACCCCAAAAAAGGGAACCGAGGTAACCCGAGCATGAGCAACAAACAAACAGACCTAGACCCAGACCCAGACCCAGACACAAATTAAGTTCACACCTGGGCACACATTTGTTTGTTCGGGCCACCCGCATCCACACCCACACCCACACACCCACACCCTACACACAAAATAACCCCATTTCAGTGAAAAACATCAATAAATTAAAGGTACAAATGTTGTTTTGTATCCTGGGTTAAAGGTAAAAAGGGCGTGCACACATATATACTCTATAGATTAGGGGGTTGCCATGGAAATATCGAAAAAAAAGAAACACCCAAGCCTGGGTCACGTCTTACTGCCCTACCAGGCATCGATCCACCACCCATCACCCACCCCTCCCACAACCACCAATCACTGTCAATTCCAATCTTTGGTCATATTTTCAGTTATTTTATGACACGTATTTTGCGTCTATCCTAACCATATTCTAATTCCACACCAATTCAACGATGGTATCAGATGATCTGGTCATCATTTCTGTATCTGTCCATATAAAATCCACTCAACAAATTACAAAGATTTTGGTTGAGAGGGGATTCTACAAAAGTCCATCCATTGCATCCATAAACTTTGTGTGAAGTGAATTACTCGCAAGGGCGAAACCCCATTAATGCATGTCCCCAGGATTCAGAGAATTGGGGGATGGTAGTAGGACACACACACACACACACACACACACATAAACACTCTCCCCCACAGTGCTCCACAGTGAAATTAATGGGTCGGAAAGTGTTGAGATTAATCAAATACTACGCCATTCGAGTGTGTGCTTACGCAGAAGCGAAAAAATATGTCCACTGCCTTGGCAAATGAGCAAAATGGTAAGGTATGTATATATCGGACCCATCTGTTCAAGAACATAAAGTACATTTAATTTATATAGTAGAGGAGAAATTCAACCACTGTGGATAATTTGCAAATGGCATTTAGTTAGAAGAACTGCAAATAGAATACACTTTGGAATGAAAGAATCCAGGAATCATTAAAACAAATGCAAACAAAAGAGCTTGAGTTGAATTTTCTTACAGTGCAGGTTGAACGAAATAAATACCAAAAAATTGAGGGAAAATTGGAATAAGAAAGACGACAAAGTCATATCTGAGTGTGCCGTTGATTAACTGACACACATAGATAGGAAACACACAACCATCTACCTAGATACCATGGCATAGAAAGTGATAATACATAGGGGGGGGGAGAGAAGAGTAGGTAGAGTAAGTTGGGTCGAGTTAATGACTGAAAGAAGTTGCACAACTTTCCATTCATCTACTCTTTTTCTCTTTCATTTGGTGTCCTTTGAAAAGAGTTTTGTAATCGTTATGACTGATAATCCTGCTGCATCCTCAATGCAGGACATCTCGGGCTCATTCTCTCAGTCATTTTGAGTCATTTTTCAATTTCTGGCTTTCCACTCACTTTGTCACTTGAGCCAAAGTGCAAAACTGATAAATACATACATCTATACATATATATATATAGTGTCCCTTCCCCCCACATCCTTTACAAAATAAAAAAAAATGAAAATGAAAAAGAAAAGGGAAGCCAACCCAAACCACTCGTCTGTCTTTTCTCATTTACACTCGAGGCACTTTCAAGTGGTCCAAATAGTCCTTCTCGTTGGTTTGTCCTCCATGGCCTTTTGGTTTTTGGGCTCCATGTGTGTGTGTGTGTGTGTGTATTTTATGGTCTGGCAGTAACCACTTGAGGAGATATATGCACAGAAACTTACAGACACACACTCGTAGATATATACATACATATTTTCCCAATTGATAGGCAGCAGTCAGAGGCAACCTCAATGCGGTTATAGCTGTTACCTAAATTCAACTTCTGCTCCTCTCACTCCATTGAAGCAGTACCAAAATGTCAGTAAGCTATCTAGTTATCTTGCCTCTGCATTTAAGTGAGTTTCAGTTACTCTTCTAAGTATTCGGCTAACAAGCAGATATCTGGCAAATAAATATTATTATCAAAGATTTTCCAAATAGAGTTTGAAACCCCTTTTAATTAAGAAATCTATAGACATGATGAAATCAAATTGGTAGGGTCTTTAAGTTTCGTTGTTAACTGCAATTTCCTCATTCCTTTTTCCGGTATGTTGTTCTTATCGATTTTTGGTTTGCGTTCGGGTTTTCGTATGCCTCTTGCATCTCTTATTCCCCTCACGCTACCAAATGGAATAGTTTTTTTTTGTTCTGGCTGGAAAGAGGGGAGGCGGGACGGGGGTAGTCGTCAAATAGTGCACTGGCAAACAACGGTGCGATAGAACACTAACAAATGCAGCTGCGATAAGGTGGAACTTATGTACATAGAAGTGACAGTTCAAGTTGAAGTGTGTCCCCACTTTCATCCACCCATCCACCCACCCATCACCGAGCACCATGTCACACAATTGTAAAAATTTTTGTAAATCTGCTCGACAAGTGCACCACACAAAGCCAACTAAAAGTGACGAAAATTTACGAGTTTTACTCGTAACATGCAGATTGAAGTCATTAGACTTGGTGAGCCTTTTGAAAACGATTTAAAGGCAAATTTATCTAAATGAAATGTTATACTAAATTTGATTTCAATTTATTGCCATTATATTCTTGATTTTCTAACAAATGTGGGTGGTGTGAAATGATAAAAATTTTCAATTTATAGAATAAATATTACTAAAAAGTTATGGGAATATTTATTTTAAATAAATATTATATATATGTACATATAACTTCGTGGTAAAAGCTGTCAACAATACGAAAATAAATTAGATGAAAAAAAAAATAAAAACATATGTGGAAAATTAAATATGTTGAGGCAAATCCACAATAATTTGTTTTACTGTTTCACAAACTCAACTTGAAATTTGTGAAAAATCTGTGATTTGTGTGCGCATTCATTTATCACTCTATGAATTCATAAAGAGATTTTAGATAATCATCGTCTATACATCAGTAGACAGTAGCAAATTAATGATAATTAAACTGGCAGAAACCCATAAAGGGCAAGACAGGAGCAGGATAAGGATAGCTAGCAACAAACAGACAAATAAGTACTAGACTCAGAGACAAGAAAACCGAAAGCAAAAAGTAGAAAACCAAAAACATTCAGTGTGGCTATGGCAAAAGGTAAAAGTGGCCAAAGGGCTGCTATTATTTGCAAAAAGGATCAGATCAGCACCGGACGACTACCTGACTAGGGCAGCAACATCAGCAGCGGCAGCAGGTGTGCCAAGCAAATCAGTTAAGGCAATGAGGCGATTGCCGAAAAATGCTCACATTTAGGGGCAGAGAATTTTTGCACCTGCCACACATTTCAAATCAAAAAAAAAAAAAAACGGAAAACAGAAAACAGAAAAAGAGAAGAAAACAAAAACCGAGAAACCAAGAAACAGTACACAAAAGCTGGCACTGGTCAGGTAAGTTAATCGCCAAAAGCGAAGCCAGCGACGACATCTGTTGGCCTTTTATTTCTTTTGCTTGCCCTAACAGGAGCCCCCAAAACCAGTTCCATGTGCAGGGGTCCGCGGGTGTGTGGCGGGGGGAGAGTGGAAATAAGTAGGAAGGAAGCCGGTTCGAGGGTAACCCAAATTGTGAACGAATCGTTACCGTTGCCCATATATAATTTGCGAGATATGTATTAGCTTTTGTACAAAATTAATGGGAACCACCAACTCATTTCCTTTTGGCAGCTGTTAGATTTACGTGGCTCACAAAAACTAAAGGAACGCATCCTCATCAATATCACAACAGTTTGAAATGTATTTATCAAATATTTCAAATTAAGTATATATCGATTAATTCATTAAAACTCATTAATGTTGCAATTTATACTACAAGTTTTCAAAAGAGCCAACAAATATAAAATTTCAACAATTCTCCTTCTCCGTACAACACGTTTTGGCAATTAAAACTTTTTCACTCAAAATGTTTCTATACATATATATATATATATATATATATATGAATGTATTTGTATGTATGTATAAATTGATTGCTGGTAAATATGGTTAAGGTGGCGGGGGGGTGAGGAGGGGTTTGGGTTAATCGATTTTTGATTTCTTATTAATGAGGCGCACAGGACACAAGGCAAGGCACCGGAATCATACGCATATATTGTAACGTTATTTTAGTTGATTAAGGCAATGTTGATAAAAACATGAAGACGATGATGATGATGATGATGATGGCAGAATTATGTCCTTTTACCATGATGACAGTTATTAAATATTTAGGACAAATTGTTATGGCCTCTTAACTGGCACAGAACTGGATGAAGATAAAAAGGAGAGGGATTTTGGGCATAATTATATTGCAGAAGTCTTTGAAAATTATTATTTAAAAATCAAATAATTCGATATCAATATTCTAGGACTTTAGGCATTTTATTAAAATAAGTTATAACCGTTTCTATTATTGAAATTTGAGTCCTTCTTGATTAAAAACATTTTTGGAATGGAAATATATTTATATTTTTTGAAACTCCGTATAGCACATTAATATACTAATATTTAAATTGTGTTTAATTCGAATATTTAATGGCAATTTCTGTTGTTCATCAGATTTTTTAAACTTTTTATTTATTTATTTTTTATTTCCTTATTATTACTTAAGCTTGGCAATCATTTAAATCACAAAAAATTACTAAATTAAATTGGGTTTAGTTTAGCTTAGAAGAAATCACTTTTTTCCATATAAAGAAATCACTTTTTTGTAAGTTTTGCCACATTAAATGTATAAGCAGCCTTTTTTCAATATATTAAAAAATTGTGTCATACGATTTATTACAAGAAATTTAAAATTTGGGTAGAGAAAATGCGAAGTCTTTAATTATTTTTTGTAGTGAATTTTCCATTAGGTACATACATGAAGATAAAATTAAAAGAGCCGGGGCATTGAAAGCTGCAGTGGTAGGACAAACTAACGTTGTTTTACTCTAAAGGATTAAAAACATGCATAAAAAGACAGCAAAAGTCCCAGAAGTCCTCAGCAGAATGGTAGAATGTTGCGCCATATGGCCTTACAACCAACCGAACAGTGTCAGAAGCAACAAAGTTATGAACTGCACAAGAGCAACACTCACACATATACAAAAACATATATATATGGATTAATACAGTGTATATATATTCAAAAGCAAAAAAGTACAGAAAACATTCTCTTTTGGGGTTTATTTTAAATTTCGATTGTAGTTAGGTCAAATCTTTCTGAGCAAGTTTAAGTTTTTCACAGTCATTCCATTAGTTTAATTATTAAAACCCAAGTCCATTTGAAGCAACAACAATAACCGCAATTTTGTTATGTTATGCGGAAATTTAATAAGTTTTAATACAAAAGTTTTTTGTTGTTCTTGTTTGTTGTTGCTGTTGCAACTTCTGTTGCTGCTGCTGCTTCATTATGTAAGAATGCAGTTGTGGCACACATCTCCTGCTGTTAGTTTTATTTTTTTGGAGTATGTATGCACTTACTTATTATATACAACATATGTATATAGGTTTATGCCATATATATATATGTACATATATATATACGTAGGTTTAGCTCAGTAAGTGAAGTGCTGTAGATGGGTTTTCTTTCTCTCTATTTTTGGATTTCTTCTGCCTCTTTCTTTCTTTTGAATGTTTCAAGTGCAGTTGAGTAAAATTGTAGCTGTTACATTTCACCATTCTGTATCTGGCTTTTCTTAGAAAATTAAATTAACTTGTCATGCAAGCGTCTAAGTGAATGAAACAATCTGCAACGATTCAAAACTACGTAAAATCGATATTCTAACTAAGAGAAACCAACGAATTGAAATCGAAAAACTAAGAACCTCATTTGCAATTTCTGTAGATTTCATTGGATTTTTGTGTGTATGCCAATTATTTTATACATACCTATTTATATTAAAAACATACTGTACCTACGCATATAGAAAAAAGTTCTTAAGCTTTTAAGTCCTAATCCATCCTCACACATAAATCAACGCTGTGAAAACCAAATGCGATTAGCATTTTATTCCATTTACAACACTCGACAATGATGATGATGATGCAGACAACAATGCCAAATGGCAAAAAAAAAAAAAGAAAAGGAAAGCAACAATGGGACCAAAGCTGACAGTAGTAGATCCCTCTACAAGCCCACACTTGACAGTTATTTTTGATACAGAAAAATGTTACATGGACCTGGTTGATACCCCATAACAAAATGAAAAGTGTTATCTTGGAAAGACCTGCAAGAGCAAAATCATTAATTAATTTAATTTATTCAAATTTGAGTCATTACGACTGTCTTTAAATGATCTTGTAAGTAATTTGGAGCTGATGTTAAATATTTCTGAATTATATTCAAATACATCAACATTTTTACTCTTTACTTAAAGTAAAATTCATGTTTCTCTTTAATTAATTCCTAATCGTTTACACTTGACTGTAAATGCTAATTAATTGCAATAAACTTGTTGTAATTGCTCAATTAACATATCTACCCATAGAACACCTTTTTGCTACAGTGAAAATCGGGTGAAAAAATATGTAGACAACGCATAAAAAGTCTCTGGTAGCAGCGAGAGGCAAGAACAAATGTGCAACAAAGCGAACAATTGTAATTTAACTGCAGCAGTCAGAGTCTAGTTGGCATCAGCAGCAACAACACCAACAGCAACAAACTAGAAATGTTCCTCGCCTCAAGTGTTGTAAGCGGCTTTTGTTTGGCAATTGTTCCCCGGCATGGCCAACTGAAAATTGGTAGGCACACACACACACACACACACACACCCATGAAATCCACTTTACAACACAAAAAAAAAGAAGGAAAATAACAGGAAGTTTTACATACGCCCCGTTGCGCCAGTGTCTGTGTTGCACTGGCACTCTCTCTCTCTCTACCCTTCACCTCCCTCCCCACCCGTTTTCTCGCGCAATTTTGGTTGACAAATGTCACAGCATCAGAGCTAGGCAGCTGATGGCATCGACTTCCTATCCCCATCCCTTGTTTTTTTCTTTCTTTTAACTCCATAACAGAGAGAGCAGAGCAGAAATGTCTCCCATTCTCCCATTTTGATGATGTTCGTGAAAAACTTAACACTTAATTGTCTGTCCCGTCTGCCTGCAGTTGTTGTTGTTGTTGCTGTTGTTGTTTCTGTCTGACAGCTTCTGTTTCTGTTGTCAATTGTTGCGCATTTGCATGTCGAAATGCGAGAAACAATGGCCCAGGACCAACCCCAAACCCCAATCCTCCCACATGCAATGAGCCGCAACATTTTGTGGAAAGACAAATGAAATAAAAGTTCTCAAGGTGAGAAAATACATGGATAATGAAGTGAATTCCATTTAAGTGGCGACGGAATAATCGATTCTTCTATTTATTGACTTAAACATTGCAAAATAATTATAAAAATTGGTTTTCCAATAGTTCCAACTAACTACATTTTTATATGATTAGAATAAAACTATACTAACAGATAAACTGTGCGTTGTCAAGAAGGTTGTAATCCTTTTACCCTTAGCTTTAGTTACCAGTTCGTTTCATGTTAGCCATAAATTCTAAAGAGTTTCCTCTTCTATAACGACTTTTCTTTAAAATTCAGAAACAAAGAAAAATTGCGTAATAATATAAAAAAAAAATTCCCTTTGTCTGCTTGAACAGCCGATGTATCACATGTACCTACTTACATACATACATATATCAGTCAATAGATCAATTGTACTTTTGAAAACCTGAAAATCACATCACATCAATGAAATGATGATGTATTGTCAAAACTTTGTCCCAATCACAAATAGAACAAAAGAAATCACTCAATAAAGAAAATAGGAAGAGAACAAGAAAGAGAAAGAGACAGAGAACTTCAAAAGGACTCGCACAGTTGGAAATCGGATTTATCAAATATATTCCTACAGCATCGTTTAGAAATATTTTTTCCCTTTGTGATTGCAAAAGAAAAAAAAAGGAAAAATGTTCACTTTTTTACCACAATTTCTTAGTTCTTATGCTTCAATTTTCCTTATTGCCACTTGCCATATTTTTGAGATGCCCTCTAAAAAATTAGTCAAGTGGGTATAAGTAGTTGTAAGTATGTAACACTATTAATTACTATAAATTCTATAAATTTATGTATTATTGATGATGTGGATTTAGTCATGTCTGTTTAACTGACTTTCCTCCCTGTTCGTCTTCGAAATTAATATTGATAATATTAATATTAAGTCTCATAATATTTAAATCATTTATTTGACATATTTTCCTAACTTTCTTTTGCTTTAAATCTTAGGAGAATTTTTAAATATTTTTCAAATATTTGTATTAAGGAGTATTTCAAAGTCGTTGTATACTAGAGTTTTTGTATACTTCGTTGGTCATTTTAATCAAGGCTTTTTCACTTTTCCGTACATTTTCCGTAGGAACTGACCACTTACATTTTGCCTGTTCGTCCAGCCATCACGCCGTCTGCCCACACTTTTAGTTACATTTTTGTTGTTTACTTTGCTTTTGCGATTCTCTTTTGGCCACTCTCTTTGTTTGCATTCGTTTAGTGTTGTTGCTTTTGCTTCTTTTTCTCCCACTCTCTCTCATTTTTTTTTCATCGGTTAGAGCTGCGGCTCCTTTTATTTTTAATAAAACCATAATGTACCAGAAGGATCCCAAATAGTAAGGCAATGCCACTCATTGCCTGTCCAACGTCCACCCAACATCCAGCTAGGTGTTCCCTTTTTTTTTTGGGTTTTTTTTGTTGATCTAAAAAAGTGTTTGCTTTGTTGTAGTTTTTCTCGTTGCTTTGTTTATCCATTATTTAAAGCATAATGTCACAATAAACGTAAAAGGTGCAAAATATGGCCCAGGGCGAAACAAAGCAACAACAACAACAACAACTTCACTCTGTAGTTGTAGTAGCTACTCCACCTTTAGTCTCTCGTTTTTTCTTGACGTTTTTTATTTTCCACATCTCTTTCTCTCTCTCTCTTCCTTTTGGCTCTGTTGTCGTCGTTTGTTGTCCTAGCTAACCAACGGACGGTCGGTGTGTCGGTAGTGTGTAGGTCTGTCTACATGTCAGTTACAACGACAACGTCAACGCCCCGCTGGCAATTGCCGTTCGTTCGACATCATCATCAACAACAACAACAAGCAGAACAATCTTAACATCCTTGTTACACTTTCCCTTCCTTCTCCTTCGGCACTCCTTGTTCTTTCTTCTTTCTGACAAACGCTAATTGCAAAATAAATCCATTTCTGCTCAAATTTTGAGACAGTTTTCAGGTATTTAAGAGGTTTTGCACTAATTAACAATGATTGGAAATTGGCCATTGACCTGTGGCGGCAACGGCGGCATATTTACTTTGTTCTTCAACAAATTTAACAAAATTTTCCTTTGACATCTATTTTGAGTTGAGTTTTTTTTTTTTTTTTGGTTGTTTGGTATGGTGATTTTCATGTTTGTCACGTGTTTGGCATGAAGACAAACACAAACTCATTACGCCAGCTCAAGTATGAGCAGTTGAGAGCACTTAAGAAAGATAAAATGCAGTCACGTAAAGCGAACAAATGGTACAACTTCCGTTGCGGAGTTACATATTGTATATGTATGCATCTATATGTGCGTATGTATATTTTGAACCCACTTGAACTGCAATCCATCTATTGAATCTATCAAACATACACACACACACACTCGCACATGAAGGGATAGAAGATCTTCTACTTATAATTTGGACAAATGTCAAAGGCACTTGGCGCCGATAGTTCTACACTTTAAAAAATATCTATCTTATCTTCCGAAAAAGTGTGAATATCGTCTGTTTTTGCTGATAAATTCCTAGAATTAAACTTATGCAATGCTATCATTTAAATCTACTCGTTCTAAAAACTCTCTTTGGCAGACAGCGATCGTTCCTCAATTTTTGTCCAGTAAAGGAAGGACAACATTTGTCTAGAATATATTTCCATAAAATCATTATCAATGTTTAAAAAAATAATAAAAAAACCTTTAAGTGATTTTTCAAAATGTATAATCCAATTTTTTCCCTTTTGAATTATTTTTCTATCTGTTATTTTGAGTCACTTGCCTTTACTTTGTTCTTCAACTTGCTAAAAGTGTTGTCTAACCAAACGTAACTCCCTTTTGTTTCGAAGAATGCATAAAATTGACAGTGTTTGTCATTCGAGTTTTTACTGTATGTACTTTTGGTACCTCATTATTTCAATGTTCATTTTATTTCGGTCATTCGAAGTCAGGTAGAACTATAATATTGGTGAAGGTTAAATTTAGGTTAATTGGACAAATAAATGTACAAGCACTAAGGCTTCTTGGTATCTATTTTGACCTCTTCACTAGACCAGTTCATGGAATAAGCCTATAATTGTCAAGATCAAAATTCAAAATTTCCAAAGTAACCTGATGCGCTCAGTGCATAGAATTTCTTTCAAGTGTATAACCATATCAAGAGTCAAGGCATATGCATACATGGTATGGTATGGTATGGCATGGCATGGCATGGTACGAACAAATATGTACATATAAATAGCAAAAGGCCTGCGTCTAGGGCCTGACTGACTGACTGCGCCGGCCTGTTCTGTTCTTCGGTTGAGTCTTCTTTTTCTGCCTGCCCGCTTTAATTAAATATAGCCACCTTTTCTTATGGGGCGTCTGTGAAGCGGAAGTTTGTTTAGGATATTTTGGCATTGTGTGGCACTGTGTGTGTGTGTGCACTTGTGTGTGTGTGTGTGTGTGTGGCAGAGAAGAATCTCATGCAGCTGCGCACAACACAGTCCGATGGCTCTCCTCTTCCTAGACTACCATGTCGTCGCCATGGCAACTTCAATTCTGAATCATGATGATGCGAATTATTCAAATTACTTTAGCTTTGCCATTGCCTTTTGGTATGCGGGTGCTGGTGCTTGCTAGTCGAGCATACAAATTACTACACATTGGAGTGCAGCAGAGTCATAATCGACTATTGAATAGGAAGATGCCCCCATTCATTCTCACTCACCTGTCACAGTCCGCAGTGTTCTTGAAAGTAAATGATGACGATATGATTATGAAAATGTTCTTTTCAGACACTTTTTTTCAGTCAATACATTCGCCGGTTTTTTGATATGATTATTCCAGCTGAAAATAGAAAATGTAAAATAGGACATTTTACTATTGTAAGACAAACTACATACATACATAATTTCTATATATGTAAAGGACCCAGACAAATGTCACAGACTATGAAAACATGCGTTTATACGGTGTAAAACACAAGGTAAATGGACTTTCAACTTATTTGTCCTTTCATTGTTTGGGTACACGTGAAATTTCTTTGTTTTAAATTTGAATGAAAAACCTCCTGAAAGGGACACCCCAAAAATGTTCTTTTTGGGGAGCAAAATTCTTTTTTCATATGCTGAAAATCTGCAATTGGGTTTTTTTGGCTGAAAAAGGGAAAAATTTGTCCTATCCGACTATGCAATGACTATGCTTCTTTTCCTAAAAACAAATCTAAAAAAATATCTTAAGAGTTCTAAAGTTTATTATTATTTTTTAGTTCTTTTATTTTAATCCTCTTTTACAACATTATTTTATATTAAAGAAGTATTGTATTAGTACAACAAAAGAAATAGAAGTTGTTTCCAAGTCGAATGAGATATTTTTCATAAGGAAATTAAAATTGTAATTATGTTTCGAAACTGCATAGTCAAAATTCAGTTTAATATTTTGTCATATTAAACGATGAAAAATTATAGAAAGGAAATATAACGCACAGTTTTTAACTATCTAATTTCGAGTTTGTTAACTTTTTGAACGCATAAACTGGGCTGAATTCAAAACAGTTGGCTTTCGTGTCTAGACCGGCGACTGCGACCATAGTGTGGCAACTTTTCTACGTGGCAGGATGGCAGGGAGGCAGGATGGCAGTGAGGGTGTGCAGAAAGAACACAAAAAGGAGACGCGAGCATAAAAACTTTTCGACGCAATAAAAAGCCGCACAGAAATCAAAAATCAACAGTGGCAACTTCCAAAGGACAACCCCACGAGACAGTGGCAGGCTCACCCAAAGCTAGAGTATTATTTCTGGGGGTGGTTTGGTGGGTGGGTGGTGGCCAGACCCGGAACAACAAGACCAAGGGAAAGAGAGTAGGACAAGCATCAATTGCGTCTCGTCTGCCAGACGGAGAGCCTAATGGGATAAACTGCATGTACATACACATGTATCCATGCTATAGTTCCGTGGCGGCAAAGGGTCCTTGTGTATCCTTTGGCTAAATGAAACAGGAACCAGACAAATTTTATGATTTATCTCAGATACAATATGTATACGTATATATATATATATATTGCATACTATGATATATTAGAAAAAGGATATTTATACGAAATTCAAATGCTACACAACAAAATAGATGACCCCACCGCGACGGCGCCAACCTGTCTCCCAATCAGCATCTGAGAGAGATAGCTAGCCAGTGAATGAGAGCGGAGAGGGAGACCGAGAGAGAGGGGGTTGGATTATTTGGCAGTTTGTTTTGCCGGCGAAAATAACGTTAGTCGGCAATCGGCAGCCATAGCTTAATTCAAAAACAATACTCCTACACTCGTTTACCTGTACTATATATGAATCACCGCCGCCCGCCTCCAGGTGAACTCTGTTAGTGAATTCAAATTATTTTTGGTTTTGCGTTTTCTTTTCGTTGAGAACACTTTGTGTATATTTGATTCTTTTATATTTTTTTACTTGTATTTTTCCATTTTAATGTAGCCCAATATTAGGGGCATTCACATACATACAGCACGCATACACTTACGCGCACATTTTACGCACACACACATAGACAAGGAGAAATGCATGTTCCTTTGGACACAAAAATATTGCATTAACCGGCAGGATCCGCGACGCAGCCGAACGTTACAAAAATTTCAGCGGGAATAACGGTCCGCACAGACGACCTTCACGCACAAATTCGAAAACACATTAAAAACAAAAACAAAAAGTGTGACCAGCTCTTCAAAGTCTAAAAAAGCTAGGTCTAACAAACAGTGTTACCGTAGGAAACGAAAACCAGTATCTGAGCACGATTCCCTGTATTATGCTACCAGTATTCTTGTCTCCCAGTATTTATGAACGGGTCCCAGTATTTTGTGCAAGTATTTTTCTCCTAGTGCAGACAGTCGCTCTCTCACTCGCAATAAGTGCGAATCATTCTGCATTTTGCCGCCTTTTTTTTATATACATTATTTCACTCTCAATTGTTTTCATATATATTCATATGTTGGCGCTCTTTGTGTAAGCTAGTTCTGCAACTAGTTCTCTAGGAACTGGCTGCAATCGGTGATTTAGTATTAAAATGAATATTTATACTATTTTCAAGCCAACTCGTCAGCCCTGGTTTTAAACGTTTTCCAACACTACACAACTAAAACGCCGCTAAAAAACATACGGCGTGTGGCAAATATTTTGTTGTGAAATTTGGATATTTTCTTATTTGTTTAATTTGTAAAAGAGCCAATTATTAACTATTTAGAAGCAGCAAGTGCCAGGGCACTGTAGCAAACTCATCAAGATGATGTACGACAATGAAGAAGGTAAGAAATGAGCAAAAATTGTGAAGAAAAAAACATGGCGTCTAAGTTGCCCAAAGGAGCCCTAGATCGAGCACACATTTCTAACCAGGTTTTTCTCTGGGTGTTCCACAGAGCTGTACGAGGAGGAGAATGCGGAGGAAATCTCTCATGAGTTGTGGCAGGAGGCTTGCTGGATTGTAATCAACGCATATTTCGATGAGAAGGGTCTGGTGCGTCAACAATTGGACAGTTTCGATGAGTTTATTCAAATGTCTGTCCAGCGTATTGTGGAAGATTCACCGGCCATTGAGTTACAAGCCGAGGCACAGCATACTTCGGGTGAGGTGGAAACGCCGCCGAGATTCTCGCTGAAATTCGAACAGATTTACCTGTCAAAGCCAACACATTGGGAAAAGGATGGTTCGCCCAGTCCTATGATGCCCAATGAGGCGCGCTTGAGAAATCTTACCTACTCCGCACCCTTGTATGTGGATATCACAAAGACAAAGAATGTGGAGGGCTTGGATCCAGTGGAGACGCAACATCAAAAGACTTTCATTGGCAAGATTCCGATTATGTTGAGATCCACCTATTGTTTGCTTTCCCAGCTAACGGATCGTGATTTGACCGAGTTGAACGAGTGTCCCCTAGATCCTGGCGGCTATTTCATTATCAACGGTTCCGAAAAAGTGCTCATTGCCCAGGAGAAGATGGCCACGAATACAGTCTATGTGTTTAGCATGAAGGATGGCAAATATGCCTTCAAGACAGAAATCCGTTCCTGCTTGGAGCACAGCTCGCGTCCCACCTCCACACTGTGGGTAAATATGATGGCGCGTGGATCTCAGAACATTAAGAAATCGGCCATTGGTCAAAGAATCATCGCCATTTTGCCGTACATCAAGCAAGAGATTCCCATTATGATTGTATTCCGTGCCCTAGGATTTGTCGCCGATCGCGATATATTGGAGCATATCATTTACGATTTCGATGATCCGGAAATGATGGAAATGGTCAAGCCGTCGCTAGATGAGGCTTTCGTGGTGCAAGAACAGAATGTGGCCCTGAATTTCATTGGCGCCCGAGGAGCTCGTCCCGGTGTAACCAAAGATAAGCGTATTAAATATGCCAAGGAAATTTTGCAAAAGGAAATGTTGCCCCATGTGGGAGTCTCTGATTTCTGTGAGACGAAGAAGGCATATTTCCTTGGTTATATGGTGCATCGTCTCCTGCTGGCCTCACTGGGTCGCCGAGAGCTGGACGATCGTGATCATTATGGAAACAAACGTTTGGATCTGGCTGGTCCTCTGTTGGCCTTTTTGTTCCGAGGTCTCTTTAAGAATCTGATGAAAGAGGTGCGCATGTATACTCAGAAGTTCATTGATCGCGGCAAGGACTTCAATTTGGAACTGGCCATCAAGACAAATATTATCACTGATGGTCTGAGATACTCACTGGCCACTGGAAATTGGGGCGACCAAAAGAAGGCTCATCAGGCCAGAGCTGGTGTCTCTCAGGTGTTGAATCGATTGACCTTTGCCTCAACATTGTCCCATTTGCGACGTGTTAATTCACCCATCGGACGTGATGGTAAACTGGCCAAACCTCGTCAGTTGCATAATACACTTTGGGGCATGTTGTGCCCTGCCGAGACTCCTGAAGGTGCTGCTGTGGGTTTGGTAAAGAATTTGGCACTTATGGCTTACATTTCTGTGGGCTCACAACCTTCACCCATTTTGGAGTTCTTGGAAGAATGGTCTATGGAGAATTTGGAGGAGATTGCACCCTCGGCCATAGCAGATGCCACAAAAATCTTTGTGAACGGCTGCTGGGTGGGTATACACAGGGATCCCGAACAGCTGATGGCCACGTTGCGTAAATTGCGTCGCCAGATGGACATTATTGTCTCTGAGGTGTCAATGATTCGTGATATTCGAGATCGTGAGATTCGTATCTATACAGATGCGGGTCGTATCTGTCGTCCCTTGCTCATTGTGGAGAATGGTTCGCTGCTGTTGAAGAAGACTCATGTGGAGATGTTGAAGGAGCGAGATTACAACAACTACAGCTGGCAGGTGTTGGTGGCATCCGGTGTCGTGGAGTACATTGACACTCTGGAAGAGGAGACAGTGATGATAGCCATGTCCCCCTATGATCTGAAGCAGGACAAGGATTATGCATACTGTACAACGTATACGCACTGTGAAATTCATCCAGCCATGATATTGGGTGTATGTGCATCGATTATACCATTTCCCGATCACAATCAGAGTCCACGTAATACCTATCAAAGTGCTATGGGTAAGATACCTTTTATATTAACCAGTTTACTAAGTAATTAACTATCTTATTCTGTTACAGGCAAGCAAGCTATGGGCGTTTATATAACCAATTTCCATGTGCGAATGGACACACTGGCCCATGTTCTGTATTATCCGATGAAACCCTTGGTTACCACACGTTCCATGGAATATTTGCGTTTCCGAGAATTGCCTGCTGGCATTAACTCAATTGTGGCCATTCTCTGCTACACCGGTTACAATCAGGAGGATTCTGTCATCTTAAATGCTTCGGCAGTGGAGCGTGGCTTTTTCCGTTCGGTGTTCTATCGTTCCTACAAGGATTCTGAAAACAAGCGTGTGGGTGATCAGGAGGAGAACTTTGAGAAACCACATCGAGGCACGTGTCAAGGAATGAGGAATGCCCATTATGACAAATTGGACGATGACGGCATTATTGCACCGGGTATACGTGTATCTGGTGACGATGTGGTCATTGGCAAGACTATTACCCTGCCCGAGAATGATGATGAATTGGATAGCAATACAAAACGATTTGCCAAGCGTGATGCCTCCACATTTTTGCGTAACTCGGAAACGGGTATTGTGGATCAGGTCATGTTGACTCTGAACAGCGAGGGCTACAAATTCTGTAAGATTCGTGTGCGCTCTGTGCGTATACCACAGATTGGAGACAAGTTTGCCTCGCGTCACGGACAGAAAGGAACCTGCGGCATACAGTATCGCCAAGAGGATATGCCATTTACATGTGAAGGATTGGCCCCAGATATTATCATTAATCCTCATGCCATTCCCTCGCGTATGACAATTGGCCATTTGATTGAGTGTCTGCAGGGAAAGTTGGGTTCTAATAAGGGCGAAATTGGTGATGCCACGCCCTTCAACGATGCCGTTAACGTGCAAAAGATTTCCACTTTCCTGCAGGAGTACGGGTATCATTTGCGTGGCAATGAGGTCATGTACAATGGTCATACTGGACGCAAAATTAATGCCCAGGTTAGTTATTAACTCCTTCCTTAGCTGTGCTCCTATTAAAAATATTTATTAATATCCCTTCTTAGGTATTTCTGGGTCCCACATACTATCAACGTCTCAAGCATATGGTGGACGATAAGATCCATTCACGTGCTCGCGGTCCTGTACAGATTCTGGTGCGTCAACCTATGGAGGGCAGAGCTCGTGATGGTGGTTTACGTTTCGGTGAAATGGAGCGCGATTGTCAAATCTCTCACGGTGCTGCACAATTTCTGCGCGAGCGTCTCTTCGAGGTCTCTGATCCGTATCGTGTGCATATCTGCAATTTCTGTGGCATAATTGCCATAGCCAATCTGAGGAACAACACTTTCGAGTGCAAGGGCTGCAAGAACAAGACACAAATCTCTCAAGTTCGTCTGCCCTATGCAGCCAAGTTGCTCTTCCAGGAGCTCATGTCAATGAATATTGCTCCACGTCTGATGGTCAACTAAGTGACTGACATCCAACTATGATATATGTAAGCACAAACCTTAGCGAAGTTAATTATTAAAAAGAAAACCCCTAATTATTTTGACAACTGTACGATGGCTCGTTCTTCTATCGTTTTCTAATCTATTGAAGTGGAGCAAATGCCTGAGCTGCATTTTCAAAACACCAATGGTGACGGAACGTGCTCTGAGATCCGAAAATACACCAAAAAAAGGTTGAGGCGAAAGTCTCTGCAGCTGGCATGTTCCAAAAATGAAATTTGATTTATGTATTTACTCTGTTTTGCATAACAGAGGTTGGGGGTCTTTTTTTTTGCAAATTGGGCTATGTTTTGACCCGGCATTATATTGTGTTTATTTATTCAAGTTTAAACATTGCATCACCGACGCGTCGGTTACTTCCTTTCACTTCTTTCATTTCGTTTCGCAGAAAATGCATAAACAAACTTTATTTTGCAAATAACTGCTGCCAACATGATAGTGGTTTGTTTATCAATAAACATTGCAAAATAAATATGGAAATTGTTGCTGAACATTCTTGTTCATTTGCGGATCAGTCGATAGGCATACGGAAACCAATTGAGCAAAGTGGTAAGCTGCTTAAGTTATCGTGGTCGCCTTACTAAGACTTTTGACGAACGATTGTACACCTTGATTTGGGAATAAACAAATATTTCCATTAGTTTTAATCCCACACAGGGTGTTAGAATGGCGCCAAATGTTCCAAGTAAGCTAAAGATTGAGCAAACATATTTGTTCTTTTGCTTAATGTTTTTTGAACATAAATATTTTGTTTTGGATTTTCACTCCTTTGTTTTTCGATCAACTATAATATACTCTATCATAACGAGTAGGAAGAATTTGTTTTTATTTGTTTCATTTATTTCATGGTAACAGAAATATTTAAATATGTTCTTATATTGTTAAGAATAATTCAATCAAAGTTGGTAACTAAAGAAGCAAGAATCTCAAAATTGCTTTTTAAAAAATATATGTTTAGATGCGATAACTAATCATTTCCGTTTTTGAGAACAGAATCGATAAGTTAATAGTTTAGAGTATTTAACTATCGGTTGTGGTCTAAACATTATATTTATATCAATATCCAGTGATTTCTTCTTGTTTTTCTTTTGGTTTGAACCCAAATGTTTTGGCCCCATCGTTGCTGACGCCCAAATGACAAAAGGGATTAGTTCTTTGTTGTTAGCTTGAGCTTGGGCTCTTCGGTTCGGTTAGAAGCGATGCCAGGCAATTGATTGACAGTTATTAATTGCCGCTTGACGTGGCCTGACGGCATGGCGCATGGAGCTGACGCCCCTCATTCAGCAAATATTGTCGGCTTTGGCATTGTTATGAATAAATAATTGAAATGGCGTGTAAATCTTAACGCAAAGCGGCTCACTGATAAGAGTCAATCAAGAAGAACATCAACATCAATATCATCAACACCGGCATGAACAAAAAGCTGCACTTAAAACACTTTGAGCTGAGCGTATTCATTTATTTATAGCGGCTTAAAAATAACTTAACTGCATCTTATTTTTCGCCATTGCGAAAGACACTGATGGCATAAAACTCTGGCACCCGATAAACCTTTAAGCGTTCGTGACTAAATCGTCCATTGGTGTGGGCCTTCACATAGAAAATATCCTTCAGGCCCAGCTCCTTGCGAGACACCGATGCCTGCTCCTCCATGAGACGCTGCTGCTTGGGACGGTAGCCATGGGATTTGTCTTGCAACAGTTTCACAAATATAATATCTCCCTCGCCATTACCACCCAAAGTGCGTGCCTGATAGTATTCCGGAGATTTGGGATAGATGAGCAACGGTTGGATGGGCAACACTTCGTTGGGTGATGTGGGATAGGTCACTTCCTCGGTGATGATATCGTCATTGTAATGTGGCACCGGAGCAGCCCGTGATAAACTTTGTAGGCAGAGTAATATCAAGGCTGGATATAGGATCTGGATAAATAAACAAATTATGAATCGTAAGCTAAATTAATTCAATGAAAATAAATTATAACAATTTTCCCCCATCTAGATGATATATCTTTTCAAATAAATGAGTAATTATTTAAAGATTTCATAAACTTTCTTGCCAAAAAACAACCCAAACTCCATCTGAGATATTAACTCAAACAAATGGGCAATAATTCATTGTTAATTGAAAAATATGGAGCAGTTTTTGTATAATATATAGAACACATTTAGATATGCATATAAATCTTTTCAAGCAAAATTGTTTTGCATATCTAATTGATCTCAAGATCTAAGAAACCTAATTGAGATACGATGAAACAAAACAGACCAGAAATAAGATCTTTTGATATTAGTTTTGCACTCTTTTGTTTGCTTTACCGTTTTGTATTTGCCCGGTGACATTTTGTTATTGAATAAATCGTTTCAGGTTGCGCACAAAATTGGATTTTATAAATTAAACCGCTTCGATACGCATTTGGTCACGACGAAAAAATTGGTCAAAATTATAGTATAGGTACATCAATGTATATATCACAGAGAAAGAACGACAAGACGATGGTTGGGTTGGTTGGATCAATCGATCGAGCCAGCGAGCGAGCGTATAGCGCAAATGTCAAAAGCAGACTGGCGCGCGACAAGGTTGAGCCGACTTCATTTACCAATTTCCAAAAAAACAGCCAACTCGAAACCGAGAAGATAACTTAAGTTACGTGTAGTCAGAGTCAAAGTCGGCTTTGTCAGCGGCTTTTAGCCCGGTGTCGGTCTCGGTGCGATGTGTGGATGCTGTCAATAAACATTTTGGCAAACAGCATACGGTAGGCAGACAGACCAAGAGCCAAAGAGGTTGTTGTTTGATGGGTAAGTGATGTTTGATAATGATAATAAGTAATGATGATGCTGGCCAAAATGATTCAACATATTTAATAATAACATTATTATTATTATTGCTATTAATTGATCACTAGGTCGTCGGATTGTATAGTGTCAAAGGGGTCAATGTTAAGAAGGAGAAGAATTTATCAAGCTGATGTTGTTAATACTGCTTACAATTTATAAATAACATCAACGTTTATTTTACTGTTTGCCTTTGTTGTTGCCGTTGTCGTCGTTGTTGTTGTTGTTGTTAATTTTATGCTTTTACGCGCAGTGATGTCAAATTTATTATTATGGCCTTTTGTATGAACAAAAAGCCAACAAAAAAAAAAAACACTCGTAGAAATGCTTAATTAGCAAATATTTACTTTGAGTTAGTAAAGAGTTGTGCACAATTTATTCAAATGGCTGGGCTGGCACTACACTTCACCTACGTATAGTTCTTATATTGGTCTAAGTATTGTCATTAACTAATCAATTTTCAACATTTAACACTCCCTATCCAAGTGCCATGTCGTGATTCTCTTCTACCTACTTATATACATATTTGTTTACAGAGAATTCCAAGAAATTTGTTACGTCTTCTTTTTTTGGGTTTGGGAAAGTTTAGGTTTAAATTTCAACATTTTTAGTACTTCATGTCTAATGAGAATAATTTCCTTTCTTTTCTTTCATTATATTTTATATAATTCACACTCCATATTGTAGAAATATATAAACATTTTCAGTGTCATCATTAATTGGTGAGTCAAACTTATAAATTTATATTAATAAAAACCTTTAAATTTAAAAAAAGAAAGTTAACGAATTAAATTAAATATTTTATATTATATTTGTTAGTTTATCCGCCATGATAAAGCTATTCTCTAAAGGTCTTAAAGCTTTAAAAAGTTGATGACTTGTTACCATTAAATACTTCTCTGAACTAAGAAAGGGCAATTTATGGGCAATCATAAATTAAACATTAGTGCGATAAGCTACAGTTTTAACGATTTTTTTTTTCATTTTATTTGAAAGACGAATTTGTCTCAACAATTAAAATCCATTTTAAACATTCGATTAAGTTAGTAATTTTTTTGGTATACTTGTCGTATACTTAATGTTGGTTTTTGTAAGTTCGATTAAAATACAATGTGGTTTTTAGAAAAAACAATTTTGTTGGTGAAAAATAAATAGTTATGTGCGTTTTGTTATAAAATAGCTGTAAAATTGAAAACTATCGCACAAACATTTCATATCTAGTAAATTGAAGCCAAAGATGTCTTATTTACATATAATGTTTAACTTATTACTAGTAACAAGAATAAATATTCGTAATTTCCAGTACGTTGCTCTACAGAAAGTATATAAAATTTGTTAGTTTATCGGCCTTGATAAAGTTATTCTCCAAAAAAGGTCTTTAAGCTTTAAAAAGTTGATGAGTGAAGAATTAAATAATTCCCTGATCAACGAAAGGGCTGGGCAATCATAAATTAAATATTGGTGCGATAAGCCACAGTTTTAACGATTTTATTTGAAAGACAAATTTGTCTCAACAACTAAAATCTTTTTTAAACGTTCGATTAAATTAGTCATTTTTTTTAGTATACATGTCGTATACTTAATGTTGGTTTTTTGTAATTATCGATTAAAATACAATGTAGTTATGTGCCTTTTGTTATAAAATGGAAAACTATCGCACAAACATTTCATATCTGGTAACTTAGTGCCAAAGATATCTTATTTATAATATTTAACTTATTACTAGTAACAAGTATAAATATTCGTAATTTCCAGTACGTTGCTCTGCAGAAAGTCAACAGAAGCAACTTCATCTTCTCCACAAAACACTCATAATGGCAACGGGTAATGCCACTTGTATGTAAGTAAAATCCAATTGTTCGTACTTCTCACAGAGCAAAATCAATTACACTTTCTGAAAACACAAAGTAATTGAAGTGGTAACAAGTCAACAAGCTTAAACCATTTCGAGGGCCATTAACAAAACAAACCAGACAAACCAAACGCATCTGGTAAGGCAAGGGCACTAGCGAAATTTAATCGCTTTAAATGTGAAATTATTTCATAAATAAACAACAAAATAAATAACTCACAAATTGAAGCACAACATCATATAATCAAAACATAATTTGTCTCTAGATTTCACATACAAAATTTGATAGCAAAAATCGTGATTAATTGCAGTGCCTCTTGACATCTTTTATCGTCACTATCATTATCATTATCTTTATCATCATCAAGGGAATCTGTGGGTGCCAAAGCTACTACAGCCTTTATATTTAGCCCCTACACTTTTGCACACACGCACACATTCTTTTTGCTTTTAAAAGAGCACCTCCTCCATTTGCCCCCTCACCCTCAAGCGTCACCTTTTATAATGAGCTCATTCGTATGCTTTTTGTGGAATCGTGTGAAAGGTGAATACTTAACTTATATTGGTTTTGCTCTGCTACCGTTTGTCTACGGAGAAAAAAAGGGAAAGCTTTTTATTTTTTGGGGGTTTTGTTGTTATTTTTTCATTTTTGTTGTTGTTGCTATTGTTAGTTGTCTGTTGTGGGGCGCCAGGTATTGGCCACAAATTGTGGTTTATGTGTCTGAGGCGTAGGTGTAGAGATATAGAAGAGAAAAACAACTGTGAATTCTTATGGCACAGGTGGTGGATAAATTACAAATCTCTGTGAATGGAATAAATAGTTTTTATTGCTACACTCGTAGAATATCATTGAACTCTGATAATAAACTCAATCGCTTTTGGAATTGTATGCATTTTTAATCCATTGTATAAACGTTGGCTTGAATAATCCATAATGTAAATCTAATCGTTACTAAAGATCCTCGAAATATGATTAGTTCCTTGCACTTGTGGTGTTAATCTTTACACGTTATGACCATTTGATGATTGATTTAATTAGCCAGTTATGTGCCAGCAGACTAAGCCACTTCAGCCAGAGAGAGATTTGATTTGTCTGCCTGAAGTAATCTTGTTCGAGGCGCAAGAAGGCATTCCCTATTAAGGATTTTATGTGGGTTGGAAAACTAAACATAAGCAACTGAGATTCCACAAAAGTAAAAGCACTTTCGGATGGTTTAAACATTTGATTTAAGTCCAAAATATCTCTTTAGTTGCTCCTATACATTTGTTTTTGAATATGTTCTTTAATCGAATGATGGGGCTAGCTAGATTTTTATGGGAAACGACGCTTTAAACTTTAAGAAACTCCCGCCCTCAGTAAAAATCATACGATCTGCTATAAATTTTGATTTAAATTATTATTAATTTAATTTATTATTAATTTTCACACTTATTTTACTCTATTAAAAAACGAACACATCTCCTGTATATACATAAGTAAAAAACAGATGATTCTGAAATTTTTAATAATAGTTTTTTAAAGCCATTTGATTTGATTACTATAATTTCTTCATGAAGGGGTTTGCATTTGCATTTTGGAGTTGTTGTACCTACATACATGTATGTATGTGTGGCGTTCCTTTGGCCATTTGCAATCCGCGTGAGATACAAAACAGCCGGCAAACTGTGGAGTGCACTGTGTGGGTATGACTCTGAGTGAGTGCCTCTTTTCAGGCGGTTTTTTGTTGCTTTGTTTGTTCAAATACGCAAAGCCAAAAGGTGCTTAACTATGAAATACGATGACAAGGCACATGGCAAAATCAGTCAGCGTCGACGCTGGCAGCGCGTTCTTAATTACCATAATTACATAACTGCACACACACACACAGACGAGCACACACACACACAAACACACGCAGAGTGTGAGAAACACGCAGCACGCAGAGCATTCATGAGAATATTGTACGCGCCTGTAAGTATGCAGCAACATTCAATTAGACAAAGCTTTGACTGTCTCTGCGGTCGCATATATTCTCATACAAGGCAGAGAGAAAGAGATAGTAGAAGAATGGCATGGCCCTCCCTCTTACCCACCCACTATCTCTCTCTCTCTCTCCATCTCTCTTACACTGTTGTTGTTGAGCTTTTATTGTTCTTATCGCCTTAAATAGTTTGTGGCTTTTAAGTTATTTTGCGTGCACCACTTAAGTCAAGAGTCGGTTGGGGGTAGTTGGTGGGTGGGTGGTTTGGGTGGTGTAGGTGCTTCTGAGAGGGTTAAATCCCAGTCACTTTTTATGGCTCTGAAATGTTGACTTTTTACATATCTGGCCAGGTTAATTAAACTGCAGGTTGCCTGTTTTGTATTTTCTGAAAGTTTTCCATCTGTTTTATTCCTGAATTTTTGTTGCCCGATTCTGCTGGTATGTATGTATGTGTGTATGTATGTGTATCTGGCTGCATAATTTGCATGCCAAGCTCTTTCTCCGTGTGTTTATGCTTCCTTTCGCGTGGCTCGGCTAAATGGTTTACTATTAATTTTCGCTTCATGCCGGTTATTAACCTGCCATGGCAAGGTAACTTTCTCAGGGATTTGCGGTTGAAATTCATATTTTCATTGGAGGCGTTTGCTATTCCACGTAGGGGGCGTGACTGACACAATTAAGTAAATCGCCAAAAGCAGCAGAAAAAAAAATGAAGCAAAAATAACTGCTATTTTCCCAGAGGTGAGCTAATTGAAAAATTGCCACACTTTGAGTCCATTAAACTTTTCGCCTAATAAAGTCGAACACGATTAAAAGAAGAGAAGCATAAAGAAAAAAATGGATAATTTATTGCTGTTATAATTTCTTTTTTATTTTATGGATATTCAATTATGATAAAAATAATTAAATATCCTCACCTACAGTTGATTTTAAATCATTTTAATCGAGCAATGATTTTTGCCTTGGCTAAAAATTAAATGGAACATTTCATCCTCGAATTCTCTCACACTTACACACACACATACACAGACACAAAATTGGCTTAACTGGTATCTGTATAGCATTATAAACTGACAATTTCAATTTCATTTTAGTCACATATTCCCAATGCCATTGCAGCTTTCATAAATAAATAAGTTTGTTAAATTGTCCACGCTCCACAAGGCTCTACAAGGCTCCAACTGCTGCACGACCAACAACTGTCTGTACCCATTTCCACTGCCATTTCCATTTTAATGCTCATGTTCATGACCATGTCCATGTCCAAGTCCAAGTCCATGTCTATTGTCAAGTCATTGCGTCTTGATAATTTGCCTAGATGTTTGACCGACCTTTTCCTTGGGCTTCAATTCTGCTTGTTTGTCACTTTTTGGCATTGGATTTGAATAACGTTTCAAAATGCTCATCACGTTTTCCAATGTCCCCGGGCACGGACCAGGACCCAGACCCGGACCCAGACCTATACTCTGGCAGGCAAAATTGCCTTAGTTTCAACTCGGAATGCTTTCGTTTGTTTGTTGCTGTTGTTGTTTTTGTTGTTGTCTCCGCGGATCAAAAGCAAATTTAAGCAGCTTACCGCAAATGAAAACCGATTGAAAATTCTCCTACACACACACACACAGATGCAAATACATCTTTATATACTGATATATAATTTGGGTCTTTCATTCGCAAATTTCAATTACTTGTTTTTTCTTACTTATTTCGTGAAGTTGAAGCAACAATTAGTCACAGTTTTTGAGTTGTGTTTTCAGCATGGCCATTAATTGATTTTCACAGCCATTTAGATTTCCAATTTTCCACCTTTTGCTTTTCGTGAAAAAATGTGGGAGGGGGGGAAAAAAACAACAGAGGAAATGTGGCCGAGTGGCAAGGAGACAGGCAAAGAGAAAAAAATAGCTCAACTTTGATTGCAAAAATTTCTTTGCACCAGAACAATTTTTTACTCTTCACATCAGTTCTTTTTTTTTTCCACCAGTACTTTTTTTCGGAGAATTTTTGTTTGCAGTTTGTTCTTTTTACTGGTTCCATACATACAGGGGCGGATTCGGCAGCCCGCTCTTTTGTTTACGATTTGGTAAAGTAAATTATACCAAAAGATCAAAAATTAGTAATCATAATATAAAGAGAACAATGAGCATAGGGGATTTGAGCATAGATAAAAGAAATAATCATTAATCATTTGGAAATAATCTTGTTGTTGAAATCTTTATTCATAATACTTTTAGACTTAGACTTCTCGATCTTTAACAGATTTCAAAGGAAATATAGAACCTGCAGAAGATTGTAAAATTTGTCTTTTGTTAAATCCTTAACTCGAAATAGAACTTTTTAGAATTTTGATCTTAGGAAAATATAAACGATGTTGACAGCAATTTATATAGCTACTAACTCTTTTATTGATGCTATAGACAAAAATATACTCTTTAATTTGCAATTTTTATAAATCTTTTAGAAGAGCCACAAATATGAAATTCTTTAAAGTTAACATTAAGAAAACTTTATTTAGTTTTTATTTTAATGGTTTTTCTTTTGCTTGATAAGCCACAAAAATCAATTTATTTTGCTATAAACGAAATCTTAATTGCTTAGTCAGTAACAGAAGCAGAAGAGTTAAAGTTTTTGAAATGCTTTAATTTGTGGCATGGCCATTTTTCAAATACCTCAACTTGGCCCTGTCGTTTAGTTCTATGCATCATTTTCATCTTGAATTCTTTTATTTTTGTGTTATATTTTTTTTTCTTCTCTCCCTTTTGCCCGGATTTAGTGCGTTTATGTCGTTTTGCCGTTTTGCCATTTTTGTCGGCTGTAGTTGTTGTTGTTTTGCATGGGCAAAAAAAAAAAGAGAAGAAAACTGGGAAAACTCTGGCAAATGTTTACAGTTTAGTTGTGCGGATGCGATAAAAACAATTTGATTGCAAAATAAACGGCATGCAGTGCTGCAAATTGGAAAAAAAGAGAAATGGAGAAAACTGTTCTCTATCTGGCCAGAACGAATCGAAAATGGGCCAAGCAACTTGTGTTGAAACGGAGGGGGTTCGGGGGGAAGCTAAAAATGTTTTGAGTGAGTAACTATTTGGATTGATTTTGGCAGTAGTGCTTGTAGTTAAGGGTGTCCAATTCAATGATATAGCACAAGGAAATTCCACTTCCATTTTGAAGCAATCTCACATGAGTGAGATTTCACATTTTGTATTCCCCCCTTCCCTCTCTCTCTCTCTCTGTTTGCCTGGATGTTTCACATTTCCGTTTCTACACACACACAAACACACACATACGCAAAAAAATACGCTGTCAAAAGTCAAAGTTGATACTCGACTTTCTCGACCTAACTGCATGAATGTCTTTCCAACCTAGAGAAATTTCAAAACGAATCCGTTTACACACGCAGAGAAATGGTTCGTTTTATACCCTAACCTAAAAGGATATGTTCGTTTAGTCAAAAACGATCTAAGTTTTGAAAATGTTAAATAAATGGAAAAGAATTGCTAGGATAGGGATCGCGGAACTCCAGAAAAATAATTTAGGATAAAGCATCCATGGGAAAATGGAGTATAAGATGACTTACCATGGGATATTCTCATGTTTACTTCAACAGACTAAACCGATTGTTCAGTTCAAAGATTTAACTCCAAGTTTATTTCAACTTATTTCAAAACTGTTTTAAAATGAAATTTAAAATAAAATTTAAGCTGGTAATTAATTAATTTCATTACTAGACTTTTTGATAAAAACAAGGAGCAGATTTTACTCAATATATTCTTAAATTTTTTAAGAAACTTCCATCAAGACATGACTTTTGCAAGGATATAGAAAATTCGTTGCATACAAAGGGGAGGTTTTTTTTGGCTTAAAAATCTCCTTTTCACATTGTCAGTTCTTTTGGCAGCTTCTGATTAATGACAACAAGTACTGTTAGCTCTTTTTCCACTCCCCGCTCCCCCTCCTCCGTATGAGTTTCTAATTACATTTGGCACAGGAAAACTCATTAACACATTTGTGACATGCCTCCCAACTATGGAACATGGTAACACATATAATTTTCCTAATAGTTTTTCGCTTTTTCTTCTGCTCCGTTTTCCCATTCCAACTTTTGGCAAACATATGCCAGCAAAAAAAAGAAGAAATTACACTAAAAAAAAAGTAAATAAAATACAATTTGGTTACGAGCCAAAGAAAAAATAGTCATAAGCGTAAACTTTTTGTGAGTTTTGTTTTATGCGAGTTGTGTGTGGGTGTGTGTGTGTGGTGTAGAAATGCGGGAACATTTGTGCTCATGTTCTACATGAATCATAGTAGCTTTTACGACTATGTTTGCCACTTTTGTCCGGAAAGAGCAATTTTCATGAGACGGAGAGAGAAAAAATAGGTATATTCAAACTAAACAAAACCGCAACGTGACAACAGAAATGCGGGCAACTGTGTGAGTGGGTGACCGGGTGAACCGTCGACTCTGTGTTTGTCCACGTGTTAAAAGTGACAAAAGCATTGACAGGAAACAAAACTGTCCGACATACGTATGTATGTATATGTATGTACAGACCGACATACATGCGGGGGAAACCAAGCGCACCAACCGATTGTGGGGCCACCAGCAGTAGCGGTAGCGGTAGCATCAGGAGCAGACCAAGGATCATGGTCACGGTCGCGTGAATGTGGACAGATAAGATACAACGCTTTGAGCATGACTTCCAAGTTTTTATTGATGGTTGCCCGCAAAACTTGTGACCACAATGAATAAATCTCTCAATAGAGTTGCCTGCTACGAGAGCTAGTTCCACAAAAAGTCTTTGCTTAAGTTTTTGTTGAGTTTTTCAAAGAGAAACATTTTGATTACGACTTTATCAAGATTTCCATAAAGTAAGGTTATGAAAAACGCTCATAAATTCTAAACCAATTATCTACTCGTTTAATTGGTCTTTAATAAATTTAATAAAATACCTGTAGCTCCTCTTGTTATCGATATGATACCCAGAATTCTATAAGAAGAGACTAAGCTAAGTTAAATACTAATTTAGTCGCAATCTAAATGTCAAATTGAAAAGGATTAATGAAGCGAGAGCTTAAGTGAACCAAAAGGCGTTTAAGTAATTTTAAGAAAGTGTTCTCAATAAATTTGTAATAATTTATCAGAAGTTTTTCAACGAATTCCGATTAAATTCGCCTTAAAATTTTCTATGACTAGTTCGTTTGAAGTTAGTTCCATTGAACTGAAAAGCACAGCTCTAATTATCTGCATTTGAAGGCGGGTATCTATTGTAGCTATGTATTTCTATCTGCAACTGTATTTGTTTCCCTGGTGGGTGTGTGTGTGGTTGTGTGTCTGTGTGTGTGCTTAGCCGACTGTCAGGCAACTGTCAATTGTTAATTAAATGCGTCCCCCTGGGCAGCTGCTACCACTAAGTTCACTTGATTTGTTTGACCGAGTCTCTGAGTTGTTCTGGGATATTTGCTTCTACTTTTCCACCCAACCACCCGCCGCCCACCACCCGCAGACACAAATACATTCGTTCGTTCATTCATTCATTCATCCATCCATCCAGTGGGCGATAGAAACATTTATGGTGAAACTTTATTGTTGCTGTTAGGCATCTAATTTATGTAAGCTTTATGTTAATATTGTTATTGCTTTGACATTTTTATGGCCCTCAACTAATAATTTAATTGACATGTTGGATTTACTATAGGCCATGTGGGTGGTGCACACACCTGCTGCAATTTGTATTTATACCTTTATTACCGCAATTAGATGCCATACAAATCAATTCAGACTCAAGTTATATATTAATCCTGCCCAGACAGAGATAGCATTGTGGCAATTACATAGATAAATTACACAAATGTTGCACAATGTTGATTTATTTAGATGATGAACTGAATAGAATATTATTGGTGCAACAGTTAGTTAGTTGAATGGTTAGTCAGAACCACCAATTATGGTGAGAATATCCATGAATATGTTAACAACGTCCAGATAAAGATTTAAAGCAGCAAAAATATATTCCTCTGGACTTATTGAATACTTGTGCTGTCCACCCATCATTAGCTGAGTATCATAGATCAAATAGACAGAGAAGAGCAGGGCACTAAATGAGGCATAAATCAAAGTGACCATTTTAGTGCCCACAAAGATGGCCACAATTCCAAAGATAATCAATATAACTAGACAGCAGAGTAGAATGCCGCCCATTGCAGTGAAATCATATTTGGTTTGCCAGGCAAATAGAGTCAGTGCCAGGCAAACAATTGCGGTTATTCCCACAGCCAGCAGGACCTCATTTGGAGCATAGCGGCAGGCAGACACGCCCAGCAGGAAGGATTGGGCCATTGTGAATACGCCCAGGAAAATGAAATTTGTTGGGGTCTCACGACGCAAGTTTTCGCAACATATCATGGACAGCATGGTGATCAGCATTATCAATAAGGCAATCCAGAAGAGCCAAACATTCTCGATGACATAATCCTTGACATTGTCATTGAACACGAACAGCGACACAATTCCAAAGGAAGCCACCAATTGGCCCATCAAAATGAGATATACTTTGCGTATGAAACCAAGTCGAATGCTCTGATCGTTAAAGGATATATTCTTTGGTTGATTGCCCGGATTCTCCGCATCGCCGCCATACGATCTACGATCACCTGATCCCAAATTTGCCAGAGCTATCCCGTTTACGCCATATTCAGTCGGCTGTCTGTTTAATTCCATCGCAAAATATATCGAAAATTAATCTTAAAAATGTTGATTCAACGTATACCAGATAAATCCCAAAAATGTAACAAGCAAGTCAAAGTACTATATATCCAAGTTTTTCAACAAACGACTAATGTATATTAATTTAGTTTATAAACTGGATTACCCAGTTTGCTTTGTTCCCCAACCTTTTTATTTATTCAAATTCTACTTCAATTAAGCTTTTTCTATTGCTCATCCCCTTTTACATTTTTTATCTTTCTCACTACATCCTATCAATGGCATAAATATTTAAATGTTTGTTGTTTGTTTGCGGATTACATAAAGTATTTAATAATTTGAGTGTTTCAGCTCAGAAATTATACAAAAAGCAGCTCAGTAACATTCGTTTTTAAACAATTTTAATCTCATATTAATATCAACTGCATGGCTATTCAATTTTTAAGTTCAAAAGGCAAAAAACAATTTCATATTTAAGTCGTTTTAATCAAAAAAATAAATACTTTATCAATCGAATTGATTTTATACATTAACATTCATTTATTGTGTGTATGGAGCTTTGTGAAATTTTATTCTCCGAATTTTAATGCAACAGAATAGGTTAAATTCTTATACTTTTTAACCAACTGGTCGATAGAAAATAATCAATTAATAACAAAATAAAGTTGATTTGCCGTTTTAAAAACAGGTCAACAAAATTGTGAATACGCCCAGCAAAAAGAAATTCATTGGGGTCTCACGACGCAAGTTTTCGCCACATATTATGGACAGCATTTTGATCAGCATTATCAACATGGCAACCCAGAAGAGCCAAACATTCTGAGTGACATAGTTCTTGACTTTGTCATTGAACACGAACAGCGACATAATTCCAAAGGAAGCCACCAATTGGCCCATCAAAATGAGATATAATTTGCGTATGAAACTAAGTCGAATGCTCTGATCATTCAAGGATATATTCTTAGGCTGATTGTCCGGATTCTCCGCGTCGCCGCCATACGATCTACGATAACCCGATCCCAAATTTGCCAGAGCTCTGCCGCCTCGACCATATATAATGTTTAATTCCATCGCAAAATATATCTAAAATCAATCTTAAAAAAACGAGTAAAAATATATAAATTTACTGATTCAACGTACACCAGATAAATCCCAAAAATGTAACAAGCAAGTCAATGAACATCGAAGTTTTTCAACAAACGACTAACTAGTATATATTATTTTAGTTTATAAACTGGACTACCCAGCTTGCTTTGTTACCCAACCTTTTCATTTATTCAACTCCCAAGCAAATTCCAATTCAGGGCGTGGAACAGATACAATACAATATTGTATTTGTTAAAAAATATTTATTTCAAATCGTTGTCAATTTTATGCATTAAAATTCATCCGATGTTTGCCAACTTTAAAATATTTGTTTGCTATTCGAAAATTAGATATAGTACTCCCACCTAAAGTATCCGTTTTTTTTTTATTCTGGATACCTTTTGGGAGGTATCTCCCCTTGTACCCCGACCTGAATCCACATAATAATTCACAACTTTGACTATATGTAGTAAAAGCTTCATTTATTCATTCGGAATTTTTACATTCTTACATTTTCAATAATACAATTTTATAAGCAATTCCTAAAATTATCAGAGAATTTGTAGCCACAAACAAATTTTACTATGTTTGGTCCTTAGAATAAGAATTTTCAAGTGTACAACATAACAATTCGAATTCCTAATCAAAGTATTCATTTGATAAACGCAACATATACTATAAGTCGAATCTTTCACATGGTAATTTCTCTAGAATTTTCCCTACAAACGCTATCGACTGATAAATGTAGTGGGCCAAGAAATTCAGTCTTGATCCTTGCACCAACAACAGGTGTGTGGCACGGTAAACTCTCGCTTCACTGCACAAGTTGCCACTTTAAGAATTTCTCTCTCTCTCTCTCTCGGTTGTCAGCGATGCCTTCGGCATTTGGCTTCTGCTTCTGCGCCTTGCTATTTATTCAGCAAACAGTTGAATTTTCCCCAACGCTGTGCCATTGTGAAGGTGTACCAAAATGGGGGATTCAGTAGTTTTTTTGGATACTTTGTGAACTGAAGTGGCCAAAAATAGAAAAGAGAACTTGAGAAAGGACTGCGCTTGACATTTTCTGATTGCCTGGCCTCAGAAATTGGCGTAGTTTTCATGCGTTTAAATTTAGCCATTTTTATTTCGCAGCCCTTTTCAAATTCGCAGCAACATAAAAAGCCTTTCATCCTGCCTCTTTTCCGTTTTTAAATGGAAATTTTTGTTTAACAAAAATTTAAGTAGACGTTTTTCATTATGAAAACTAAGCAACCTAGAGCAGGTCTCTAACAAGGGAAAACATTTTGATAGGTTAGCCATTTTGTTTCATATATGTATTTACCCCCGTATATCTGTCAATTGTCTGACTTGTTTGTGTGAAGACACTTTTGTGCCATACATCAATCAAATTGCCATTTAGAAGCATGCAATGCCCCCTCGTAATTATTTACGATTCAGAATTAGCCCTAAACCCAGAATACACGACACGTGTTGCGTTTTAAAGTTGTCCCTTTTGCTTTTGGCACAAAGTTGTGCCTCACTTTATATTACAGCACTATCAACAAGTTTTTCCTTTTTTGTTTCCCTTCTTCTTTTTCTTGATTTTTTCTCTTTTATTTCTCTGACAATGAAAGGAAACGAAGAACAAGTTGAAGGGAAAGTAAAGCCAAAAACTGCGTCACGTGTTGGTCTAATCCCTACAGAACCCACAACAGCAACAACAACAAAAAAAAAAATGAAAACCTGGAAGCTAATGAAACTAGTGACAACAAAAAGTTTTAAGACTAAGCACGCCTCCTTTTTGCCACCATCTACTCGCTCAAGGGGGGGCGTGGCTGCCAGGCAGCCATCCATCAACAAAAACGCTACACTTTAAAACTTTAAATGAGTTTCGCTCCGTTGTGTTGTGTTTTTTTTTTTTTTTGCTTTTATTATTTTCTCTTCGTTTTCGGCTTATAGGCAAAGTTCTGGTAGCCAAAAAATGGCAATGGATAAGATCGAAGACGAAGAGCTGAGTTTGTTTTTTGGGCAAGGACTGACAGCCGCAACAAATTGTTGACATTTTAACGACAAAATCAACGACAAAGGCGTTGACAGTGTGCCTCCAAAAAACCAAAACCGAAAACCCAAAACCAAAGCAAGAAAAAAGAAACAAATAAAAATAAAAGAAACTTCTAGCCAAGTCTCTTGAACCGAGACGCATCACATCAAATGGTTGAAAGTTTTGAGAGCATCCACAAAAAAAAAAACAGAAAGAAGAAAGAAATGAGACACGAGTTGGCGATTTTGCTGCTATTGCTCCTCTGCTTGACTTTTTGTACATTTTGGCTTAGCAGCTAAGAAAAATAACAATGTCCGCTTTATCATCAAGCAGAGAGTGGACCGAGCGGTTGGCTTGCTGGCCAAATAATAAATAAAAGGCCATTGCAGTTTAATCTATGCAAATCCACAAGAAAAACTCATTTTGCGGTCTTAAAGCTTGATAGAAAGAAAGAGTGTTCTTCTGGGACAGTAAAAATGAGGAATGAGGTAGGAGGTGGGAGAAGGATGTGGACAACAAAAGCTTGATGGCCGCAAAAACTCCTCTATAATATAATATAATATAATATATACAGTTCCTACGTCTCAACAAGAAGTGTTAATTTGGTGGCTATCTGAAGTAGTTTGCACTTGCATTAAATTTATATAGTTCTATCTTTTCAACTTCTTTAAATTCACATATTATTTATGTTGAATATTTTTTGAATCACACATACTTAAGTCTTGGAGTGTCAAACTTATTAGGGAATTCAGAATTCTGTATATACACTCTCTAGTAAACTTTTAAACAGATTACTTAGCAATTTTCAAAATCTAGTTACAGTTAAATGTAAAAGTTAAATTTCAAATTAAATTGTTTAACCAATAGTTTTTATAGAAACCAAAATATTTTTTTTTAACAATTGCTATAGAAATTCGTATGATATCTTCGAAAACTAAAAAGTATTTTTCATTTTTCTAAGGGATAGTTGTGTTTAATAAATATCACAGAGAATTAAGTTGACATCGAAGACTAAAATTTGTTAATAACCAATAATTTTTATAGAAACCAGAATATACTGGCCTCAAAATGAGGACCTAACAAATAATACTGAAATACGTATGATGTCTTCGAAAATTAAAAAGTGTTCCTAGCTGTTCTTAGGGGTGGTTGTCTGCCTATTTGGTATAATATCGATATCAAATAGATTTAAGATTGTATCGAATTCAACTCTGAACTTCAAGTCCTTCTAAAAAGCTAGCCAAGAAGAGACTTTTCAGAGCGTTAATAAATGATAATCATAATTTAATCAAGCGGAATGCAATAAAAGTATTATGGTTATGCAGATGCTTCCGTCTCACCACTTTAAGCACTTAAAATGATTTCAAAAAATCCTAGACTTCATAATAATCTTTGACAATTCAGATATTGATGAATTATATGAACGGATTTTCGCTTTTATGTACTTAGATTTTACCCTTGGGTTAAAGCGGTCATCATTTTGAACAATTTATGTAATTTTATTCATAGCTCAACTCGTCGTCTAAGCCAAATTGACAACTTAATGTCCTTCCTTGGTTCACTGACTTGGGAATAACCTTTTATGGCCAATCGTTTTTAATATGCTGCACATTTAGCCAACCCTTCGGGGTCTGTTTGCATTTTCAAAATTCCCAGCTAGACTGTTTCTATAGTGCAAATATTTTTCAAGCAAGCAAAAATATTTGCCAATGACATATACATACACACACACACGCACGCACACACACACAGACACACGCAAGCCACAAGAACCGCAAAGTGTCCATAAAACTCATGGTCATTGGCTCATCATTTGCACACAAACCCAGATACACACACCCATACACACACACACAATCATCATCAATTCATCATCAGCAACAGGAGGTCCTTGTCTTTCCTTCTAGCTAACGTCTCGAGGTAGTTGTCCTTTTGGAAGCTTCACTGTTCTTAGGACACTGAGCTGCACTTTGCGTCATATTAAGTATTGTAAACTGTTCTTTTAACCCTTTTATTAGTCACTTGTTAGACAATTGAAACAAATGCACGCACAATAAATTTAAGTGTAATTGAATTTGTATTTCAAATGCATTATTTGTTTCATTTCGCCCAATGACAAATGTTTATTCCTCTGGGGCTTTTGTAGGTAAAAACGAGTCTATTGAAACTTCACACAATGTGAGTTTTTTTATTGAAAAAAAAAATAATAATTCGATTACAGAAAGACAAACATTTTGAATGCGAAATGAATTTTTTATTATATTGTCGTTGTTGTTTTAATAAACAGTGAGCTTTCGCAGTTTCAAATCGTTTGTTAGATGAAAACTCGCTTTAAATGTTCAACCATCTTTAAAATGAGTTTTCATTGCCTCTCTATGGCCATAAAACCACAAATACATATGTTGCAGCAACGTTGAGTGCACTCCAAAGAGCCATTGGCTTGTTATAACAAATATCCCGCAAACAAGTTGACTTGGCGACCACCAAATACCCTAAATGAAAAGTGAATTGTGTATGCGTTTTGTCAAGACTTTATTGGATTATATAGACTACTGAAGGAAAGCATCAATCTGAACAAATACGATGGTAGGAAGTAAGTACATTTGGTATTTATATATGTAAATTAGTTCCTTTTATATGCTCTGGAGACATCTTAAATTTAGCGGGATATTAAATCAGTTATCCGCTAAAATCTAAAATATCATTTAAAGTTTAAAACATTCGTTAAAACTCGAAATTTCCCTTCAAATTAAAAATCTAAAATTTATTTTATTTATTATTATTTTTTAATTAATTGACGGAATTTTTGAATTTTAACCAAAAAAATTTTTAATTTTAACGGACATTTTAAACATTTGAAATTTCAAATTTTAACGGAAATTTTAAACATTTGAAATTTAAAATTGTAACGGATATTTTAAATTTCAACCGATTTTTGTTTTTATCCGATATCGGACGAACGACGTCGGATAAAAATATCGGATAAAACTATATAGCGTGAATATTAAATAGGGTTAAATTAAATAGGGTTAAACTAAATAGGGTTAAATAACATCCCGCCAAATATAGCGGAATTTTTAAATTTGAAAAAAAAAATTTGAATTTTAACGGAATTTTCATAATTTTTCCAAATTTTTTGATTTTTAACGGAATTTTTATGTTTGAAAAAAAAATTGAATTTTAACGGATTTTTTAAATTTGAAAAAAAAATTTGAATTTTAACGGAATTTTCATATTTTTGAATTTTAACTGAAATTTTAACATACAAATTAACCAGTATTATGTTACTTAACATTTTTATGTTACTTAAATAGGGGTTAATGTAAATAGGGGTTACCTGGAATAGGGGTTATCTGAAATAGGGGTTATCTGAAATAGGGGTTTAAATTAATAGGGTTATATGAATTCGCGCCAAATTTCCATGTCTGCGGGGTATAAAAAAGGAGCTATGTGGGGCCTGTGGGTCAGTTGGTGCGCGGGCGGCGGCGTGATCGGACCTCTGGAACTCGGCTGGAAACTCACTTCTGGACATACAGGTAAGTCGAAATCAATATAAATATATAGAAATCTTTGTGAATCATTGAAATGATCTTACAGGGTATATAGAAGGAGCTATGTGGGGCCTGTGGGTCAGTTGGTGGCGGGATCGGACTTCTGGAGCTCGGCTGGAAACTCACTTCTGGACATACAGCTAAGTCTAAATCAATATAAATATATAGAAATCTTTGAGAATCTTTGTTGAATAATTGAAATGATCTTACAGGGTATATAAAAGGAGCTATGTGGGGCCTGTGGGTCAGTTGGTGCGCGGATGTCGGCGGGATCGGACCTCTGGAACTCGGCTGGAAAGTCACTTCTGGACAGGTAAGTCGAAATCAATATAAATATATAGAAATATATATAAATCTTTAGAAATATATATGAATCTATAGATAGTTATAGAAATATATAAATATATATATTCATTTTTATTTCCTTTTTCAGATGCTGGGACTTCAATGTTTCGCGGATCAGGCTGAAGTAGAAGAAAATGTTTGTGTAATCAAAACAAAACCCCATACAGGTAAGCTAAAATCTATATATGTAACTACTTAGTATATAAAATAAAATATATGTTATATATGTTATGATAATTATCGTAGATCCTACTGATCCTACTGATCTGAGTCAGGGTCAGCAGCAATCAAAGCTTATGTACATCTTCTTCCAGAATGGTCTGGCAAACAATTTGAAGACTGTACATAATGTAAATTTTAAAGATGCTCAAGTTTGTTTTTAATAGTTTTGGTGACAGCAAGGACATTGTCCTATCGACATTTTAGGACTCTGCAGCCTATTGTGATCTCGAAGTGCTGGCCTTGAATCGTTAAGTTTTGCATGCAAGGCAACTGCTAAGACAATGGCTTTTTATTTAGTTCCATAGCCATTTATGTCAGATTTCGTAATGAGCTGGCCAAGGGGCAAGTGGATAGAGGGGTTACTCTGCAAATCGGTAAAACAACAACAAATTCAGGCTAATCTCATAATTGATACATTTAGCTATGAAGAAAACTACCCAAGCCCATATGACCCAGTGAAATCCATTCATCTGATCGCAAAGAAAATTCTATTTTTGGAAATCCATCCCTTAGTTGATGATTTTATTATTATTCTATTATTTTAATTATTGAAAATCGATGAACTTCATCCAAAAGATTAAGGCGATCAATTGATCATTAGATAAGAGGGGAAATATTTGTTGATTTGATAGTTTAACTATATTCCACCAATTCACTCAGCAGATAGAATGCTGCAGCTTCTTGTATTGGGAAAAATGTGAAAATTACATTGAATGCTCACCCAGACAGTTTTTTTCAGATTTTCATTTATTTGGCTTTGGTCATAACACTTGGCACATCTAAATTCTAACTTTTGAATGGAAAATAATAGCCGACTATTAAATTATCCTTGTCTCTATCAATTCAAGAAAGTTTTAAAATTTATTAGAATAAACCATATTAAACTAAATCGAGCTCTTGTATAGCACTTAATGCACTCCGACGACCAAGAGGAGGAAAATATCTATTCAAGTTAGTGAAATTTGTTATACAACCGACAAACAATTGCTGCGGGTTAGTTTCATCGCATGCGTTAATATTTTATTGCTGGAATTTGTTTTACTGCTTTGCTTTTGAATTCAAAGCGCATAATTAAAAGGATTTTGGTTTTTCCCTTTCTAACTTCTTCCCATTACCCACACTATTTGCAATCTCTTTTTTTTAAATTTAATGAATTTTCTAATAAAATTTTAACGCCGAGAATTTTGCTAGGAAAGTGGAGCAAAAGTGGAACTGCAATCATGTTTCGAAAGCATTCCCTTTTGGCTCTGCAGAAATTCCGAAAAGTCGTTCTTGTCGCCGAGGTCCTCAATGAAAGGTTTGTGCGTTTTAATGTCCTGCTGCCATTATAACTTTATGTGGGTATGGGGCATGGGGCATGGGGCATGGGGCATGGAACTTGGCTTCCAATTCGTTTGGCTTTAATGCAATCGTAAAGCTTTGGGTAACAAAAATGTTTGGCTAGCTTGGTGCATAATAATTGCCTTTAGGTAACATTCTCGCATTACACATACGCAACGTTGGAGCCTCTAGTGAATTTGAGCATTAATTAGGCCAATAGCTGGAAGGTTGCGTGCCATCATGCAAGCTTGTCGCTTGGCCACCTCGCCGCCTCGCATCCAACTCTCCAACTCACCGGCTGGCAATTAAATTTCAACAATCGAATTTTCAATTAAAACCCAATTTCGAACCGCAAAAGGACATTTGGCATTTCGTGTTGGGCAAAAGTTTTACTCCAGAAAAAAGGAATTTGCAGGTGCGGCCAAAGTTTTTGATTTCTTTCTCCACCGTCTTTGTTTTACCTATCATATTGCACTATGACTGGCGAAACTTGCTCCAATTGCAAAAACTGCCAGAAGCGCTAGACAAAAAAGTTCCATCCAAAATGAATGAACTCTGGTCGTGGAGTGGGGCGGAGTATGGTACGTGGGCAGGTCATTACAAATCTAAGCACTTTAATTATTATGGAAAGAAACAAAAAAAAAAGAGAGAGAAAAACAGAAAGGAAACTTTAACCATAATGGTCTCTCTCTCTCTGGGGCTAATGCAACTAATTGACAAATGATGATAAAGTATCCTGGACAGTTGGCCCAAGAAAAGAAAGATTTTACTTTTTAACGCGCCCTGACGTGACGTCGAGTACACAAAAATTCTTTGGCCGCACTTGTTACACGAAAATCTGATAAAAGCTTTGTTTGTACCGACGGAAACGGATGTTAACTGCCAGACCCAGAATGGCCACTGACATGACTGGCATGAAATTCGCTCAAAAGTGCCTTCACGTCCACGTTCCACGTACAAGTCCTCTATCGTTGCATTGGACATGTTGACTATGCGTCGGCCACAGTGACCACTATGAAAGTTCCCATTAAATAAGTGCAAAAGTAAGTTTCACTTTGTAAAGTTATTAAAGGAGATTATTTGAGTGTACATGTCTGTTGGAAACTTATTTATCAGAGTATTCAAGCGTCGACCAACTGCTAATGGTTATTTACTTTTTTTATGTTGATTTATGAAGTGCCAAAATGCGTTACCTGACGCTCATGACGCTTTCTCCTTCCGCCATTTCTGTTGTGTTTACTTTAAAGCAGCAAATTAAAAAGCCCATTACATAAAATATTTAAGCAAGTTTGCACAGGTTTTGACCCAAAAAAGTTATAACCTTTGACATGGGTTAAAACTGGCAGCGGCGGCTGCGTCGGCTGCGTCGGCAGCATCAGCGGTAGCGGCTTCACCTTCGATATGGCATAAATTATGCAAGAAAGAAAAGCGCACTTTGCTTCAATCATAATTGTGAAAATTTTGCATATATTTGTATACCTTCTACACACATACAGATACCTAAAAAAGTATGTATGTATTTATGCAGTTGTTCACAATAGTTAGAATTTCAATATATACATAGTTGAAATGCGACAAATTTAGGAAACTTTCTTGTTTTATGCAAAATCGTTGCACAAAATGTCATAGAAAATATTTTATCGAATGACCAAAAGAATAATGAAGTCATCGCGCCGACTTGGATATACCCTGCAACAAGTGAGAAAGTTGCTTGATATTGTAAGGGAAAAATTCATACATTAAATGGCAAATTCGTGGCATTACGTTCACTTAATTCATTCAGCAGACTAGCACTTAAGCGCACCTATCGGTCAAATCTGCCCTTGAAATAAAATAACGTTTCTTCTTATTGTTCTGAAATTTTCATTCCGACTTTTATACATTTGGGGAAACTTCAATTATTAAAACCATGTATTAGAATAAGGGTACGTTAAATAATCTGCTGAAAAGGGGGTGTGGCAAAAATTAAAACAAAAAATTAACAAACTTGATCAACGTACATACTATTTCAGAAAGCACACCAAATTCAATAGCTCTAGCTTTTATAGTTTCTGAGATATCGGTGCTTATACAGACGGACAGACAGATGGACATGTCTCAATTGACTCGGGGTTTCATGCTGATCAAGAATATATATACTTTATAAGATTGAAAATGCTTTCATTTGCTTGTTACATACATTTCGGCGGCTTTAATGTACCCTTTCACAGAATGAGTGTGTGCAAAATGTTTTGTAACAAAATCAAATATGTTGAAAGTTGAAGAATGTTTAAAATGATTTGAAGAAAAAGGATAAAATGTACTTTAAACAAATACTTCAATTTATCAAGGAGTGCTCTTTAAGAAGTGGACTGGCATTTTTCCTTTGGACTGGAATTTCCATCACTAGTTTGATATAAGAAGCTTAAGTGGAATATGAAAGAAATTTTCAATCATTTGTATATTTGTATAAAAATGTATAATTTAATGATGATGAAAGGAAATACTCTTATAGCTACATCAACCATTCACCGACTACTCAGAGGTAATATTCTTCTGTTGAGAACTTAAAGAGCAACTTTAAGACTGCAGTGTATGGCCACTTGATTTAACAAATATTACCTGCCCACCTACTGCATTTAATTTGATTACTGTTACTTTCACGTTTCGCTACCTTTTGACAACCTTTTCCATTGGCCATTTCGTTTTCTTGTCTTCTCTGCACTTACACGGCCTTTGTGTAATTTACGCCGACCATTTTGAATGAACAAATTTGTACACAAGCAAATAAGATAAAGAAAGGGGAAATATTTCATTTTTCTTTTTGCCATTTTCCGCATAATTTGCGTAATTTGTTTAATTAAAAAGTTTTGTTTTTTATTTGTACGTTTTACGGAAATTTGAAACCCTTTCTTCGTACCTTCAATTGTTTCTTCTAGTATTTTGGAAAATCACAAAGGTTTCTAATGCATAAATTAGCTCAATTTGTGATGATTGCGGTGAGGTATTATGTGTCTCTAGTCTCAACTACTTTGAATTCAATATGTGTGTGTATGTATGCATGTATGTGTGGATTTAGTAGCTGTGGGGCAGCAGGCTCAAAAGTTTGCATCAACATCCTTGAGGACCCTTGGCATCTTCAGGCCCCATCCACAGTAATATGGGTACATAGCAACAGTTACGATATCTAGCTACTTAATATACCAACTTGCTAAATGAATGGTTTATGCATTGGATGACTGCGTTAGCTATGGATTTGTGGTAAGTAGCTTAGGTATTTTGCATAGATTTTCCATAGTGTGCCTCTGTGTGTTTCTATGTTATAATGAAGTACCGTTTATTGCCCTGCTTCAGAATGTATATAGTTTTGTTGCTGCTGCTGCTGCTGCTGCTGCTGCTGCTGCTGCTGCTGCTGCTATCTGTGCGTGCCTCACATTTAATTAACTGACACACACACATCCTCCCACACACTCACACGCGCACACACACACACCATCACAAATAACATTTTCAATTTCGATGTCCTCGTTGTCGTTCTCGTTGTTAGTTTACAAATACCAGAAATCCAAAATGCTGTTATAATTACACAAACAAGCTGGTTGAGGGTTTACAATTTAATCCCATGATATTTGCCAACGTCGTTCAGGCAGAGTCACTAAAAACTAATTGAAATTGCCATATTTCATGCATAAAATATTCTATGTATGTTACAGCCCAGAGCTTTAAAATTTGATAATGCTATTGGATTTTCGAGCATTAGCATATATACTCCACAATTTCGAGATGCCTTCAGCACAGTGGCAATGAAACGTTCTCTTACATGAAGCAAAACCAGCTTTCAACTGAAGTTTAAACTCCATATATTTTGTAGTGTTCAAATGTAATGCTTAAAATGCTTAATTTATTGAAATGTTTTCTATGCCAGATGGGGGGAAATACACAGGAAAATAGTATGTTTGTTGGATGAAGTTTTCCTACTGTTGTTTACTTATTTCAATCCTTAAATATCTTTGATTTTTATAAGGACACTGTATAATACCTTTGGTAATCGGTTCTAGAAAGTTATGTCGTAGAATGTTGGTTTCGAACACCATAGAAAATATTTTTCATTATTATTTTTATAATTTTCAAGTGCTTCAAGTCAAAAATATATAAAAATAAAAAAAGTAAGTCCCCGGGCCAACTTGAATATACCATGCATCAGGGGGAAAAAACTACATCGAGTTTATAAAACTAAATATATATACTTTATAGGGTCGGAAATGCTTCCTTCTGCCTGTTACATACATTTTGGCGATTTTAATATACCATTTCATCCAATGGATGGTATAATAATAAGTAGAAGAAAGAATTCTTTATGAAATACTAATCGATCAAAAAGATTTATTTATTTATTTATAATAAAGTTAGAAATAATTCAAATTATTGATAACTTAGGAACTAAAGCGCTGGCAGCTAATGCCTTCGGCTTGGTACATTTACATATTTACATGGTTAAAGAGATTAAGAAATTGGATTATTTTGGGATGTATTTTCTGTAGTTCGACTTGAAAGAATGGAATGGGGGGCAGGGATTTCGGAAGATTTGGTTTCTAAGGTGGGCAGTCTTTAAGGATATGCGTAATATTGAACATAGATAGTTTGGGCATGGGATGTTGTTGGGGTTGATATGTATTTGTTGTGTCAGCCTTTTGTATCCTAGTCTAAGTCTTATTATTTTTATTTGATCTCTACGTGTGATGATGTTTTGGCTAAAGTATTTTAGGTGAAAAATATATTTTTCTCTTTATCTAGTATTTTGTCACTTTTTTAAAAAGTAAGAAATTCATTAGACAAAAATCCTGTCCCTATTCAAATGCTTGGGAGTGTACTTTTATATGGAAATCTTTTTCATTTGCTCCCACTGTGACCTTTCAGAATTAAAATCAAGCTAAGGAGAGCAGGAACTTTGTGAATGTTCGTTCGTCCTACGTGTCCTGTTAACAATTGAAAGTGAAACGTGGCTGCGGATTCACAGACAGCCGCGTCGTATTTTTTTGTTGTATTTGTTTGTTCCTCATTTTCAAATGTCATTTGGCAAGAAATTGAAAACAAACCCACAACAAATGCGACAAACAGTTCCTGAATTTTTCATTAATGGCTTGCCGAGGTGAAAGGCACAACAGCCAAATTGTTGGGGGGCATCAAATTAAATTTCACACAATGAAGAGCACTTGAGGAGGTGTCGGCAACCTTGAGAAGGACCAGCCCAGCCCAGCCCAGCCACTTGTCGTCCAACTTGAGTACTCAATTGAGTTTGAAACTGTTTATATACATGGATTTGAATGTGGTTATATTTGGATTTGATTCACAATTCGACTCAACAATAATAGCTACAACAGTTTTGTGGACAGCACGAATTGTAATTCTGTGTGCCGCAAGGAGCACATGGATTGCAGGCATATGCGCACGGATCACATGCCTTGCCGCGGCGTGGTATCATGTAAACTGAAGGAGCTGCCACTTGACGCAGGGCGCGGTATCTGCGTTGCTTGTCGGTTAGTCCGTCGGGACCGACAGCGGGAGGCTTCTTGACGCGGGTGTCCTTGCCGTCAGCAGGATTCCAGGGCTTGGAAAGATCTCCGCGCTTTTGCAGATATTGCATCATGTCGACGCCCTTTTTCTTTTCTTCAATTGCCTTTTTCTTGGCGCTTTCCGCAACCTTAGCTGCCTCTTCGGCGGCTTTGCCAAAACGCTTGGGCATTCGGACGGGTATGGGTCCACCGCCGCCACCGCCGCCGCCCCCAGCGCCACCAGCACCACCAGCTCCAGGAGCGCCAGGACCACCAGCTCGCGTGCCACCAGCGTTGGGACCACCAATAACTCCTTTTACTGGAAAACCTTTCCAGGGAGATCCTCCTGCACCTCTTGAGGTACCGCCTCCGCCGCCCCCAGCACCAGGACCACCACCTGATCGGCCGCCACCACGTATCGGACCACCTACACTGTTGCCCCAAATTTCTTTGGATTTGGGCTTGCCACCAGGTGTTGCAGATGCACCATGAGCTCCACCGCCGCGATGACCAAAGACGCCATCCTCGAACACCTCTTCGCCGGGCGATCCGAAAGCCGTGCCCGTATAACGATCCCCGACAGCACAGTCATAGGCGCGATAATAGGGATTCATGGCCTTGGGATACTTGGGTGGACCCGGTTGTTTGTCCTTCTTGCTAGTCTGCGTACAATTGTTGGCTGTGCGTGGTTTCTGCGGCAATGCCGGACGATGGGTGCCCGCAGGCGGCGTCACATCGAAGTCATACTCCATCTCGCTCTCACTCGTGTCGGTGAGGACCAAATGCTCGGCACAGGAAGCCATCTTTCGGCGTCGGCACTCCTTGTTTATGGCATGCTCCAGCTCCTTTTTCTCCCTGACACAGCGGCAGACGCACATCATCACCGACCTGTGGCAGGAGCACTTCTTGAAACCCTTGTCCTTGAGCTTACGTTTGATCTCCCTCAGAGCCACCGCCAAATCGCTCTTGACCACCCGAAATATGATGGGTTTCTGCTTCATTCCCAGTGGCGACAGCGGACGTAGAGTTATATAAATGTCGCCATCCTTCTTGCACACATTGAGCACAGGATGTTCCTCTTCGTTCTTCCTGCGAGCTTCCTCCTCCGCGTCCTGGCAGGTGCGATAGACACTGTTGTTTCGCGATTGATCCAGAAAGAATTTCATGAGATTCTTGATCGGCTTGCGGACGGCACCAGGACGCCAGCCATTCTTACGGGCCTCGGAACTCTTGGCCCAGGCCCAGCCATGATGGCGGGAAACGGCACCTTTCTGGTTGACACAGTGTTTATGTCTCCCGTTTTTCGTGTGGCCACTTACAGGGCCGGTTCTGTTGGGCCGGTTCTTCTCCACAGTCGATCTCTTTCCTTTCGCTTGACCCGCCTCGGACTTGTGCTTTTTCTTTGTGTCCTCACTCTTGTCTATCGTCTTGCGTGCCTGTTCGCAGGCCTCGTCGAATTCGGAGCCCTTTTTGTTGCTGTCCTTAATGTCGTACAAGTCGCGCAGTTCGGAAAAAACACGGGCCAAATATGGACGACAGTCCTCCGCACTATTGCTGACCACACAATAATCCTCGGACTCTGGTTCTACTTTGGGGCATTTGGGTTGCTTCTTCTGATCGGTGTGAAAGATGTCGGCGCACAGTTTGCGGATGCGGCAATGGGCACAGATTTTATTTAGTTTGCATGTACACCTGCAAGGGGGACAATCCTCTTGAGTTTCCTTCGCCTGTTTGTCCTTCATGGCCTTCTCACAGGGATCCACACAAAACTCATCGATGCCAGGCGGCGGTTTGCCCAAGTATTCTGCTAGTATCTGCTCAACCGTCATCTTTTTCTCCTTATGCCTCTCCTCCACCACAGGCATGGGCTTAACCCCACATTTGGGACAGGCGGCAAGTTTCGGTAACCAGGACATATTCGTCAGACACACGGGACAGAAGCGTATGGGCTTAATGTCGGGCGCATTGCCACCCCCACCACAATCCTTAATGGGCATCGGAACATCCATTTTCTGGGCAAAACTAGGCAAATTGGGTTCGTATGGCACATCCATTTTCATGGGAGGACCAACTGGACCACGACAGGGTGGTTGCGGCGGTGGGCTCTGTCCTGTTCTCTTGGTTATGGAGTCAATAAGCTCGCCATATTCCATAGCCATTTTCTGAAAACAATCAACGTAAAGGATATACGAATCACTTGAGGGGATTGATCACCTACTTTTAATTCAAAGCAGGCCGCATTATCGGGAGCAACGTGCATCATTGTAGTGCCGCTAGGTAAACTGCGATAACGCTGCAAATCTAAATTAAGTCGACTGTCACCCGCTTCAGCCTCTAGAGCATCTAGACAGGGATCACATGGACTCGGACAATGTTGCGTTTCGCCCATGACAAACAATATATCCATGGGATTGATACTTTTGTCCATGTGCCGGCAACCCACATCCTCTGCTCTGCAAGTATCGTAAAGTTAATAGGATTTCAGAATATTGGAATTTCATAAAAATACTTTTCCCGCTCTTCGCATTTGATGAGTAAGCGACACAGAATCTCCAGATTGCCAACTGGCTCACCATTCCTCTCAAAGCTACACGAATCCACATGCATTAGATCGGACATACCGACATCTATGCGATCAATGACCATTTGCGGAAACGTTATCTGGCCAGTGCCCACAATTTTATCCTTGTACGACACGGATACGGGCATGCCGCACTCTTCCACAGTCTTCCGAAGTTTTCCCGGTTCCGTGGCGAATTCAAGGGACGTTCCGTTTTTGAATTCCGTTACATTTATGCGACTGGATGTGACCTGAAGTGGCGTGCGATTGAAATTCGCCTGCACCTCCAGCTTCTGGGGCTCATGAATGGTCAGATCGGGAGTCTCCAGATGTGTGACTACCAAATCGAAGATAAAATTTGCCGGCTTCTCATTCAGAGTACGTCGTGGAGTATTCGCATACGGCTGATCTGCTCCGGTTGTTGCCATATTGATATGAAATTTCGCACCGTAAATATGTATTTAATATGCATAAAGTTTTGCGTTTTGGTTTTTGAAAGTGCTCAATTTTTTACTTTAATTTTTTAAAACACAAATTTTTTTTTTTAGTTTTTATAGTTTAAGAACACCAAATACATGCGAAAATGCTAGAGAAAATGTAGGTATTCGTAAAATTAAATGAAAATGTGATATATATATAAAATGAATCTCAAAACATAACTATGACAGAATACGGCAGGAGAAGTTGATCCCAAAAGAAAAACTAAATGTTGGGATAGAAGTTACAATTTATTGTATATATTTTTACACATTTAGCTAATGAATCATTCCAGTTTCCAATTTCTCCAATTTAACTTCTCGGTGAAAGAAATATTTGTTCGATCGAAATGATATCCCAAAAATCTCATCTACTCAAATGACAATATAAGACAATGTGCAGATCATCATGGGCAAGGGATCTGTACCGAAACACTTTTCGGTTCCAGAGCCAGGTTTCGTAATTAGGAGCGCTTTGAGTGCTCCATTTTGATGCTGTAGTTGAGATGCCTTCGATGCTCGGTAAATTGATACGAAACAACGTTCAAACTATGTTAAACATATCAAAATGGGTGGAAGGCTCCTCCTAATGCGAAACCCTTGAAGCATTATTTAACCGAAACCGAAACTTGTTTCGATACGAATCCCAACACATTTGATAATCGTCTAAAAAACCAAGAGAGAGTTAACTTAAATACCGCGTTTTCCACTCGCTTTGGTCGCCTTTTTGGGTGGCAAATTTTCACCCCTGTAAGGATACCTGGCACAGTCAAAGGCACGATTATAGGGACTCATGGCTATGGGATATTTCGAAGGTATCGAGTCTTTGTCCTTCTTATTGGTCTGAGTGCCATTGTCGGTTGTGCGAGGTCTCCGTCTGCTGAATGGTGCTTGTTGGATGCCCGCAGGAGGCGTCACATTAAAGTCATACTCCATTTCACTTTCACTCGTGTCGGTGAGTATCAAATGCTCGACACACGATTGCATTCTACGTCGTCGGCACTCATTGTTGATGGCACGTTCCAGCTCCTTTTTCTCCCTGACATTGCGGCACTCGCACATCATCACCGGCTTGTGGCAGGAGCACTTCCTGAAGCCCTTCTCCTTGAGGTTTTCCTTGATTTCGCTCACTGCCACTGCCAAGTCACTCTTGACCACCCGGAATGTGATGGGATGCTGCTTCATGCCCAAGGTGGAAAGTGGACGCAGTGTTATGTAAATGGCGCCATCCTTCTTGCACACACTGAGCACAGGCTCTGCAGGTTCATTTTCCTTGCACATTTCTTCCAGAACTTTGCACTCTGGCTCCAAAAAATATTGCATAAGTTTCTTGATCGGTTTGCGGACGGCACCAGGACGCCAGCCGTCCTTGCGGGCTTCGACGGTCTTGTGCCAGGCCCAGCCATGATTCCGAGAGACGGCTCCCTTCTGCCTGACACAGTATTTATGCCGTTCGCTATTGATCCCAGTTGGTTGGCTGACACCCGGAGTTTTCTGTACACCATCCTGACCACCATCACTTCTTGTTCTGCCTTCGCTTTTAGGTGCCGGCTTTTTAATTTGCCCACATACGTCCTCGAATTCCCGCTGCTTGTCGTTGATATCGTAGAGGACACGCAGCTCGGAAAATACTCGCTCCAGATATGGTCGACAGTCCTCGGAGCTATCACTTAGAATGCAGAAATCTTCGTTTTCTTGTGGCTCTACTTTCGGACATTTCTGCTCGTTCTTATCACTTTGAAAGATATCCGCGCAGACTTTGCGTACACGACAATGGGCACAGACCTTATTCAGTTTGCATTTACACCGGCAAGGTGGACAATCCTCCTGGCTGCTGCCCTCGATTTTGTTCTTCAAGGCCTTCTGGCAGTGATCCAAACAATATTCATCAATGCCAGCAGGTGGTTTGCCCAAGATCTCTACGAGTATCTCGTCGGCCGTGGGCTTCTTTTCCCTAAGTCTTTCTTCAACCGCTGGCCTAGGTTTCATACCGCATTTGGGGCAGTCGGCGAATTTGGGTAACCATGACATACTGTTCAGACACCCGGGACAGAAGCGTATGCCCTCAAAGTCCTTGCTGGCCTCAGGAATTTCCCTTTGATTAGAGCCGCAGGCAAAGTTGGGCACATGCACTTCCATTGGAGGATCTGGTCGTCCACAACAAGGCGGTCGAGCACCTGAAGCCTCGCCTGTCGCCTTGGCAACTGAGTCAATGACCTGCCCATATTCCGTGGCTATTTTCTAAGGATTATCAACAATCGATCGGGTTAAAATTAAATTTTAGAAGCTCGGATAACCCACTTTCAGCTCAAAGCAAGCGGCACTGAATACAGGCTTCTCCAACATTAAATCATCGGGCTCAACTCTCCCCTTGGGTATACTGCGATAACGCTCCAAGTCCAGTTTGAGACGATCGTCACCCTCTTCAGGCTCCAGGTCATCCAAACAGGGATTCGAAGGAATCGCACAGAGCTGAGGCTCGCCCATCACAAAGAATATGTCCTTGGGATAAATGATCCTCGCAATATCACGAACACATTTGCCTTCGGGCCTAGGAGGAACATGGAAATTTTACGATTATCACATGAGTCTCAAAACCTTCTCCTTTCCATAAAACCTACATATCTGGGTCATCGCATTTGATGAACAAACGAAACAGAAACTTCAACTTGCCAGCGGAGTTGTTGTTCTTCTCCAATGCACACCAATCCTCATGAATCAGCTCCGACATCCCACCATCAATGCGATTGATTGAGTCGTCTGGAAGTTCTATGTGTCCTGTGCATAGGATCTTACTGCCATAGACAACCGAGATGCTGATGCCTTGAGTTTCCAGAGCTTTGCGTAATTTGTCTGGTGCCGCAACAAACTCCAGGGATCTTTGATTCACAAACTCCGTGACATTAATGCGACTGGATGTCATTTTCAGTGACATCGAATTGATTTTTCCGTCCACGGACAGTTTGTTGGGGTCATCGATCTTTTCTTGGGATAGCTGCAATTGGGTCACAATCATATCGAAAAGAAAAGTCGGCGGACTCTCAACTCTTTCCTCATTCTGTTTCGCCGGATTAGCGCCAGAAGTTTCCTTAGTTGCCTGCGACATTGTGTATTCGTGTCTTTTTATACTTTTATTTAACGATTTACTGATTGAATATAAAAGTATTTAGTGTTTCCTAAAATTGGAAATTTTGGAAATATGTGAAAAGATCGTGGAAGTGATGTGTACACCAACATGAACTAAAATTGAAATATGATTTCTCTGGCATTACACACACAAAGAATAGTATGACATTTAACGGAAGGGAATATTGTTGTCCCCAATAAATAAAAAAAAATACTTAGGAATATTCTTAATCATAATCTTTATTCCTAATTATCTTTCTGTTTAATAATCATTTAATTATTGATGGTTAAACATTTTAAAATAGAGTTAAATGATTTTTAACAAAATGATTCCATTCAAGTTCAGATCATTCCACAAATCACAGAATTGCCCTCGCCCCCCTTCCGATGGGAAATAAGAGAAGAAATTCAAAAATTGACATAAAATATAAAATTTATTGTCTACATTTTGGCCTCTGGGCATTTTGCATAATATTTTCGAGGGGTTTTCCAAGCTTTTCATTTCTAGGATTTGTTGTTAATTTCATGGCTTGGAAACTTTGCATAAAATATAAAACTTAACATTACTTTTTGGCCACTTTACGCATTTTGCTTAGAGCACTCGGGGACAAGTCTCTCCAGTTCTTGGTTTTATCTTTAAAACGCATGGGAGCTCCCGGCCTGGGACCCCAGATTTGTGGGTGCCTAGGTGGCACGGCTGGCCCATGCTGTCCTCCGCCACGATACCCGAATACACCATCCTCAAAGACATGCTCCGTAAGAGCGCCAAAGGCTGTGCCCATGTAGCGATCGCCCACAGCACAGTCCAAGGCGCGATAGTACGGACTTTGATGGACGGGATATAGAGGCTTATGTTTCCGATCTGACTTCTTTGTCTGGGTACTGCGATTGGCAGTAAGGGATTTCGATTTTTTAGTTGGTATTTTTGAGGCCGCCGGCGGCGTGACATCCAAATTGAACTCCAACTCACTTTCACTTGTGTCGGTGAGAAATAAATGGTCGGCACACGAGGACATACGATGTTTCCTACACTCCTTGATCAAGGCTCGACAGAGCTGGCGCTTCTCCTGGTCACTGCGACAAGTGCACAGTCTGAGCGGCTGGTGGCAGGAGCACTTCGCAAAGCCCTTGTCCTTCAGAGAGCGTCCTATCTCACGCAATGCCTTGGACAGGTCACTTCTGACAATCTTAAAAACAATTGGTTCCTGCTCGATGCCAAGATTTCGAAGGGGCCGCAGGGTAACAAGGGTTTCACCATTTCTCTTGGACACATTAAGCACAGGCTGTCGTTCCCTTTCCCTTTGCCTGTTTTGCTCCAACGCATTTTGGCATACATTGTGCGCCGTTTTACGAGACTCGGGATCGAGAAAGAACTTCATAACATTGCATGTGGGACGCGCTATGGCACCTGGCCGCCAGCCGTGATGACGAGCCTGTGGACTCGATGGCCAGTTCCAACCGTGACGGCGGGAAACGGATTTATTTTGATTCAAGCAAGTTCTGTGACCCAACTTCTTCTTAGTGCCCACACTAGCCTTGTGCCTATCCATTAGGGCTCCCATTGAGGCAGTTTTACCAGAGTTCGTTCCCATTGCTTTGGAGGCACTAATGGACCTTCCTGTTCCCATGGCCATCAGGGATTGGGTGCATCGTGTCTGAAGTTCTGAGGCCTTCTTTGTGTCATTGATCCTATAGAGATCGCGTAGCTCTGAGAATACCCTTACCAAATAGGGACGACAATCGGTATCGCTTTCGGCAATCACACAGAAATCTTCATCCGATTTCGGTTCTGCCTTGGGGCATTGCGGTTTCATGTCCTCCTTACTTGCAAAGACATCCTCACAGAGCTTTCGGATGCGGCAATGGGCACACAATTTGCCACCCTTGCAAGTGCAGCGAGAGGCCGAACTTGGATCCAGTTCATCCATTTGAACTGTGCAAGGATCAATGCAAAAGTCCTCCCCTTCCATATGGGGCTGTGGCCCGACTAGCTCATCCATTATGCTCTTTGCCGTTAATTTGGTCTTTTGCTCGTTGAACACTGGCGTCGGTTTGGCTCCACAGCACGGACAGCAGGCATATTTGGGCAGCCATGACATGGAAGATAGACAGATTGGACAATGGCGTATGGGTTTAATGCCTCGCCTTTCCATGTCACCCAAGGGAATGGGTAGAGTATGATCTGCACTTGCAAAAATCGACGGCATGTCGCCCATCTCCATGGTGGTTCCAGGTGGTTTCTCTGGCTCACAGGTTGGCTCCAACTCTCTGATTCTCTTGGTCACTGAATCAATCACATCTCCATGTTTCTGGGTGACTTTTCTCAACATGGAACAAGCAGTAATCTCTGGCTGTCGATCCTCCACAGAAGTCAGAATTGCTCGCGAATTCATGCTACGATAACGATCAATATCCAAATGGAGCCGGGCGTCCGCTTCTGGATCATAGAGATCATTGTAAGGATCGTCAGGAATGGGACAAGGATCGGCAATGCCCATAAGAAAGAAAATATCTCGCTGATTGAAGGCATTATTTAAGTCGGCGCAAGTTCCCTGACCCCCACCCGATCTGTGAATGGATTAAATGTGATTATCTCGCTACTTCATATAGGAATCTACCGATACACTTACTCAGCCATCAGATTATCGCATTTAATGGTTATACGACACAGCAGTTCGACTACTCCGATTTTCTCGTCATTGCGCATAATTTTACAGGTATCCGCATGCATCAGATCGTTCATACCGAAATCGATTTTATTGAGAACATTCTGGGGAAATTCCATATGCCCCTCACCAATGATGGTTCCTCCATATCGAATTACAATCGGCATTCCCGCATTCTCCAGGCTCTCGCGTAATTTTTGCGGTTCTTCTTGGAATTCTAAACATCGTTTGGCATTGAAATCATTCACATTGATGCGACTCGAGGTTATGGCGATGGAAAGTCTATTGAAGACGACATTCACTTGGCACTTTTCAGGATTATCCATTTTCTCATTTGGACACGACAGACGAGTGACGACAATATCAAAAAGAAAATTAAGGTTTGCCATCTTCTTTGGTTAATTTTTGCTTTGATATTAAGAATTTCGCAATAATGTGAAAAACACCAAAATATTTCTATAAAACTATATAAAAAATTTTCCAGAATTATATTGTGTGGATTCTACAAATGAAATGAAATGAATGAATGAATTTTATTTCTCATTTTGAATGATAAGAAACTTAAAAACTTAAACTCAAAAAGTGAAAATAGTGAATTTAATATGTGGTTCAATTAAATGAATATCTTACTTGGCTTATCCTGGGGTCACATTTTTACTTGGACCACTCTCATGAGATACATGCGACCTTTTTGTAATCAACTACAAAGTCAATGCCATGGACAAGGATGCTAAAGTGTCTGGACAAGTGCCAAAACAAATGGAGGTTAATTGCAGTGTCTGCTCTTGTCCACTGTTGCCTGTTGCGCCAACAAGAAGGTCATTCCACTTCAGCTATTTTAAAACGCAAAACCAATTCAGCGCCAAGTGAAATTTATCGCATCGGCTGCTTTTTAGATGCTTGCCCCCAAGTTGTAAGAGGCTTAACACGCAAAGCTTTCACATTCCATCCAAACACACACACACACATGAGCGTAGTGTAGGCAAAATCTCAGAACGTAGGTCCCAATCTACGCCCATGCTGCCATACGCTGGGCTTAATGTAATTTCGTATACTTTTAATTAAATTTCGCGCATTAATTTCAATGATTATCAGCTTTTCGTGCTTGAAGCGCAACTAATCAAATTAATCCATGTACCGGAGGTACAACGTCAAAATTGTGAAGTGGCCCCAACAAAATGGTGACTAAAAATTTTCGTCAAAATGCTGCACCACAAAAATGGTGCCGCTTGTTACCAGCTTCCATGGCTAACCAATTTAATTGGATTCAAATTAGTGTGGCATTTTGTGAAACACTCGAGAGAACAAAAAAAAATAAAGTAAGTAAGTCGCCGGGCCGACTTGGATATACCATGCATTAGGTGAAGAGATATATATTAAATTTCTTTCAAATGCTATCTCTCTTTTGTGGAAACGAGCACTTTAGCGCCCCCCGACCAAATCGGTGATTTGCAGCATATGCTATCTCGCTCTTTTTCGCGTGCATCTGCCTTGCACCGCTATGAGTGAAAAACGTTTCTATGTATAACTCGGCCATTTTTATTCCGATTCTTGTGATATTTGGTGGAATGATAGATATACGCGACATGTATTAGTGTGCCAAATTAAATTACGATACGATAAATATTTCGGCTGAAAATCGAAAATTTTTCGAGTTTCGGGGGCGGAAGGGGGCGTGGCAAAAATTTGAAACAAACTTGGTCTGCGTGCACACTGCACGCATCTAATGTCCAAATCCGAAAGCTCTATCTTTTATAGTTCCCGAGATATGGAGGCTCAAAATATTGTTTTTCAAATAGCGGGGGCGGAAGGGGGCGGGGCGAAAAAAAAAAATAAACTCGATCTGCCTGCAGAGCAAACGGGTCTACATGCCAAGTTTGGTAGCTCTAGCTCTTATAGTCTCCGAGATCTCGATGATTCTTCAGACGGACAGACGGACAGACGGACAGTCGGACAGACGGACAGACGGACAGACAGACGGACATGTCTCAATCGACTCGGCTATTGATACTGATCAAGAATATATATACTTTATAGGGTCGGAGAAGCTTCCTTCTCCCTGTTACATACATTTTGGCGACTTTAATATACCATTTCATTCTACGAATGCATGGTATAAAAAAAATACACTCATAGGGTTGGGCGTTTGCGGGTGAGACTGGACTGCGGCAGATTGTGCGGAGTGCGGCCGTGTGTGGATGTGAGCCTTCGGCTTTGACGGAGTGCGGCCGTGTGTGGATGTGAGCCTTCGGCTTTGACCACACTGCAAAATAGCCAAACAAAAATGTGCATAGATCCCGCAAATTTTTGGGTTATTTTCTTTATGGCCATTGTTGTCATGACCCGATAGCGTATGTTTGCCGATTTGCCTGGCAAAGTGGTGACCATTTTGTGCATACTATAAATTATGCATAGCCAGTTGGCCCAGAAAAAAATATACACTGTCCTTTTTTGGTGCTCTTCAGTGGCAGATTTATTAGACATTTCTACTTTTTGCTAATAAGCTAGTTTTATGTGAAAATTCGAGAAAAGACTGACCAGCTGTGGGTGAAATGAGGAACTTAATTTATCATTGGAAAGCTGGCAACCCTACTCAATTTACTTTTGCAAAGAAAGTATAATTTATGTGAGTAACTTAAACATTTTTATGTTAAATTTGCAATTATGCATACAATATAATTTTTATTTAACGTATTTTTGGGGAGTTCAAAATTTTAGATAAAGAATATATCTAATTTTGATGCATTATATTTATCTTTTGAATTTGATTTGCACACTAAATATTTTCTCTGAATACAAAAAACCTGCTGTAGATATAATCCATTAAGAGGGATGTCAGAGTTAAAAGGTGAATCTCATGAGAGCATTTTTCTTGTGATTTAAATATTCGTAACAAACTTTATGAGTATGGTTGATGGTCGAATAACCCAAATAATTCAAATAAACTTAGCTTTCATCGTTATCATCAAGTTGCAACTGCATTCCCCCCTGAGATACGAAGTTTGAGCTCTCAATTGAAACCTATTTAAACAATTAAAGAAAGTCTTATAAGTTAAAAACTTCCGAAATATGTAAACATTTTGAAGAGAGTGTATCAACTATGTGTGTTTCTGATGCATTGCATGGTTTTTGATGGCAGTTAGCACAAATATTTTCATATATTTTCGGAACGTGTGAAAATTGACAAAAGTTTCGGCTCTAATTCATAATGGATTTTGCGGTTGTGTTGGTGTTAAGTTACGCTTATGTGCAACGCTTGTACTTGTAATTTGTTGGCCATTTTGTTGGCCAATGGATAAAGACAGAAAGCGTAATTGAAATAGGAATTATTAACAATTCAGTTAGCTAACTTTTGTGTATAGATCTCGTATGGCAAACTTTTGACTTGCTGATAAACGGAAAGTTTACAATTTTACCACATTGATTTAAGCACATTGGCCACAAATATCGTGCCCTAGTATGTGTGTGTGTGTGGTGAAATTTAATTGCTCTGGCAAATTAATGTCTGGCCTCAAAATACATAAATGCCAAGCACTTTGCCAAAAGCTAAGCTAAACAACGAGCAATTAGAATAGTTGCATATAAATCTTCTTTGTGTCCGTATCTATGTAAAAGAGAGAAACCTAAATTGCAAAAGTGTGATATGGCCCCAAACAACCCCAAAAGCTTAATAAATCCCATGGATAAACAATATACATATAACAAAAGCAAAAAGTTGTTTAGATGAGAATGCTGAGAAAACTAATTTCTCTTGGCTATAGCTTTGCCCATCATAATAAAAAGAAAAGTCTTAGAGACAAGAAAAAGCAAATATTTGTACAAAAATAATAATAAATAGAATGCACATAAGTAATTGCCAAGTGAGAAAGGAGCAAGTGAGTCTGTGTCCAGTGTTCGTGGTGCATCACCCTGCTTTTTGGTCAATGCCAACTGAAATAGTTGTTCAAATGGTCATGTTACGTATACGCCACAGCTACAAGCAGCATAAATGTCTTCTCTGTCTCTCTCTCTCTCTCTCTATCTCTCTCTCGTTTACTCAGGTCAGCCACAATCCTTACACTGTGTTCTTTGTGGTCTGGCCACTGCACCCACTGACACTCTCAATAAGAGTTTTGTATGTACTATGTTTTGTGAAGATTTTCCTTTGCTTTTTTTTTTTTTTGCTGCTGCTGGCTACTGTCAGACAAATGAGCATTGCCATTAAATGCGTTTGAAATATGCTGCCAAATCATTCACAGGAATAGGAAGAGAAACAGAAACAGGACCAAGCAGACCAGAAGGAACAGGAACAAGAGCCACCATAGTCAAAGGTTTGTTTCCCCATAAATCTCCAAATGCTAAAGCCAGCATTTGGCTTACGATGTTGTCAGCTTATTTGATTGGTTCGACTGCAGACAGACAGACATACCTTCTACTATAAAGTGCTGGCTCTTTTGTCACAGGATTCTTTCTTTCCATTTAAAAGTTAGAAACAGCCTCAAAATGTAACCATTTAGCATTGCCAGTCGCTGTGGTTAAAATCCCTTCCATTTCGTTTGCTTGCAAACGTAAGTTTGATAAATTGGGAAACTATTTTGCATTGCAAAGTATTTTTGATGGGCAAGAGAGCAGAGTGAGAAAGAGATTTTTGCTCTGGCCAATTTAAGAGATCTCTTTAAAAGACTCTTTTGATTTTAAATTTATAACAATAAATTTGCCTCTTTATTCCAGTTTCAACTAAAGTTTAACAATAAATAAATGCACAAAAAATTACATTTTCTCTTCAGCTTTTTAAATGTATGCAATTTTAGGCATTATCTCCAAGACAAGATTTAATAACTTTTCTCTCTATTTTATTTGACTATGGCAATTGTTAGATTTTGACTATTAGGCTTAGAAACTTGTAAAATGAAACCTTTTTCACTTCTTTGCTGATTGCTAATCAGCCTACGTTAAGGTTGGTACATTCATAGCAGGCTCAGAAGTATAAAAAATAATTGGTTTTTAACATAGAAAGAGTTTTCTTTTTTTTTTGTCGTACGTGCAGACTTGCAGATTGGCTTAAACTCTAATCTCAAAAATGTTCCTTGTTGGATTATAATGTGGCTTGAATTTGGGTCCTTGCATACAAAAACCCGTATGCCTACTGATGCTTGCTTGTGTTTTCTTTTTGATACTCTTTCGAGTGGGTATGGGGATTTTAATTTCAGGTTTGATCTATGCACTATATGGAGATTTTAAATATTCGAAAAAGAAAGTGTTATATGTAAGATAATGCGATAATAATTTGTTTGAGTGTGTTCTTAAATTTTCAGGTTTTATTCGTTGAGATAATATTGTTTCATTAGTTTCTAATTAAATAAACACCTAATAAATAATTGTATGCAGGTAGGTTAGTTTATGAGATTAAGGACATAAATTTCTTTAAAATGTTTCAGTATAAGCTTTCAAGAAAGATAAACTTTAACATTTTACTTCAAGCTTCGATCATTTGATTGTTAAAACTTCTTAGAAATCGGTTTGAAATGAGACAAACTGAATATGCCAATATACAGTTATTTTTTTTCAGTTTTAACTGCCAAAATGCAGTTGCCTTTAATTGAATTTCGCTGAGTGTATGTTCTTTTAAATGATTGTAGGCTGACCTGCTAATCATAAGTATCCTTGAGCTCAAACTATCCTCTCATATATCCTCTCTATCTACTCCAAAGAAAATATCTTTCGAATTAATTTATTTTATTATATCTAAGTTCATTGAAAATATTATAAGATTTGTAATAATTTTAGCAAGTTTCATTAAATTTTCCAATAGAATATCTAAAATAGGGTATAGAAAGAGTACAGAAGCTTCGGCCATGATAAATTTAGCTTGGCCATCTGGCTTTTGTTGTTGTTGTTGCTGCTGTTGTTAGAATTCTTGTTCATTTTAATGTTCGGTTGCCTTCCCTGCGGTTATTTGTGCGTTTTATTTGGTTGCCGCACAATATTACTTACTTCCCGTATCTACCGTTCATATATATACATGCATATGTGTGGGTTTGTGTGTGTGTGGGTGTGTGTATATGGGTATCTAAGCTAAAAGCAGACAGGACATAAAGAAAGGCAAGTTCATCTATTTTTTATTTGATTTTTTTTTTCTCTTCAGCCAGATGCCTGAAAATCATATAGAAAATTATATGTAGATACGCATGTAGTATAGACACATTCAGATATAAGGATATCCATTCCCCCCCTCCTCTATATTTCTCTCTGCCAGCATCTATTATACTCCTCATCTATACAAATTCATATTTGGTCTGCTTTATGGCCCATTGTGAATAAAAAGCAAACTCAAATAAGTAATTGAATATTTATCTAATTTTTTTTTTCAAATTTATTTTATTTTTATTGTTGTGTGGCAGCTTACAGACGTTTTTTTTTTGCTGTTGTTAATATTTCCATATAAGCAGTCAAAATTACATCCGCTGTCTGACATCATAGAAAAACCCGTCATATATATATATATATAGGAGCTACCACTATTATATACTCTTGTTCACATACACATGGGGAGCATATGTATATTTTAGTAGATTTTTTTCGGCTTTCTGGTGGCGACCGCAGAAAACGGAAATTAAAACTTCAGCCAGTCAATGCCTGAGAGTATGCTCTTCTCTTTCCCGCATTCTCTCTCCCTCTCTGTCTATCTCTATATACGCTCACTTAGCCTCTGTCTATGTGTCTGTTGTTTGTTTGTTGGCTTGCTGGTTTGTTGGTTTGTTGTGTGTGCATCGTTAGACTGGCGTGTGTTCGAGCATTTGAAATTGAATTCCAGCAAAAAAAAAGTCAATTTTTTTTAATGAAGTCGAAATTCTTTGCACATGCTGAGCAAAATACTCGAAACGAAAATTAAACAGAAGTAACCTTGAAAAAGAGAAAAAGATAACAAAAAAAAGGACACACTATTTGTTGTTCTACTCAGGTGGAGAGCATTAAAAAAGAGTCACAAAGTGGACACACTTTTCAAAACAGTGTGTCCAATAATATTATTTGTAATCTTTGTATAAATTTTAATATAAATTAATGCAATTTTGTGAAGCTATATTATCCTATAAAGTGCCAAATGGAACTTTATAGCCAGGCGGCCTTGATTAGAAAGTGTATTTCAATTTCAGTATGGCCAAAATGGAATACTATTTTGTTTTTTCTTCACGACGGGTTGTCTATTTTGCAGTGAGTGACAGTGACATGTTGATATGTGGACATTCTCCATTGAATTGTGTGAGACAGGGGCAAGGACAGGGGAAAGAAGAACTCATTTAATTCAATTATCAAATACACACAACAACTGAGAGAACTTACCTGCTGAAGAACTTGATTCAATTTAACTAAAAATCAAATTGCATTTTTGCTTATCAATATGTTCAGTATTTTATTGAAATATTCTTGTCTTTTTGTTTTCTGATTTTGCTAGGTATAATTTGTTTAGTTTTTCTTTTTGGTAACTTAATTAATAGTTTTTCCTCTTTTTCCAATATACAGAACAAATGAAATGAAATTTGTGAAAGTAAACGCAAAAAGATTAAATCAGTTTGATCATAGACAACTATATAATATATAGTTAATTGATAATTGCTGTTGTTGTCGTAGAAGTAGTTGTAGTTTTTGTTGTTGTTGATCTAGACATAAACATACACAGACATTTACAACTAAAAAACTAGCAATAGTTTCTTTTTCTTTTTGTTTGTATTTTTCTTGTTGCACACAGACATTTATCATAGTTTTATTTGATTGATTGTGAATACTTGTATTAGACAGCAACAATGAACTACAATTTCCAACTACAATATATTGTTATTCTATAATTTACATATGAATTTGTGTCAATTTAAACTATTAAATGCTTTCAGCATAGTTTTTCTGTTTTCCCCCTATAACTTTTAAGATGTGACAATTGTTTATTTAATTCTTTTGCTTTGCATTGCATTTAAGTGATGCAGTTTTCTTTTGTTTCATTTTGTTGTTGCTAAAACATTTCGTTCAATTTGCTATATGCATTTATTTAATAATGATTTGATTTTCCTTATAGTTTACTTAACGATTTCATATTTTGTTTCAGGGAATTTTTCTTCCTTTTTTTTTGGTTTTGGTTTGGTTTATTAAATTCGAAAGTGTGGTAGAGCAAGAAGGTACAAAAGAGCCTTAGTTGGGTGGTTAGATAATTTCATACATACATCAAATACATGCACAACTAACTACATATACATATATATATATACTTGTATATACTATATATACTTATATATGTGTGTATATGTATATATTTTTCTATTCAATAGGTTTCTTTTTGCTTGCATATTTATCTATAATTTTTTGAGATTTTCTATAATCTTATGTAGAGCTACGCCATTTCCATGCAAAGGATAAAACTATCAAATAACTATTACCATTTTGGGTTAAACTCGTTATTCGATTTAATGCTTATTTTCTCAAACAATTCTTGATTTGAAATGACTGCATCAAAGTTATTTGATAGTTTTTCCTTTCAATTTGAACTTAGTATTTGATTATATACTTATGTGATTTTTTTATTTCTTTGGTCTTCTAGCCAATGTTTTTGGAGGATAATACACAATCATTATGGTATGTACACATTCATCAATTATTCATATATATGTATCTTACAATGCTATATAAGAGAGTGCCTCATAATTCACAGTTTTCTTAAGTTTTCTAAAGTTTGCCAACGCTAAGGTACATACACATACAAAACTAGTTGGTAAATCAAAGTTATCTATAATATTCTTCATGGCATATGATCTTAAGGGGAGTTGGACTGGGGTGTGTGTGTGTTTTGGTGTGTGTACTTGAGTGAGTTTGAGTGATATGTTAATGATAAGCTTGACATTTGGTTTAATTAACATTTACAAAACTTTTCTGATATGTCTCATGCTGTCTGCAAAATTCGTTCGAGATTACGGTCTTTTCAACAGTTTTCAACTCAAAATATAAGGTCGACATATTTGCAATGAATTGTGCATGGGCATCCTGCATGGTTATCCTGCATATATCCTGCATTCTTATTGACATTTGCACTAATGGCACAGACGCAGATAGACAGCATAGCAGCAACAGAACCAGCACCATGCATTTCGCTTCGTTTGACATAAAAATGCAACACTGCAATGTGTCTATGGTTGGCATTTCTCTATATATGTACATACACACACACACATACACACACACATGCATGTATCCATGTGTGTGTACTCTATAAACCGAATATTGCGCAAAATGGAGCTCTGCTCTGGGGAGGATATCCTCTAAGACTCTGTACAATACAATAAAGAGAGGAAAAAAAAAACAGAAAAACGGAAAAAAAAGCTTAACTCAATATAAGTTAGTTCAGTTCAGTTCAGTTCAGCTTAGGGGAATGTGTCAACTTTCGTGTCAATTCTGAGGCCATTAAACAATTCTCATATTTACCCCGTTTGGCCCTCTGTTGAGGTACATACTACACACACATATACATATAGGACAGCATTTTTGACATCTCACAATTTCATGTCCAAAGTTTTGTCAAAAGCGAAAAAAAAGCAAATCTATTGCCCCTGTGACTGGCGAGTCGAGTAACCACTTTTCTTTTCCCGTTGATGCCACGGACAAAAAAATATCACAAAAAAAGCCGTGACAGTTTTAGCGCATAATACACTTAAGCCAGCTGTCAGTTTCAATGTCTGAGCCAAAATCGAAGTGCTTTCAATTGACCACGATGGCAGCGAGTGCAAGAGTTCGATTAGTTAATATTAATATCAGAGGATCAAGATTTCTCTAGCCATGCTGAAAATTGTATTAGCCTGTAAATATTAACTCCCCAAAAGTGGAAAATAGGTCTCGAATTTTCCTTAAGTTTTTGCCATCCGTTTATCATAAGTGTTTAGAAAGAAGTTCTCTTATTTCCAGCATCTTTTGATCAGTATCGTTTCGCTTTATTCGGTTCAGTTCTTAACAATTTGATCGCTCATTAAAAACTACGAAAATTTTCCAGATCAAGAAATAGTTTTAAAAAAAAAGTTGACATTTGTGGAATAAAAAAAAAATAAGTTAAATGTCGGAGCTGGAAAGTTACGATTATTGGCAAGAGCTATCTATCACTTGATGGGACTTACGATCCATGGTAGTTGGTTGAATATATCATTTATGAATGTTTTTCGGATATGTTTCATGTGAGAAACGGTTTAATTTGAAACTTTAATAATTTCTTATTGTTTGGTTTGCATAAGGGCAACCGTTTAATAAAAAACATTTAAGGGCTGCGAAATATTGGCAAAACTGGCCATACAAGCGGATGAACTGGCTGCAGTTTTGGTGGTTACAGGCATGTCCATGCATTCTGCATCATGTTTCCCCCAGGCCCCCGGCAATCACTCTGAGCCTGAATCGAGGCATTGTTTGCATTGCAGCAGCCACAATGAGTTCAGAAAACGGGTCGACGGACATGCGAAGCAAACAAAAGAAAAGTAGGAAAAATTTAACATAAACAAAAAGCTCCACTAACTGACTACTTGACTACCTGACTGACTGATGGAAAACCAAAAAAAAAAAAAAACAGTGAGCGGAAAAAGAAAAACATTTCATCCCCATTTAAGTTTTCATTTGGCACAATATTTCTCAGCGAAATCTATGTCAGCAGTTTCCAGAAATTGAGTCGGTTAAGTGAGAGATGAACTGCTGTGCATACTCGTTTAATTTTTATGGAGCCACTCGAAATAAAAAAAAAAATAGAAGACCGTCATTTAAGTTTTAATATTATGGTTTGGCAAAGTTCAAAGTGCCTTCAGCAATATTTCTTTTTATTTAATTGCGTTTTGAGTTTAAGAGAAAGTTTAGCTCAAAACTTTTTAATGATACTAATTGAAGCACACAAAATAGAAGTAGAAGAAGCGAAATTAATTTTCTCGCTAGTTTTTGCCTTGCGGGAGAGAAATTGAAAGTTTTCGACAATATTTATTTGACATTTTCATTTGTTATCGATTGCAATTTTTGGTTAAGATAAGTGAAGTAAAATAAAGTTGTCCCTCTTAATCACATCAAATATGAAGATTTGTATTGAGCAAATGAGGGCCCAGAAAAAAGTTCAAACAAATTGAGCAGCTTGAGGCCTCAACCTTGATTAATGGCCAGAGACAGGAAGAATAAAAGAAAGAAAGAACGAAAGAAAGAAAAGAGCATCATGATTTATATCAGGCGGATGAAACTTTCAGTCAACATTCACACACAAAAGAAAAACTAAGCAGAGTAAGAGAAAGCACAAAAGAAAGGCAGAGAGAGAGAGAGAGAGAGAGAAGGGACAGCTGTCCAGCAGCTGAGAAAATTCATTCACTAGGCCAGGCCAATTAATAAAAGCCAAAAGTCAAAAGGAGGGACTTGTATCTAAGCCTATGCTAATGCAAATGAAAATGAAAATAAACGCTTTAAAAATTGTAGCAGCTTAATAGGCAATTAGCGCAAACAAAGACAGCCAGGCGAGACACTCTAATGCCACCTACTAAGAGATCGCTTTCAATTAAATGTAATTAATCATCTCTCTGCCATTGACATCAATTGGACCATCCAATACGGACGTAGATGCGGTCCAGCCGCATTCTATTCGTTTCGTTCTAAAGCCCAACGAGTGCCCACTTGGCGGCTGAGCAACAGCTGCAGTCGCGCAATGCAGGTGACTTGAAAGGACTCTTAATAGTTGGCTAACTGGGCAAAAGAGTGAGAGCAAACGAGAGCGGAGGAGGCAGGAGGACATGATAGCTGGTCGGTCAGGGCAAAAGGCGAATCGATGAATGAAAGTGGAGTGCCATAGAGAACGTCAGTGTGCCTGCTGCTGCTGCTCCATCAACGGTTCGTTCAGTTGGAAAACTTATTGCGCCAGAAGTAATTCTATAAAGAAAGCTGTCCAGCTTTTGCTCCTGCCAGGACTTGCCTATTCAACAACGAGCAGCAGCAGCAGCAGGAGCAGCAGCATTTCAGCATTTCTCTTTTAGCTGCTGCACGCTATTTTTGGGCCCATAAAAAATTTATATTTTGAATGGTTTGTATCTGTGTTGGTAAGTATATGCATATACGTATACAACATACATATGTACATATATTGACGACAATCGATTTTGTTGCTCTACTACTTACTCTCACGGTTCTATTTGGGGCTCGAACCAGCAGGCCCCAGCAAGAACTGTTAACGAGTTTTTGGTTAAGACCAAAAATATTCGATTACCAGCATCGAATTTTCGTTTTTAAGGGTGGTGGGAGGAGGAGGAGGAGAAAGAGGTAGGTTGGATTTTGGAAAAGGGTTAAATTCAGAGAGCGAGCGAGCTTCGAATTGTTTGGCTAAGTGAAATTTTTTAAAAATAAACTTAATTTGATTAGTTGGGTTCATTCATACGCACAGTCACACAAAAGAGAGAGAGAGAGAGAGAGAGAGAGAGTGAGACAGTGATACAGAGAGAGAGAGAGAGAGAGAACAGTTCGCTTGCCGTTCATTGTCACAAAACTTCCGAAAATTGATTTTTCTTCCTTCAGTTTTATTTGCCAACATAATTTAATAATAAACTTTGGCACTTTTAGCCATAACATAGAAAACCCTCAGCCCTCAGCCCACAGCCCTCAGCCATCGAGGAATGAGAAATGAAGAACTGTGGATGCTTCTCGAGCAAGGGTGCCCTGGTAAGGTGAGGGACATTCACTGAAGCTTGAAATTTATGTTCACGCCTGCATTGTTTGCCCTGTAGCCCTATAGTCGGATATGGGGGGATATGGGGAATGTTCCGAAAGTGGTATGTGGGGAGGGGGGCGGTCTGTGAAGAGTCGTTCGACCGCTTGGCAGCTGTCATCAGCAGACTGGCCACTGCCCCAGAAAGTGTGGGGTTTCTAGGGCCATGGCGATACAGAATTTAATTGGAAAATCATGCATAACAATAAAGAAACATAACATTTGAACAGTTGTGCATTATACAAATTCGCATAGGGCTTCCCGTTTGTTATTGTTTAATTTATGGCCAGCTTTGGGCCAACTCCAGGTCGACAACCAAAATATTGATCAATTAATTAAAACATGGAAATGTGGTCTAAACAGCAGCCAAAAAAAAATAATTTGTATAGGTGTTGCCAGCGTCAAAGTCTATTTACACATTCAACAAATAAATGCAAATAGTTGCAATGCGAAAAAGATACAAAAATGTTTAAATTAATTGTGGTTTTTCTATTTTGTTTTTTTGTTAGTTTGTTTGTTCGCTTATGTTGTGGACATCATGATAATTATCATACATATAACGAACGTCTGTTCAAGCTTAATTTAATTTAGTTGTTTATGCATTTGGCTTGGGCGAGTTAAATGGATTTTAGTCTTTCAATTATTTTTCGTGATTTTGCATAATTATTCATATTTGCATAAATCATTTTCAGCTAAAATTATGGAAAATTCTACAATTTCTATCGTTAATTTGCAATTAGACGCCATGAATTTAAATTCCAAGTATAATTTTTAGCTTTGTGATAATTTTAGGCATTACGGTGAATAGTTTGAAATATGTATTTTAATTTTTTAAATGTTTAATCTGTTAAGACTTGAATGAAATCGATCTTCTTCTTAGGTTAAAATTCAAAATCTACTTTTAATGATTTTAGTCATACTGTTTGAAATATATATATCAATTTTTCAAATGTTTAATCTGTTAAAAGTTGAATGAAATCGATCTTCTCCTCAGGAGAAAAATCTACTTTTAATGACTTCGTTTTAGTTTATTTTTGGTGTCGCAAAATATTTAATTCTAATTTTTAAATATTTAATTATTTTAACGTTTAACAAAGTGAGAAATTCATCAAATAGTTAATAAATTGACACCTTAAGCTGAACATTTTGTGTGTGAAATTTGACGAGTTTATAATTTAAATATCTGGTGATTAAAGCATCATGAAATATACGAATCGACAACTTTTGTGCCAAAGGCGATGGGCCGAAGAAAAAGGTTGCCGTTGCCTTGCCTTTGCCTTTGCCTTTGAGGGCGTTGTGCCACCAAACCGCTGACAACAACAAGGACAAGAACAGGACGCTGACGCTGCCGTTGACTCAAGCGACAACGAACGACATAATTCAATTTGGGTTTAAAATTGCAAACTGTACGATGCTGCATGTCAAGGTAGGCAGCGGCAATGCCTTGACAAAGGTATCACCACCAACGGTAGCCAAATGTAACGAACGAAGGCAGTGCCTGCTCGGGCTTCTGGGACTCGACTTGCAAGTGTCCTCTCTCTTTTTTTTTTTTTTTAATTAAAATGCACATTACATGCGAGTGCGTTGCATATAAATCGATTGAGTGCAGTTTAAGTTAAGCAGGCGCCTGGCCATGTTCAGGTGGTCCTTCAGGCCAATCGACAGCAACAGCAACGGGAGAAAAAGATTAATTAATTCAGGTTATTTTTTAAACAAGTGACAGGAGGCAAATGGCAAATGGCAACACACGACACATGTTGGAGAGTGTAACAACGATGACTTAAGAGTATCAGTGTCTGTATCGGTATCGGGATTGGGATTGGGATTGGTATCGATGTCGATGTCAGTGTGTTTGCTCTTTGAGCCCTTGAGCCCTTGAACAGCAATCAATTACGCTCGCTTCGCCAAAAGTTTTGATTTGCATTGAGAGAAGAAGCGACTTCATTTGTAGTCAGCTATCCATCATTTGCTTTGCAAAACGGAAATACAGAAAGAAATGTAAAAGTTTCTGCTAAAGTTGACTATGAAATTGAATTTGTTTTTCAATTAAATTACCACAATTGAAATGAAGCGCTGGCATAGAGAATGGGAATTAAACCGAAATTGTGCATTATGAAAATGTGCAGCGTTGGCAAAAAGTTTTTCGGCTTAGGTGACGACGGCGGAAGTTGTGAGAATTTTGTTTGCCTAGACAATAAGTAAAACGGGGCTGTGGCACGTAATTTTAATTGCATGTTGTTGCCCAGGTGGGCAGAGACACACACACACAGAGAGAAAAGGGCTAAGGTGGGAGGAAAGGGGGTGTGGAAGGACTTTCTCTAAACTTGCTGCGTTTTGTTATTGTTGCAGAGCTCCCAACTTTTGCTCCATGAGAAACTTCTGCTGGGAAAAAGTTTTTTTTTGTTGCAACGAAAACGAGTAAAAAATTGAGGAAAATATTAAAATGAAATAAAACTTTGCTGGCAAGTCTTCTTAGATGCGGCTTAAAGTGTTTAAAGTTGCCAAATGTCAAAGATTGCGCATACGCAGTCGCGTCAGAAGTTAGAAATCAGAATTCTTATTGCATTCGCTTGGCTTATGTAGGTCAGACATTTAGCGATTTGCCTATGACCACGTACACACATAAATACACAGCCACACTCATATACACGCACACCCAGCTAAATCCCAACGAGTAAGCACAAAAATTGTGATTAAAATTGTGTTTTTATGAACCATTCAGCCTTGGGGTATTAAATTAAGATCCCCACACTCTTTTCCTTTTCCGTAACGTATAAATTAGCACGCCTCGCAAGACGGGTAATAAAACGTTTTTCGGGGCTAGGGCCAAGCTGCGTATACGTAATGCGGCGCACATTGGCCCTTGAAAGTAGGCAACACAAATGACACGTGCCACAAGACGAGCCGAAAGCGAATTTGTAGAGAGCCGTAAAACAAAATAAACACTTTAAGACTAAAAGTCGTAAAAGTGTGAGTAAAAAAAAAAAACCTAAACATCCACTGACTAAATTGTATGTATCGCAACTGTTGCTCTGTGCGAGGTACGATGGGCTTTGAGGTTTCGCCAATTGAACTGCAAATGAAATGTCAATCTATGCCAAACACTCAGCAAGTTGAGCGAGAAGCAACATTTCAAACGAAAAAAAAAAAACCAACTAGCTATCAATCAATCAATCGCCCCGTCAGAGCCCTAAGCCAGTCAACGGCGACGTCAACCATCAAACATCAATGCCAAGAGAAGGGGTCCGAGAGACTCGGGAGCTTCGCATTGCAATTTATGCCAAATGTTGACATTTAACGTTCGTTCGTTTTTTTTTTTTTTGTTGCTTGCCTTTTAAATTTTTCAGTCCCAAATGGCACAAAGTTGAAATGCAAATAAATTGTATACAAACATTTGAAGAGAGCTCAAAAGGATTCACATTGCTGGATAGAATTATATATAAACATATTTAAATATATGTTTGTTTGAATGAAGGATTTGCCAGAATATTTGAAAATATTGCACATTAAATTAAAGAGAAACACCCAAGAATAATTGATTTAAATTTAACATCCGGTAAACTGTTGAACTATATAAAATGTAAATATTTGTTTAATGTATATTTGCGTTATTTTTAAATGCTTGCATAATTTATTTATATTTGATTTTCAATTTATTCTTCGTTATTTGTTCTCTGTTGGTTTTTTTTTGTGTCTTAATTGTTTTTAATGGTTTGTTATTGCTGCTCCCACGATTTTTTTTCTGGCAATCGATAATTAAATTTGGGGATAAAAGCAAAAGCAATTGCAACAAAGTCTGTTTATTTAAGCAGAGCAAATCAATGGAGCAGCAAATAGTCTTAGAAATTATCCCAGACATACCACAAACACAGACATATATTCCTTATATATATATATATATATATACTCAACGATTATGCTAATGAAAAGAGATGCTTTGGGTTCGTTGAATTTACAGCCTCTCGGTATTCTGAGCACGTAGCAATTCAACATGAATCTGAGCTAATACAATTAAAGCCACAGTTGCGAAGAAAATCACAGTTGGAAAAAAAAAATGTTTCAATTAAAACTCGCAAAAAGCATGACGCTTGAAAGTTTGGGCAAAAAAAAAAAAACACATTGAAAACAAAAAAAAAAAAAAAAAAACAGCGAAATAGCAAAATCGGCAAAGGTCTAAAAAGGAAATTGCGAGGAAAGCATTCATTTTTGCTTTTTCAAATGATGATTGGTTGAAGCGCATGAGAAAGAAAAAGAGAACGCAGAAAAAATAGCCGCAGTGCTTGGGGCAGATTGCGAATTGGAAAACAAAGGAAGACCACAACGCAAAACAAATACCTAGATGAAATCGAGTTTATCTTAATTATGCTAACCCGATATGTGGGCCAAAATATTTCTAAAGCATGAAAGCATTTTATCATACATTATTCAGGGTCAATCAGAGAGCATTTACACAGGTCTACAAGGCTTTCTATCTATAAAACTTCATCGAATTGCAGATAATTGTTGATCAATATCAATGTTAGTGAGTGATTTTCAAATACAATATATATATAGAGTGGAGCGTTTTCTATATCATTTCATATGAAAATTATATTTTCCGTTTGATGATTATCGTAAAAAATTTTGAAATTTTGTTCGCTTGTGTTATGGAGCAGTTTCGTTTGGTTTCTTGGCATTTGCTTGGGCCATTTATCATGTGTTTACCAAATACTGAGGCAATACTGTTTGGCCTCGAGTGTGCCATAAGCCAAGCCTTTTGGCCGCATTTCAGGACTTCTTTAGCGACACGTGCGTTAAAAATAAGTCGAATTGATTGCGTGCCAGATGCCAAGGAAAGCAAAAAAAAAATAAAAAAGGGGAAATCGAGCCTAAACAAAAGAAAATTGGGCAATGGCATTGGGAGTATTTTCATTGCTGATTCAATATTGCGGCTCCAGTTACTCCCTCCGCTGCTGCTGCTGCTACTGTTGCTGCTGTTTGTGCTTTGTTGTGCGTATTGTAATTAAAACGACGGCAACAGCACGAGTTTTAATAAACTGCTAAAATAAATACGAAAAACGAGAACAACAAAAGAAGAAGTAGAAGAAGACTAAAAAGTAAGCCAAGAGGCAATGGAAAAGTTATAAGCGGATTGTCAACACACAAAAAGAGTTGAAATGAATCTCTCATTCTCAAGAGCTCAAAGGAAAATGTAACCAGAGGAAGATTGCTCCCAGACATTGAATCGCGAAGAGCATAATTTTTCATTATTTGAGTACTTTCGGTGGTGGCGTGAAGAGCAAAGTGTTTACATTTGTTTAACTTCACTTGAGACACACACAACACAAGACAGAAGAAGAACAAGAGCAGACACGGCTGGCCCAACCCTAAGGCAACATGTTCATTAGAGACACAGGAGCCAAAAACAAGGCAACCGACATGGCGGCAGGCAAAAAGGCAGACCTACCTTAGGCTGATTCAGGTGATTCAGTTGCGCCTCATTAAATCATTCGGTAATCAGAGAGACAGACTGATAGAGAGGGAGAGTGGGGGAGTGGTAGGACCGACAACCTTGCCTCTTGCGGAATGCCACAAAGCTGCCACTGGCTTTGGCAACGGCTTCGGCTTCTGTTTCTGTTTCTGTTGTTTTGTTATCTCTTCGCGAATGTCAATCAGAGTCAACTTAATTAACATTTCAACTTGTCTGCCGTCGACTGAACGCATAAATTCAAATCAGTGTGAAAAGTTTTCAAAAATAAAAAACAAAACCCATAACACTTTGGCAAAAAAAAAAAACCAAAAAAACGAAAATAGTTATAACAACAATAATAATTTATCCTGATTTACGACTTGAAGTGTCAGTTTTTATGCCCACGTTCAATGCGCCATAAATTGTCATCAGTAAATCAAATGTTGAGCTTTGAGTGTGATGCGAAAAGTCGAGAATTGGAACCGACATAGCCATGAATATCAAATAAAAAACTTATCTAGAAGCTCTTTGGAGTGTTGGTGGAGGATTGTTGGAGAGAGGATCTTAGACCTAATCACGTTTTGTCTTTGTTTTTTAGTTTTTATCTCATATAAGTTTTGATTTCTTAAAGATAATTATTTAGATACGATTAAGTATACCGAATAGTAGATTGCTTAGTCTCTGCGACCCGCTGATAATACTTACAGGTTTGAAGTTAGTTTCTAGATATTTTTTCGATTTGATTTCTTGTTGTGGGCCGGGGGCAGGGGCCAAGGGAGAGGTTGCGATTGCTTCTTCATTTTCGTCACTTTCTCTGACATTTGTGTGTTTGTTGTTGTTGTTGTTGTAGGAACCCAATTGGCTGGCTGGCTTAGAGCAGCTCCGTTTCCATTTGTGCGGCCTCCATAGTCTCGACAATTGTTGTTGTGGCCGCTGTTAGTGATTCTCATGGAACATATCGTGTGGTCAGCACACCATCATCATCGTCCACATCCACATTGAGACCCGAAGCAGCCGTATCACCATTATCACCAACACCGCAAGCACAACCGCATGACCAACATTCTGACATTTTTGGTCAAATTGCAGAGACCTGCTCCAGCTCGGCACTGGAGCGGCCCGAGTTCATCACGACCACATTCTTTGCGGCATAGTCCGTGATGAAGCGATCGCTGTTGCGTGGATGAATGTTGCCCACATCCTGGGCACAGCACCACGGATTTCGCATGGTCAGAATGCGCTTGAAGGCATCGCGAAACTCCTTGTTGAATATCGAGTAGATAATCGGATTGAATGCCGAATTCGAGTAGCCCAGCCAGGTGAGTATTTTGAAGGTCTGGCCACCGATGCAGGTCTTGCAGAAGGCTGCCGTGATATTCACACAAAAGAAGGGCACCCAACAGATGAGAAACACGCCCATTATGACGCCCACAGTGACAGCGGCCTTGTGATCGGAGACATGATACGGCGAGCTGTGATGCAGGTTGCGTACCTTGAATTTCTTTGGCTGATTCTTGGGTCGCCGTATACTCTTGTAGCGTTGCTTCTCGGCCACCTCACCGGGTCGAGTTACTGCCTTGATGGACTTCACATGCTTCTGGGCATAGCAATAGAGTCTGAAAAGAGCAGCAGAGTGAAAGGGGAGATGAGCAATAAAATAATTGACCTGTCTCAACTCTGTGTGTAATTGATATGATGATTATTCACTTGCCAATTAAATGGACAACCTTCCGAATGCTGTACGAAACCAAGGCAACAAAATGCCAACCCTGCGTATACGTAATGGGCAACTATCATATCAGTTTTCCGCTTCACTTGAACACCCAATCCCACCCAACCCAACCCTACACACACACACAATAAACAAACTAACAGATGTATGTGTGTGTGTGTGTGATAATACGTGCGTATGTGTGTGTTTACTTTGAGTCCTCCTCACATAAAAAGGATAACATTGCCCAAACACAAATTATGACCATAAAAGTATATTTATTCTGTAATTTAACCAAAATTTGATAGAAAATTCCAAATGGTCGATGTGGCCGAAATCTTGTTAAGCTAAAATGGGAACGTGCCACTGGCTCCCGAACATTGATGTTGATGAGGTAACCCCACCGCACCGCCCCGCCCCGCCCTGTATCACCCTATCCCTATCTTATCCCATTCTATGACATAGTCCTTTACATTTTTTTCTGGTTGCAGCACGCCCAAGTCCTTTGGCCAGCCTGGGGGATTACTTAGTCAGACACTAATGCGTGTGCCTATTTGTTTGCCCTGTCCAGTAGTCGTCAAGCCGCCAAAACTAAACCGCTCTCGTGCCTAGGGACCATCAAAAATGGCAAAGTCCTTGTGGCATTTATTTGTTGTTCTTTTCCTTCATTTATTTGTACACTGCTGATACGACTATAATTTGTCCAGAGTATTTCTTTTCTCTCTTTTACAATGTTCAAGGAGGTTAACTACGTTTTAAGTAGAAATTCCGACTTTTTCAGAGGATACGCTCTCTTTGAACTCATTTGCTATATTAGGTCGAATCGATAGATTATTTGCATTATTCGCTTATTTAATTAGGTCAGGCAAATTAATGAAAATTGGATAAACTAAATATTATTTTGCATGGTTTAGGTCGTAGATATATAGTATAATATGTATTATAGAATAATATTATAGAATTTTTAAAGTGTAGTAGTTAAGTTGTGTCTCTCTTAAATTATTAGTATATCTATTTAATTTGCTATTTTACAGTTACTTTTATTCTTTTCTTCCCCTTTGTTCTGTCTCAATTGCCATTCGAATGAAACTCTTTTTAATCTGTCTCTGTCTGTGTTCTCTCAAGTCTAGTGTTAGCTAACTGCTACAATAGTGTTGGATAATGTGACCCGAACTCTTTATCGATGATCATTACATTTTAAACGAGTCAGCCTACCACCAAAAGTCTCATCTTTAGGCAGATTAAACCTCTAAATTATTTCTGTATTAACACTTTATCTATTAACATATTTTTTCCTGTGTAAGGGTATATAATATGCGGTGCGTTGTCGATAGCCTTTGGTATATTGTTGTGTTATGCGTGTTGTGTTTATAGTTCTTCAGTTTTTTACAACAATACTTTTTATTATTTGTGCTTTTTTACTACTTTCCTCTCATTAAAATATTTTGAGTGTTCCATCTTGTCGTTATCTGTGAATGCGCTGGATAGGTGGATGGGCGAATGGGGGGGTGGGGGATATGTACTTACCGACAGTAGATGCCAATCATAACCACACAGGGAAAGTAGAAACTGATACAGCTGGAGACGACAGCATATGTGGGTGTTAAATCCAGAGCGCATGTTGGATACTTTTTGCCATTATCCTCGAAAATCAGCGGCTGGTCGGGTCGGTGTATGCCCAACGAGATGGGCACAAACGAAACGAATGCGGCCAGCAGCCAAATGGCAGCAATGGTAATGACAGCAACGCGACGTGTCACCCAACGACCATATCTATAATGCGAAAGAGAGAGAGAGAGAGAGAGAGAGAGAGAGAGATGGTTAACTTGGTTTGCTTCAATCCGTTTCAAAGGAAGTGGAAATACACGCGTCATGCCTCTTGTTGCTGCTGGCATTTGTCCTTCTACCCTCCCCCCCCTCCCCACCCTCCTTACGGATATCTAGCAAAAGGGTAAAATAGCAACATGTCTCCATGTTGTGTTGTGATTGTGGCTTTGCATGTTAGAGGCAGCACACCATTAGCCAACATCATTTTTGGGGTGTATGCGACAAGTGTTGCGACATTGCGAATCAACCTTCATGTCCCCCAGGAGCAGGGGGGTCCCGCAGATCAGGTGTTCGACTAGCCAACAACCTAGGGGCCTGTTGGCCATTAATTACTCAATGGGGCCGTGCGACAAATCGAGCTAAACCGAAACCAAACCGCAGCGCACTCCCATAAAAACCGAAAGAACACGAAACCCAAAGCCCAAAACCAAAGCCCAAATTCCACATCTCGCATGACGTATGCAAATTCATTGTGGGCTGCCTTTTTGCAAAGCATTTCGATTTTCACACAAACACACACACACACACACGCACAATTTTGCAGGAAATGAGCAGGCATAGAGTCCCAAAAACAAAATCTGCACCATATGTTGCATGGATGTGTAAGGACTCCTGAATACCCTGTACCATGTGGAGTGAAATGAAGGTTGTTCATTTATGTATTTATTTATTTATTTATCTATTTATCTATTTATCTATTTATCTATTTATCTATTTATCTATTTATCTATTTATCTATTTATCTATTTATCTATTTATCTATTTATCTATTTATCTATTTATCTATTTATCTATTTATCTATTTATCTATTTATCTATTTATCTATTTATCTATTTATCTATTTATCTATTTATCTATTTATCTATTTATCTATTTATCTATTTATCTATTTATCTATTTATCTATTTATCTATTTATCTATTTATCTATTTATCTATTTATCTATTTATCTATTTATCTATTTATCTATTTATCTATTTATCTATTTATCTATTTATCTATTTATCTATTTATCTATTTATCTATTTATCTATTTATCTATTTATCTATTTATCTATTTATCTATTTATCTATTTATCTATTTATCTATTTATCTATTTATCTATTTATCTATTTATCTATTTATCTATTTATCTATTTATCTATTTATCTATTTATCTATTTATCTATTTATCTATTTATCTATTTATCTATTAACAATCTTCGACTTAAACGTTAACTACATCCATACACTAGCCTGTAACTCGAACCCAGATCCTCGATGTTCAGTTGCCCTTGTTAAAATGGTCATTTAGACACCTTTTCCTGCCTGGACTGAGTGAAATGAAAGTGAAATGCCTTCTATATAATTACACAAGTTCTCTATGTTTTTTTCCCAATTCGAATATACCTTTTTATTAATTTCTATATAGAGTAACAGAAACAACCCAAATAGCAAATGCTGCTGGCATTTTCGATTGCCCGTGGTAGAGGCTGGCGGGAGCAGCAGCAGTATTTTGGCTTGTGCAGGAAATCAAACAGAATAATTCAATTTCAATACAAAGACGCTCTCTCTCTCTCACTCACTCACTCACTCAACGCTAAAACGGAAACGGAAGTTTATGTAATTGTATTCACATACAAATTCAATTTCGTTTTCGTCACGAAAATTGATTTCCATGTGACGACGAGTAAGTGTAAGGTGGGGGATATAGCCCGCAGGTCTCGCTTTGTTCCTGTCGGTCTGTCTGTCTGTCCTTTGCCTCAGGACACATAGACGCCAGGCACACACACACACACACGCAGAGAATGAGAGAGAGAGCGAGTCTAATTCAGTGTCTTACATGTCTGCCCGGCTGGCTAAGCATCATCGTTTTCGCTTTGATATATTCATGGTGAGGCCTCAACCTATTTCCATTAGGTGACAACAGGCGGAGACATCACACATCGCTATCGATGGAGGAAGCAATCAAGCATCGATGGGCTAATTGAAATCAGGGAGTAGGAGCATGACCATGAGATGTATTCTACTTGTGCGTGTGCTAGAAGCCCATTTGCATATCCCATTGCTTTTGACTCCAGTGGTTAGATGTGCGGGTGTTGATGTGGGTGTGTGTGTGTTAGTACCTCTCCCCCTCTCTCTCTCTCTCTCTCTCATCCTGTGTATGTCCCATATGCACTCAAGGAATTGCCACAAGGCACGCACAATGGATGCCTTGACTGCGTCTGTGTCTGTGCCTTTTGTGCCTGGCATTTGCATAGTTTGCCGGTTTGTCTGCTCGGTTTGTTTGCTTTTGCATGTGAAATTTTATGACTCTTTATGAGCGTTTTGTTGCTGTCATTGTAATGCACTATGGGCCAAATGAAAGGCAACCAAATTACTTGGCAACACACACGCATTGGTAAAAGCCCTCCTTACAATCAGATCAGCTGGGAAAACAAAAGCCACAATTTAATAATACCGATGGATAATGGAAATTCGAAAAGAAAAAGAATTAGAAGTGATTCAATTGGAAATTGAAAGCTGGAGCAACAAATGGTTTTCTCTTGTACATTTTAATCCAACTTAAAAATTCTCAAGATTCTGAAATTCTTAGAGAAAGCTTTAAATGCACAGATCTTTCCTTTTGACTATACCTTGGTAGTTTTTCTTGTCACCCGAATGGCAAGTAAACTGGAGTTTTCGAGAGGAAATGCAATATTTTTTAAGCTTATATCGAGAATGGTATTTGGGAAATAGATAAAAGTTAGAATTAGATTAGATTGCTTGAGCAACGAATAGTTTTTCCTTCTTAAGTTTAATCCATAAAGAGCAGAGCCATTTTTTCTGGCATTTGTTTAACAGAAGAAACTGAAGAATTCTCTAGATTTCTCAAGATGATTTATTTCTTAGAGAATGCTTCTCCCAGTTGGCAAGAAAACTGAAAGATACGTGTCTAAATTTAATATTCCATAAGCTTATATCACGAATGGTATTTGGGAAACACAATTAGATTCAATTAAAAATTGAATACTTGAGCAACAAAGAGTTATTCCTTCTTAAATTTAATCCATAAGTAACAGAGCCATTTTTTCTGGCATTTGTTTAACAAAAGAAATTGAAGAATTCTCAAGAATCCAAAAGATGCTTTATATCTTAGAGAATGCTTCTCCCAGTTGGCAAGAAAACTGAGAGATACGTGTCTAAATTAAATATTCTATAAGCTTACACCATGAATGGTGCTTGAGAAACTCTTATAAGACTATAAACATTCTTACTTGTAAAATATTGATTACTTTAACTTTAACTTTTATTTATTTACTTTTCTACTTTCCCTTTTTTTTTAATGTCTTTTTCTAAGAAATTCAATTGAAAGTCATTGAGGGATAACTCTAGGCCCCATAGTACTGCGAAATATACAATTACAACATGTTCCCCAGTGCGCTATTGTTGCTGGATCGAGGTTTTTGTGGTGTGTTTTATTGCGCTTAAGTGTTGTGTGAGTCACAGCTCACATTTTCGCTATCTGTCAGCTTCTCCACCCACTTGGAAGGATGTAGAAAGTTTCGTTGTGCTTCACTTTTTATTGCAGTTCAAAATGAATTTCACATATGTGTCTGACAGTTACGATGATGACAGCCGCCAAAAGCTCCAACTTGTCACATAAAACACAATTTCTTTTCTCATTTTTTTCACACTCCTTTTGGGTGTGTCTTAACTTTGTCAACGCCTGTATTCTAATTAAATTTGCACCGGCTTTTTATCCAAATTGTTTTTGCCAATTCCCCTCTTTTGACATTAGACTTTCAGTCTTTCCCCCCCTCTCTCTCTCTCTGTGTCACTTCTTGGGCAAATCCAAGCAAGGCGAGCGCAATTAAATTAAACGCCTGCAATTATTCTAAAACGCTAAGAAAATATACAAAATCAGCATTTCAATCCCAGTGAATTTGCTGCGAAGGATGGCCCTAATGAGACGACGGTGAAGGCGACGCTGACTGTGCGTGAACTTTTGCCAGCCAGCATCCATCCAGAGAAGTGGAAAAATTGCTACGCTGCCTCCACTTTGACATGCAAATAAATCAGATTTGCATAAAGAGCAGCCTCCTGCCAAGTGTAGCCATAATAAGGCTAGACACATCCAAGATCTCATAGCATCCAGACACAAAAGGTGGAAATGCTCGCTGCGTTGGGTTTTGCGAATTCGCGCAATTCTATGTAGCACGGTGTACACACTGCTACACACTTATAATAACGAGTAGACAACCAGCTGACGCCGCTCCACTGCTCCACTGCTCCAGGACGAAATGGAGAGACCAAGTCATGACATTTGAAGTGGGCGCAATGTCTGCATTGAAAGCAGACAAAAAGCAACTAAAGCACTCGACAGCATAATGGTCAGGTGTAGGAATATTTAAATATTTACAGTAGCGAAATTTAATTTCAGTTTACGGCATGAATTTCCAATTTTACATTTCTCATCAGCCTAGAAACCAAATTGAATTATTGTTGCTATCAAAATTCATGACCATAGATGTAACAATAATTTCTTTTAAAGGTGAAATTTAAGGAGCTGTATTAGAATCTCACGAAATTTTCTAATACTCGTATCTAAAAATCTCTCTAAATTTTGAGTTATAGTCAAATAAGTTTAAGTTTGATTATAATTTGATTCAGTTTTATACAGGAAGTGAATTTCAGAGTTGTCTTTCTTCATCGATATCAGCTTAAGCATAAGTGATATCGATATCTTGTACATTAGAGACTTTACTACTTTTTAAATATTTTTTGAATAACATAAGCGGTATATAGAGTAGGGTATATAGAGTAGAGGTATTATTTATTTATTTATAATGTAATTGGGCAGTAATTGTAAATTTCAGGCAATCTTCTTACTAGCTAGAGGTATTATCTACGTACTATACACGTCCTGCTAAATTTCTTTTATCTATATTTATTTATCTTAAAAAGGGTGAAAGAAAGAAGAGCTGAATTTAGTCAGTTTCTGGAATATGTTCTTTGAATTGTAAATGAAATCGATGAAACCAGTTGTCAAATAGGAATGAGTTTGTCAAGGTGTTTTCTTTGTGTCGTCTATGTTGCATATTTTATTTGATTTTTTTTGGCACACTTATATATGTTATAAATATCTATTGGGTGGAAAAGTTCGTGTCCTCATAAGAGTGAATGTGAACAGATGCCAGTTATTACAGCAGGCGAAGTGAATTTAATATATGAATTTGCTTTTATTTGGTTTATATGACTTTGAAAAAATTTTTTTTGACTTGAAGCATGGTATATCCAAATCGGTCCGGTGATTTACTTACTTCATTAAAGCCAGTCTTTGATTAATAAATGTTTTCAATTTGTGTAAGCTATATAAACTATATAAACTACACACGTTATATTAAATTTAAAAACCCATTTTTATCTAGTCTCATGCATACATCACAGAAGTATCTTTATTCTCTTTCAAAAGGCCACGGCTAATCCCTAGATTAAGGATTAACAACTAACTTGTTCTTAAGTTAGTTAAGGGTGGATTTAGTGAGCTAACTGAAACATCTCTTAGAAAACTTTAAAATACTAACTCAATCAAAACAAAGAGCAGAAAGGTCTGACTTGACTTACATATTTCCTAAAACGGATATTATTCGGTAAGTTTCTTAGCTATGAAACGCTAACTTTCAAATGCTTTATTCAACCTTGTTCATTAATAAATAACACATGAGCGAGAGTGGATGAGCTTACCTTTAAATAATTAAAAGTATAGCAGTAGCCATATGAAATTTTGTATTCCATTAAAAGATTTTAGCTCTTTTAGTCAAATTTCAAAGTTTTTTTCACTCAAGCGTATTAACATCCAAACTAAACTACGCTTATTTAAGTCAATGGCTCAGTGAATGGCTGGAAACACTATGGGAAGCTTTTCCAATTTCAACTTGCAACATCAATGCAGCTTTATATGATCAGCACCTCGTTACGTGGACGAATATAAAATTGTTGAATGGCTGACAGAATGCACAATGAGATGAAAAAGAGGTAGGATTAGGGGACAGACAGAGAGAGAGAGAGAGAGAGAGAAAGAGAGACTGGGTTAAATTCATAGCAAACCACTACAAATGTCGTATAGACATTTTTTTTTTTTTATAACGAAACGAATAAGCTTTTCCGGGGAGCGACGTGGCAGGTGTAAGTGGAGCAACAGCAACAAATAGCCGCCCATCAGCCCACCAAGTGAGCAGCCAAGCAACCCTAAACACGTGATGGGGGACGTGGAGGGAAAAAATATTTTTCTACTTTTGGCTTTTGGCTGCAAATAGCATCAAAGGATTTATTATAGAAAGAAAGCAAAGGAGATGGGGGCAACTGTGGCGGGTTGCCAAGTATCTCATTTTGTATTTGCAGCTGACACTTGCCACATTAAACGGCAATTCTCGTTCCTCAAACTGCAGCCTGGTTGTGTCTTTAACAGCTTGACCAGAATAATAGTTTTGTTAGAACGCCACACACACACCCACACACACACACACACATCATAAATTTGCCATGTTGAAAGTGCACAATTTGTGTGGCATAGTTGAAAAATTTAATTAACACAATCAGCAAAAACAAAAAACTTGTTTCACATTCCTCTGTGGTTGTGTAGGTCTGGGTGTGGGTGGGGGGAGGTAGGGGAAATCAATTTGGAGACTAAATAATGCTAACGTGGCTGACAGGACTGAATTTTGGCTCTTACCAACTGGCAACCTAAGCAGTAAGACACAAACGAAACTCATTCTCATTGTTCTAGCTCGGATATACCTGAGACAGCAGAAATGTCTGGCTCAATGAAAGAATTGTGAATGTATTTCAATCAAGTGTTACAGGTAACATGACTTCTAATGACCAAAGGAACGAAGTCACAATGTTTTCGAAACATGTGAGTGAATAGTTGAATCTGGTTACTCAGGAGACAAATTGGAATTTCCTTTGTCTTTATTTCAACACATTTAATTGAAATGAAAGTGGGAATACTCTTTTGCATAGAGTATGAAAACAAATCCAGATTGTTAATTCCTTATATTTTATTTAGTAAGTAATAAATCTATCCACTATATCAAAGATTTGAAAGAAGGGGGAGTCCTCTCAAACTCCTCTCAAACTTTTAACTAGAAAAATCAAAAACCCTTCTAAAATGGGTTAAATATTCAAGCACTTTGAGAAGACCCTTATTTGGGTATATAATCTAAATTGAAATAGCACATAAAATGGATTAAAATGGTTTGGAAAAAGACTGCATTTTAATAGTTGGGAAAACTTTTTCGCCCTGGGTGTTTTTGGCCATGTTGGTCCTAGTCCTTATCTAGATTTTTATAGCCAAGTAGTTGGTTTTCCCATCACTGGAAACACTTACATATGCGGCACAGATGAGAGTGACTGTGCAAGAAACTTTTATGCGGACTCGTTGTAACCAAAATGATGCAACAACAAAAGTGCTTAACTGGATTTTAATGTACACCGCATAAGGATGAAGTCGCAAGCCATGCCAAGCCTTGCCTAGCGTGTGGTAATGCCCAATAAATCTGTTACTAATGAAACAATTATGTGCAACGATTAATGAACGGATGAATGTTACCATAAACAAGTCAAGTCGGCCAAGGAGATTGCCAAGAAGTGCCAAAAATGCCGGAAGACGGGAAAAAATGGAAGACGTGACAAGCATGACAACGTGGCGTATGGAAAAAAAATATGCATGACCTGCTGAGCCATACTTTTGCCTTGTTTTGTTTATTATCGTTATAATAAATCGATATATAATTCGGGACATCACCACTTCAATTTCGACACGACATTTCTGTTTGCTGTTTCTGCTGTTTCTGCTTCATTTTTGTTCGCTTTACCGTTATACACAAACAATTAGTTTTTATCGATAGATTGCATAATTTATGTATGTATGTGACAGACAGGTGATGGCACTCACCTGAGTGGATCCTTTATGTGTATATACCGGTCCATTGATATGGCGCATAGATTCAGAATTGATGCTGTCGAGCACATCACATCGAATGCTACCCACGTATCACAAAATTGAGCGCCAAAGATCCAATAGCCTGCAATGAATAAAGAAGAAAGCAAGAAAGATAGTCAACTATTGAGTGGGAGTTGATGCACTGACTGACTGAATGACTGCCTGACTGACTGCCTGATTGATGGTCTGTCTGACCTGACTGATTGCTTGTTTAAAATGCTTAATAACTACTCGACGCCACGTTCTCTGTGTGTCGTTGCGGAAATTGCCATGTTGCGGCCGGCTCTGTAGCAGAGAGAGAGAGAGAGAGAAATCTTTTAATTTTTGGCCGGCAACAACTGCAGCAAGAACGAGGAGGAGTGATGACGATGAGTGGATGCAAATGGCGTCACAGCAATCAGTTTCTTGTTTTCACTTATTCATGACATAAATTGAGTTTAAATGATTTCATAAATTCATTTCCGTTTCCCGTTGCCGCCATGCCACTTATGCAGATGTTGCCGTGACTGTCCTTTGCCACACCACGACCATTCCATGTGTTATTTAAATTTCATTTGCTTTGGCCAAAAATGTGAAAGTCACAACACACACAAGCACACAAACATGGCATTTTATTTATTTTAAATTTTAATATTTTTTTTTTTTATTTGCATGTTTTTGGGTTTTTTTCGGATGGCAATTTCATAAGTGGACTGCAATTATGGCAAATGATTTTTCCGAAAAAGCATTGGCCCAGTCAATTGAAGTTCCGTGCATGACCATTACGGATGTCCGTTTGACTTTATCAAAGGAGTCACACACACACACCCACTCACGCACACACCCATTTCCCACACACACTTTTATACACATGAATGCGGTTCCTGATAAATTCGATCCCAGATTTGATATGTATGTGTAAAAGGTTATTTATGGTTTGTGGCTTTCATGATGGTTGATGATGATACGCATATGCATATCATGCTCATTATGGACTTTTGTGCCAGTTTCGTGCCGGCATGTCACAGGATATGGCTCTTAAGCAACCAGGATATTACCACACACACACATACACACACCCCCTGACCTTTTTCTGCCGTCCAACAAAGACCAGATTACAGTTTACCCACAAAATGCCATCAAAGGTGAATTTTTCTTTGCCAATTCCAATGGAAAGATTAACCAAACTTGTCCATTTCCTTAACTATTTAAATGTCGATTTCATGTTCAAGTAGCTTTCGTAACCAAGTCAACTTATACAGAATCTAAAAATCATCTGTAACTAGCTCTCTCCAGTCTCTGATTATTGCCAAAAACTATATACCAGAGCAAAGAGAAGAGCTAAGAGAAATATTTCTACCACATTTATTAAAACATTTCATTTAATTTTCATAGAATTTTATCTTGCACTTATTTAAAAGATTTTATCTACTGACTTATAATACAGTAATATATTCAAATTTGTGTTTTTTCGAAAGGAGACACAATATTCAAAGTAGATGATAAACACATTTGCAAAAATGTTGTCTATTTTCTGCATTGCATTTGCTCATATGCCGTGCAAATACATTACCACACTCACACACAGACATCTCTGTATATTTAGGAGAGTTGCCGCTTCATCTGGTTTCATGTGGCTTCATCTGGCAGCATCCATCTGGTGGCATCAGTTTTGTCCAAGAGCATGCAACATATTTTGCGAAAAGCTTTTAGCCCCAAAAAAAAGAAAAGTATTTCCAGACTGACAAGCCCCCATAGCGAGTCAGCAGAATATATATTTTTCATGCCGCTTTCATTCAATATAACCAGATACAAATACTTTCACATATATATTCATATATGTATATATGTTTTTTTTCTTGTGATTTGGCTTGGGTATTTTTGTGAAGCTGCCAGCATCTGTCATCTCGCACTTTTTTGCTCTGCTCATCTCACTTCTGTTCTTCAGTTGTTGTTTGAACTTATCCAAATACAGATGCTGGCAGGAGTTTGGGGTTTGGGTCCGGGTACGTTTATTTGCTGATTTGCCTGCCTTGAAGCGTGCTAAATGTTGCCTTGACGAAAATAATTTGCTTGAACAGCTCTGCACATTTATACATGTGTGTGTGTGTGTGTGTGTAGGTGTGGGTGTGGGTGTGGGTGTGGGCGTGTGTGTACTTTTGTTCCCCTGAGGCTCCACCTTGTTTATCTTGAGCAGCTGAGCATTTTTATTTATTTTTTCACACTTTTGCTTACGCTGCTGCCATCGTCCTGACGTCCTATTCAAGTGCCAAAGTCGTTTATTATTTTCTCCTGGCAGAGACAGCAGATGATGGCTGGGGACTGGGGGACAGGGACTGTTACCGAACATTTGTACATCTGCTACATACCTTGAACGCATCGTAACGCATTTTGTTTTATATTTGTATACCCTCTAACCATCATCTATCTTATAGTCGTTGAGAAGTCAAGATCAACAAACATTGTCTTCCTTTTTTTTGGGTATAGTTTTTGTCATCAAAAAGCAATAACAAATATGGATTTTGCTATCAGAAGTTATTAGTGGATTAAATTGAACGATAAGTATCTCTGTTATGCCATTTATGTGTGATCAAATTGGGAATAAAAGTATTCTCAGATTCTTAGTTCACCCAATTGGCATAGAGTATCCTGCAGTCGTTGCAGCTAATAATAATATTTCTCTCCTTTATTTATTTTCTCTCTCTTTACCCACTTTGTTGAACTCGTTCCCGTACCACGCATTGATGTCAACTGCATGTTGCTCGTCTCAACCGGAACATGTCGTCAGCAGAAGAGTCTCTTGTGAGTTTTTTTTTTTTTTGAATGAATCAATGAAAGTTTTCGCTTGCTGCTTCTCGCCTAATTTACCGCTTATTTACTTAGTTCAGTCTCACGGTTCCTATAGAGAAGTTGTCAAGTTTTAATTCTCATGAAATGCTCTGCATATTGCGGAATTATTAAAATGCGATGCACTACTTGACATTCGCCGGGCAGGCGAAACTTGCACTAAAAACTTTGTCAATGTCGTAGCGAAAGGCTTGGCTGCCAGTCACTCAGATCTAAGCTGGTGTCTGAGCCAGAGTGGGGCTAATGGAAAATAATCAGCATGTGCGGCTACAAAAAGAGACATATACATCTACAGTGGCTACAGTCTATATGTGTACTTGCTATGGGGGAAAAATAAAAATTCCTTGTAGAGGGAGCTAGCTACTCACCGAGACCCATTCTGCAGCTGACATACTTTACAAAAAAGGCATTGGCAAAGCCGCATAAAATCCTGACTTTAAGCGCTGGCAGGCATCCCAGTTTTCACCCACGCTAAAGCTGACTCCCAAACCATTTCACCATCAGCCTATATGTATTTTGCTTCGTCGTCGTTGGTTTATCTTCTTCGTTATTTTCTGTGTGTGTTTTTTTCCCCACCCTATCTCTCTCTTTCTCACTCCCTCTCTTATTTGGAGTGAGCGCAACAGCCTGCAGGGCATTTTACATAAATTTGCGCGCAACAAATTTCAATTGCAATTCCTATTACACCGACTCATCATTGTGCTATACTATACTCACCCAGTAAATCGTTGACACCAGCGAATGTCATCACCAATGAGGCCACAAAGAGATCCGCAATCGCTAATGAGGCCAGGAACAGATTGCCGATGCGTCGCAGGCTGCGCTCTGTGTAGATGGCCAGACAGACGAGAATGTTGCCCGCCACTGATAGGAATATCAGCACCGATAGGAAGATGCCTGGAGGTTCGCCAAAAACAAGAGATACTCTCATAATTACAACGATCGGAATGATTTGACAGCAAAACGGTTAACAACGTGAAAAAACATAGCATACTTATGGGGATACGGTATTCCATTTACAGGTGTACATACATATGAGGATGTGTGCGTTTGTATGTGTACGTGAGTGGTGGTGTGTGTGTGTATCACAACATGCAACATGCAATTGCAGATAATTGCTGTGGTATGTGAATGTGGTATGGGTAGAGGCATGTCAGGTGGTGCTGGTGGTGCAGGTGGTGTGGCAGGAACTGTTGCCTTTTGTTGTACATTCAACGACATTTACTTTACCAACAACTACAATTGACACAAGCGACAGCGGCTCCGGTTCCTCACCAACTATTGTATCCATTTCAGAGGCATTTGTCCAGCTGGTCTCATTGTAGAGCGACGTAAGCTGCAATTGAAAGCGAACAAAAGGGAGAGCAACAATTTTAATATGTGCCGATGTCTGGCTGATTATTTATCATCACATGGGCGTTCATGGGCGTTCTACCTTTCGAAAATTCACATAATTAAATAAAGCGAATTTACTTTCATGCAATATAAACTAATTAAATAAATTCGTAGAATAAGCTCGCTCTGCAAATCCGAATAAACAATTTGCCTAGCGTCGTTCATTTGGTTTTAGCCACTTCTCTATGTGGTTTTCTCTCAGATTCCTTCGGCTGCGGTTTGGCTTGGCAGTCTCACATACATATAAGGACTATCAATCACTTTGGCATCTGGCAAGGCAAGGCAAGGCTAAGACATGCCAGCCATCTTTATCTACTCCACTCTGGTTAAGTGAACCAACCATCTTACATTATTCATAATTAAAATTGACAAAATTGCACATTGAATTTTCTGGCAAGTCACTAAAATTTTCTTTCGGGCCATAATCAAATTAATTTGTTAAGCTAAACGTTGATGCCATCATGTCTAACACACAACTTTGAGTGAGAATTTGCCTTGCGGTTAGTCGTTTTTGCTACTTCCATCTGTCCTTTTCAGCTGCTGCTGCTGTTGTACATTCCATTTATGTTATGTTGGCATTTCAGCCTTTTTCTCTGACCAAAACTATGCACAAGTGAGCTTCAGTCGATTGAAAACCACAGACCCCATCCCTTGCCCCCCAACCATTTGCGGGGCATGTGTGAGTTAAGATCGTATGTAAATGAATTTATTAATTAATACATGTACCAAGAGAAAGTGTGAGAATGCAAAAGCAAAAGCCAGCCCAGCCGAAGCCCTACACAAAGCGTTTCAAGGATTTTTCAGCGAAACATTAATTCACCACAGAAATGTATACATATATCTGTATTTCCACTCCACAATTACATACACAATATATAAGTGCACCATGTGTGTTTGTGTATACGCTTATGCAAAGGGAAAACAAAAATTTGCAAAAGGTAACAGCAGAAACAAAAAAAAAAAAAAGAGAGAAAGAAGTTTTAAGGCAACGCCAGAAACCGCTGGCATATGCAATTAATTAATTCAAATATAAAATTGCCACTGCTGCAGAAATACATAAACTTAAATTATACACACACACACACATATGCACAAGTGGGGAAGTGGGGAAGTTGAGTAAGGGGAGTCTTTAACCTCCGACAATATAACTTTATTTAATTAATTTTTGCCAACCACTTTTTAAATTTGTTGCTATTTTCATAAGAAGCTTACGAGTATATACATTTTGCTAAAGCTGCTAATTGCCTGAAAGCGAAACATCAATTTAATGAGCACAATGTCGATATTTAAGCCAATTGATGTGGCACTGTGGCATGCCGTCGGCGCACAGCCTAAGTAATGCGATACGCTGCGTATGCGTAATATGCATTAAGCACTTTTAGGTATTCATTTCATTAGAGCAATCAAAAAATAAATTTCAAAAAATTACATAATTACGTCTTTCGCGTTTTTTTAGTCTCTTCAGACAGTGTTGGTCTATATATAGAAGTATGTAAGACAGTGTAGGTCTATATATAGAAGCACGTAAGTTCATAGTATTTGTTTAAAGAAATAATGTTAAAGTTTCACTAGTTAGGGAAAAAGTCCCAAGAGTATAACAATATTGCAAATACTTGGTATTAGAATTGTTTGTACTGGAAAAGGAATATCTTAATTGCTAACACTAGAATCGATAAGGCTTAACTGATTAATGGCTAATGATTGGCTAAAAACGTGATTATTGATTTGTTTTTTGTATTTTTTCTTACTTATTCTACCTCATAAACAGAAGGGAATATGAAATTTCTGCAAAGGGTGCTTGAAAAATGGTCAGAAATTTATTATAAGCAATGGGAGTCCACGGGCGATTTCGAATATATCAGCAGAATATTATTAAAATATTATGTACATCACTTAGATTTTTAAAAAAACAATTTCAAAAATATTTCTAACAAGATGGCTGGGCAATATAATTGTTAAATTGATATGAGTGCTAATCATCAATATATAACAACCAATTTAGTATTTTCTTTATATATTTTCTTTATATATTTTTTTTATATATTTTTCTTTATGGCCATATTAAATTAATTTCTATATATGATGATCTAGAAGTTTGGTATTAATTTATGTATTTATAATACATCATAATTGGGAAATATTTTTCCTAATCTCACAATATGAAGTGTCTAAATGTTAAATATTTCAATTGCCAATTACTTATACACTTTATTAACAAAAGACAGTGCTTTACAGCTTTTGTGTACACTTTATACAATTTGCAATAATATTTAATTGAAACTCATCAACTACAAAATGATATTAGCCCCAAAGGCAAAAGTTTCCTAAGGAACTACAAACGTTTATGTGTACGTGCACATGGGCAAACAATTATTAATTTAAAACTTGGCTAATATTATTGATTGGCAAGTCGGTAAACGCATTAACTCTAACACAGAAGTTCTTCCATTATGGCCCCTGGGCTAATAGACCAGAGTGGCACTTAAAGGATTGGATTATGTGTAATGTGCCATGAATTGTACAGTAAACAGAAATTAATTACCCCAGTGAATTACGCCCAAGTCATCATTGTCGTTGTCGTTATCATCGTGGACAATAAAAGACACTTAAGATTAAAAAAAAAAGAATTACATGGAAAATTGAAGGCTTCGCCTCTGACGTTGCAGTGATTTTTATTTTTATTGCTATCGAACCTTATGTTGATGCTGAATATTGATGTCTTTTCTGGCATCATTAAAATGCCGTTAACAAGAGGGGGCTGTTGGGAGAAGAAGGGGGCAGGTCATGCCTGACGACCTTGGCTAACTACTGAGCCAATAATGAATTTTCAATGAAATTTCCACAACGATAAAAAACGAGAAACTGTAGCCATACAAATAACTTGTTTGTGACAGAAAAATTATTATACTCAACAGTCGGCTAATGGTGTGTGTGGGAAATGAAATTTAAAAAAACGGAGAAGCCAACTCTGACAACAGATGCTGCATTTAATTGGCAATAAAAGTGGACAACAAATGTTTATGGCCAACACAAAAGCAGAAAAGGAGCAAAGGCAGAAGCGGAAATAGAAAGCTAAAAGACAACAACAGTAGTGGAAACCTACACACACACAGGCAGCACTTAGGCGCTTGGGGTTTGTTTGCAAAGTTAAATGGCACAATGCGTTGATTAAACGTCAACACACACACACACGAATACGCACACGCCTATACACACACACACAGATTGCCTCTTCGCAACACAAAGTAGACTACAATAATAAGGCGCAAAGGCGAAGTGAACACAACCTGTTAACAGGCAACAAAAACAACAATGCCAACAAAACTGTTGCCTCGTTTGTCCTTCTGTCCGTCGGTATGTCTGTCCGTCCGTCTCCGGCTCTCTGACCGTCTTTGTGTCGGAAGTAGTGTGATTTACAAGTAAAGAAGCTACACAGTTCGCGCATAATAAGCACGAAGCAATGTGGTTCTGTTTACAATATGTATCTGTATGTATGTATAGGTATCTCCGGGTATACATATACGTCGCGACTCGTATGTATCTGTGTTTAATTTACGCTGTCACTGAAGTACTTCCGAGTACAACGGCAACATTTTCAGCCCTTGGGCATATTTGTTAATTAAGAATACGAAGCTTTTTTAAACAAAAAAAAGAACTCTTCAACTGAAATTCAAGTCGATTGCAAACAAAGTTCAATGACTTTTACACATATTTTAAACATTCCTTGAAATTCTACGGAATTTCATTTCAAATTATTTTCCCAAAGTATAAGTAGCATCAATTAAATCAGTTTAATCAAATCACTAGCTTAACATAAATAGAAATGCAACAAAAATTATTATTCGAATAAAACTATTTGCTGAACAAAGTTATCATAACTATATCTTAGCTACAAAATCTGCATAAACCTATCTCCAGAAATTATTTTTCCTACTGGAAAACTTATTCATTTATCTGATAAATTTTTTTTACTGTTCGAATTGAATTTTATTCAGTTTTTTTCTACGATTTTATAAGTGTTGAAGCAACGCGATGCAACGTCCATGAATTCAACTTCCTCAATATCTTTTAGACAGACTTGTGGTTTCTTCGAACTTTTTTTACATTAATCGCAACATTAAAAAGTCATAAATGTTTTCATAAACTATGCCATAAAACAAGTGCAAAAACGACAAATACCCTTAAGACTTTTTTATGCATAAATAATGCAAATATTACCTATCTATCGCCTTTTAAAGAGGGTATATTAGGTATGTATATTTATTCCAGATCATCAAATGAATCTGGACAATGATCAAGCAAATCTCACATTTGCAGTTCCTTACCTTTCAAGTAATGTGAACACCTTTTTCTTTTTCATAAACTATCAACACACAATATAAATCAATTGTTTTATATTCTTTATATTGTCAGTTAAATAGAAAATGTTTTTTTACATTATTAAATTGAAAGACTATTGTTTATGAAACTTTAATAAATTTTTTTATACTAAATATATAAAAACAAAAAAAAAGAAGAAAACGAAATATGACAATAATCTTCTAGTTTAATTTTGTGTGGTACAAAGAAATTAATTAAGAATGATTAATTGATAATGTGGCTAAATAAATAAATAATAAACTTCCAAGTACCATTTTTACATTTCGAGATTAAATAATGATCAACTATTTAATTCGTAAGCTTAGCCAAGTTTTTGCAGTTTTTTTCCGACAACTTTCTCATAGTTTTTATAGGCAAACTTGAAATTGAAATAACTTTTTTTCGCGTTTCTTTTCATCATGAAAAAGAAGTACGTTTTTTTTTGTTTTTGTCAGCTTTGAATATAAGTGCAATTTTTGTAGCTTCTACATAATATGTTGTATGTATATGTAATGCGTTTTTTGTGTTGCATAAAGACACTTGTGAAGTGCCACATGAAAAAGTTTGCAAATCTTTTTTGTTTTGCTTCGTTTTTATCATTGACTTTGGCAGAAGAAGCATGTGCAGACACCATTAGGGTTATTCACACGCTCTCTCATACATACACAGAGATACATACACATATTTTAATTCACATAATAAAGAAGATACGTTTGTAAACGTGGGCGTGTCTGGCTCATATATATGTGCATAGAAATAAGTCGGTAGGAAGTCTGGTACCTGCCACATTTGCATATATACAAAATAAGCGGGGAATACAGACGTATAAGACTAGATGCGATAATAACAGAGCCAACAGTCTGATTTATGCATTGTGTGCTTTAAGAAAAACTTGTTCAGGATAAACTTTAAGGTAGCCATGCCGAGCTGAGCGGGGGACGAGAGGACTGTTACCTCATTTATGTAATGCAAAATGGTGTAAGGTGTTTGTATTGCCGGTTCTGCTAGTCTTGCTGGCATCCACTTGAGCATGTTTTTCGAGCAGATGTAAACTGTAATAACAATTGTGAAAGAGTCTTGCTCCTTGTGTAGCCATTGTCGGAGCTGTCAATGCCCATGCCCCCCTTTTGACAATTGCATAAAGTTGGCAGGCAAGGTTGGGGTTGGGGTTGGGATTGGGTTGAATTTCAGCTCCTGCTGGTCTATTCTTCTGCTGGCATTGTTTGCTCCTGTCAGCTAACAATGCTCCATGCACATGTGTCTATGCCTGTTCCTTCATTGTTGACACTTTGGCTTAATTAAACGAAGACCAAGCAACTCGGAAAACTCAGCATTTCGAGCAGCAGATGTAATTGTGCTGTAAATCGACGCATGTGTCTTTACCCCATCAAATTTGGCAAATCATCATAATTGGGGGCTAAGCATCTACTATGAAACTTGCAAATGACTGACTCTTTGCCCATTTTATGTGTGGTTAACGAGCATTGACATTGGCATAAATGCAAATGAGTATGAGCATTTAATGTCATGAAAATTTATTAGGTCATAATAAATGGAAATTTTGCATGTGTCGTTGACAGCTGGAACCAGGCTTTCAATATTGCCATTTTAAATTATTTATTTTCTAATTAGTTTCATCCTAACCCAGGAAAATCTAAGGTTCCCTGAGGCTAGGACTCACACTTGAGGTGTGTGGTTAAAATGTTCGGACACGACCCAAAGCAATTTACCCCATGTCAAATTTGCCAGTAGATAAATAATTAAAAAAAGAAAAATAGGGAAGAAAAATATGAAAACTGCCAAGGGCTCAAATTACTAATTTTCCCCACTCACATGAAATTTTCATTTCGTTTCAAGTGCGCTTACTTAGCATTGAAAATGAAGCAACTATGTATGAGCGAATTTTCTTTTATGTTGATGAAAACTTCACATTTTTCCTTGGTGCTTTAGTTGGGCGAGAGTCTTGAGACATATTAAAGCGAGAATTTATACTAGTTAAACCTTTGCAAAAGGAAGAAGATTGGGTTAAAGTAAGATTACTTGGTCTTATAATTCAACTGATGAGCCTATTTCTATCTATTTCTAGAATCTTGTGGGCTCTCTCGTGGATCACTTTTGGATTGAGGTGATTGCTGTTGAAATTTAGCAGAGAGTGGCAAAAGTAGTCTAAGAAAGAGTTCAATTATGCAATCAATCGTCTAAGGAATTCGAAATCCATAACAAAATATGATTAATCAAAGTGCGGTCATGTGCAGCAAAGTGGACAATTCGGGTTTCTTCTGTCATCCTATGATCAACTTGCACAGCAATGTCAATTTGCATTTGCCGTATCCTCGGGCTCCAGAGTATTTCTCTCTGTGTGTGTGTGTGTGTGTGGACAAATATTTTGTCTATGGACACAGTGTCCCCGGTCTATTGCCTGCCAATTTTCTGGACGATGTCTCTCTGTCTGTTTGTATTTGTGTTTGTCTCTTGCCTTTAGATTGTAGATGTTGATTGGCCCCGGGCAGGTTGTCAACGGCAAGATAATTAGCTGCAGCAGGAGATGGCAATTGATGCAGTTGCTGTCATTGTCGATGCTCTCGATGCTAATCTGAATATAAGGAGTGGGATGGCCGCCTCTTAAGCTGATTGTGAATACGTCTTCCATTGCACTCATACTCAATTTTCATCAGCATCTGCATCGATTTTATGGCAAGTTCATTTTCTCGTTTTTTCTCTCACTTTGTATACGGCGTAAGGGAATTCAAGCGGAAAACTTGCCAAACGAACGCCAGTCTCTTGCTTTTTGTTAGTTATGTGCTCAACGCAAACACTAGGATACACACACACACACAAGCACACACACACAAAGACAGTGGGAAAAAGTGCACTGCTTTCTGCATGGATTAAAGTTGAGTGAGAAATGTATCCTGTGGATCAAGACATGACGACTTTAGATTGTGATTGCATCGTTTCATTGAACTGAGCAATTGCGTAATCTCACTTGAGACATTGACTATTCAATAAAATCAAATGTTATGACATTCTTTTTTTGTTCTGCTCCAGATAGAAAGAAAAGTAATTCACCGTCAATAAAATAAACATGAAATTGACATGTCAAATGTAATCGCTTGCACTTTCGGGTCACTGTGATGTCACAACTACTACATAGAACGTGTAGTTCATGGTCCGAACATGGTGGAAGTGAGCAAACAAAAAGACGCAACCACACCCACACACACGATGACGAAAAAAAACGGCTACAAAAATGGATAAAGGAAACGAAAAAGGCTCACAATTTTATGGTCAATAACGGGAAAGAGAGACAGAGAGTGAGAGCCCTTTGGGTTTATTGAATCCTCATGACTGCTCATTGAAAGTCCTTGTGACTCAGCCCTCAACCCTCACCCCTCTAACCCTGATCTGAACCTTACCCTTTATCAGTGGAAAATGGAAAAAGCAGACAGACATCATAAAAAACCAGAAATTACCTGCTATTTTTTTATTTCTCACACACAGATGCACACCCACACACACACCCATTCACCCACTCACCCACTCACAGGTGCAATTATACGGCAAGGGCTACACTCCTATGCAAACACATTGCGGCTCTTGTGGTTAAGTATAATGGTCTATGGCAATGATGAGCGAGGTGTGAAAATAGAATAGAATCCACACACCCATCGGGGCTAGGAGAGGTCGAAGGTCGTTGGAGGAGGACTGCTCATGACCATATATCTCATCTCATCTCTGTGCGGTTGCTATTTGTGACCCAATTTGTATAGCGTTTCGCTCATTTGTTCTGCGGCCACGGGGCACCCACAATGATTATGGCGGACAACTGTCATACTGGAAAATTTAATTAAACACATTTTCCCCGCCATCGAGAGTGCATTTTTCTTTCACTTAATTGAAAAAAGAAAAACCAAAACGAAACATAGGCCGCATCAAAGATAAATGTGGGAAAAAGTTTTCACTTTTTTTTCAATCTAAAATTGGTGTGCAAATACGCGGAATAACAAGGAAAGAAGCGAATTGAAAGATAAATAAAATGTTCAACATTTTAAAGGCAGGTACAAGAGAAAGAGGAGGGGCGGAAGTGGAGGGGTGTGGTTTAAAATAGAAATTGTTGGCTGCATAGTTCCGTTGCCAACCTTGGGGGATAGATTCAGACAAAAATTCGTAAAACCAACAAAGTTCAGCTTAAATCAAATGCAAAAGAAATACAACTTGGTCAAACAAAAAGAAATTGGCTGCTACCAAATAGTAATTGAAACGTTATGCTGGGAAATGGGAAATTCAAGATAACAATAATATGTATTTTATTTATCTTTTTTATCTATTTGCTTAGTCTCCAGAGGATCTGAAAATCCACAAGATGATGAGAGTATTCCTTTTCGTAGCAATGAATTCAATTTCAGTGATAAATCCAATTGATATTTTATATTTTTAACTGATTTACGAATTATTTTTGAATCGATACGGTTGAAGTAGAGAAATTGCTGTTCGGAAACCATATAAAGTTCAGTGATACGCTCAACAAAATGGCCTATAAGCTAACTAAATAATATAATAATAATAGCAACTAGATAAGAACACATCCGTTTGTAAATAATTCTTGGTTTTATTGGCCGTTTTCGGTATATTTCAGAGAGTGACAAGAGTGGTAGATATTTTATTTACCTACCCAAAAACAATCTAGATTATAAATTGTAAATTTTACAAATTTTTTACAAATTTAAAGTGACAAATTTGAACCGCAAAAAAATGTGTCACAAACAAATTGTCGAATATGCAAAAAGTTGATATGAAAATTTGTTTCATTTATTGCAGCACTAAACTGAGGGCAACCACAAATATCCGATATTGTGCGAAACAAATTACCAGATACAATATAATCGCTGGTAAACAATTAAATTATCGATATTTTGTGGCATTCCTGCCATAATGGGTGTTCAATTTCGATTGGCCATTTTCTGAATAGTTCACCATATTTTGCACGCCCATCACGCCCAAATTCAATAAATAAATTTGGCCAAAGGGTGAGGAAATTCGTACAAATTTGGAATGCCTCGCATTGTGTGGGCTCTGAATGGAGGAACGACAAATAATACTATTAATATTTGTATTATTCTTATTATTATAATGCAAAAGTGTGCGAACAATGCGAGAGACTAAAACTTTTTATGCGACAGCTTCCGGGCAATAGAGAATGCGAAATGAAATCCCCCCTCCCATGCCCCCATGCCCACACAGACACACACACAAGCACAACAACAATGTGCAACAATGGAAAAGCGGAGAAAAACTACATTTACGTGTAAGAATAAATGTGTGTGAGTGTGTGTGTGTGTGTGTTTGTACAGTAAAGATTTGTGGATTGGATTAATAATTCAATTAGATTGCACAACGCGGCGTATGCGTAATATATTTATTATGCAAGTTCAGAGCAAGCAGAGATGCTTGGAAGATGCGAGTAGAATGGCATTGCTATGGCACTTGGCACATGTCACTTGTCACAGTCAACAACGAGAAAACTCTAATGTATCGATCGAAAGCAGCAATTAACTTAACTGGGTTAGTTACAGAAATTGCCCCAATTGAGTTATAAAGAGATAAACTATATTATCGTTGCGTCTAAATCAGAACATTTGCCCCGCCACCCGCTCCAGTCTGAACAGTTTATAAATTAGTTAAAAATCTATTTATGTGGAAAATGTGTGATGACAACGTTGCCTGGTTTAGTTAGCTGCATGAATGGAGCCCATGAGGAGCGAACACCATACTAAACGCTGAGCTGAGCTGCACGCCAACAGTTTACGTGATACCCATTATTTACATTCGATTGAAAGTTAAACGTGCGAACAGTTCAACGAGAACTTTGTCGTTGAATGAAGCATACATACGTATATGTATGTAAGTATATATCTAATATATATATTGTAGGTACATTGTAGATATTTATCTGGGCAAGTGTGCAAACAGGCATGTGTTTTTCTCATATCCTTTTCAGATAATTCACCAAGCACGTAAATGGTTTGGTTCCTTTTCCATCCACCACCCCCCGAAAATAAACGAAAGAATAAACTTTGGTTTGGGTTTGGGTTACTCAACTGGCTGAGTTCTCTCTGCACGATGTTGAAAAGTGGATTATGCATCAATAAAGGTAAACACATACACATCCATTTGTGTGTGTGTGTGCGGGTGTGTGTGTGTGTGTGCCTGGCAAAAGTTCTACATGTGCGTGTCCTACTAATGAGTCTCACATTCATTTTCATTTAGCAGTTGGTTAGTGAGAAATGAAATAAATTAAAACAGAATTGCAGAAAAGCGAAAACTTTTGCTTTAACCCTTTCCCCCATTTCTCATCATTATTAATGGCTATATCACACTTCATATTTTTAAACAATACAAATGTGGGTGTGCATGTGTGTGTGTGTCTGTATCTTTTTTTTACTGCCACAAAAATCGGACAGCTGCGTCAGCTTAGGGCTTATCAGGCAACAATCCCATTGTGAATTTGAATTATTAACTGTTTACCCAGTAACAGGTAGGAAAAAAACAAACCATTTGATAAGTGGATAATGGAAAACTGAATGGAATATCAGAATATAAAAACCTATTCTAACATTTTGTTTCTTTCTTGCTCAATTTTTGAGTTAAATTCCCCTTAGAAAAGACAAACTTACGCTTGATTTTAGCGATCTGTCAACTCATTAAGCAATTAACGTTAAAAGGAATAGTGCGAATATTTATTACGCATACGCACCATAAACCACACGAAACTGCAAAAATTCATGCATACAATGTCGAAGGAAATATGTGTTCATGTAATAAAAATTGAAGTTCGTAAAATCTGACGGGGCACACACCCACGCCCCCATCCACATGCCACACCCGTTGGCCCCCATGATCAAGCCGTAAATTACATAAAATAGCAACAATGGGCAAAGGATGGATACCTGAACCTGAAAATCATTTACGAGCAGCGCGAGCAACAGACATAAAGCCAATGTATGAAAGAATGCCTGAATGAATGAATGAGGGGCATGAGAACGAGGCAGCCACATAAATTCACTATAGAAGCACCCAGGTCGAGGGAAATCCATTTGATGTCACTCACCGTTGTGCCGTCATAGCCATTTGTCAGCAGTTGAATGTCGATTTCAAAGTCCAGATCCACTTTGGCGGTTGTCAGCTGCAGCTGCGGTAAGTGATCGGCGTCCAGCAATGGAGCACTCCGATTGTGGTGATGATGGTGGTTGATGATGCTGCTGCTGCTTCTATTGTCAGCTGTTGCCAATGCCGATGCAGAGGCTGTTGCAGCGACCGCAGCGAGAGCTGCTGCTGCTAGGGCGCTCATGGCATTTGTCATTTGCCTGACCGTGCGGAGAAGATGGGGATAAATGAGTTTGGGTGGTGGTGGGGTGGGGACTTGGATAATGGGATTGGGATTGCAGTTGATGAATGCACTCGTTCGCCTTGGTATGCCTTGCTTTCGAGATTCAATTGCGAAATTGACAACAAATCGTCCAACAACTGCTGCGCGGCATTTTGGTTTTAGATGCGGACTGCGATTGCAATTTGAAATGCGATTTTCGCCTTTTTGGTCAAGAGTCACAAAGAGCACACACACACACACACACACTCACAGTCAGTGGGGCGTCCTTTTGTTGTTTCTTTTCACAGTGAAAAGTGAAAGCCAGGCCACCCGCTGGACCGATTGAATCGCAGAAATTACCAAATTACAGTCAATTGCCCGACCACTTCTTTAATTATTTATTATTATTTTCGTTTTGTTTGTTTTATTGAACATTTCTTTTATGGCACACACACGCACACTCCGCAAAGTCGCGGCACCCACGGCCAGAATTCGAAATTCTCGATCGGCATTGGTATTGGCGACACACCAACAGCAATTCCAACGAGAGAGAGACAGAGAGAGGAGACGGAGTGGGAGCAGTGTTTGCCCTGCCTTTGGTTTCCTCGAATTGGTTCCGTTTGCCGAACCGTGCGAATTGAAGTCTAAACGTTGACTGGCACGCACGAGCTGCCCCATCGAACGGGCCAATGCCGCAAAAGTATGCAACAAATTCGTTTCCCTTCGCCTCTCGGACGACGGTTCAACAGGATGCGACCCACTAGCACAGGCGAAATATATGCGCAGCGCATAATTGAGAGCGAGAGAGCGCGAGTGAGTCTCTCTCCTCTCACAATCACCTGTTGTACTTTTGATGCGTTTTGTGAGCGCTTTTAAACGCGACGCCTCCCTCCATTTAGGCTTATTAAGGTCTGGGACAGTCTCAAGTGTTTGTAATGGAATGAAATTGCAAGCTCTACTCTGACAAATTGCCAGAGCACAGCCGCAACAAGCAATCTTTCAATTTCAACAATGTACAAACTAGTCTAATATTTATTATAGTATCAGACCCACATATTAGATCGCAGCCAAGTGATGTGCCTCGCCAGATCGGTGTAGATGACTGGCTGCGAGAGATCGCACGTATTTCCCGTCACCTGTCCGGCCGAGACGATGCCGCGCAGCACCCAGACATTATTCTCCTCCAGCATAAGACCGCCGCCCGAATCGCCCTTACATGGACCGGCGCCTGCCTTGTTGCTGGCACAAATGGTGCGAGCGGTGACCCGGCCCTTGCTGTCGGCCAATCTGAGATCATTTATGCACTGAGTGTTTGTCAGGATATCGACATCCGCGATTTTGGCAATCTTTGTATTCACATTCTTCTTCTCATCCGCCCCCCAGCCAGCCACATATGAGACATGACCCGAGGGCAAGTCCAGAAGATAGTTCTCATTCCAAAGGCAAATTGGTTTAATGGTATCAGTGAATCTATAAGAAACATTTAATTAATCAAAATGGCAAGATTAACAGGTGAGGGAACTACTCACATCACTGGCGCATTTAGGTGAAGCAGAGCTATGTCAGCATCCGTCCAGGTCTCAGTCGCATACTGATCGTGTATCAGGATGTCTGTGACGCGTCGCCGCATTCCCGGCGTCAATAGGTCTAGGGTCTTGCGACCCAACGAGACAGCAACTTGGTTGGCAGCCACCTGGTTGCTGCCAAAGCGAAAGCAGTGACCCGCCGAGACCACGGTCGAGGCCGAAATGAGTGTCCCGCCGCACAAGAACAAGACGCTGTTCGAGTCGCGCATATACAACGCCACCATCCAGGGCATCTGACGGTCGTTCAAGTCCCGACCAAAGGCAATCAATGGGCTGATCACTGGCCCTTCACGACCGCAGATGCTATTCAAGTCCGTGGGGTTGGCAGCTCCTATTGTCGGTGCCAAGGGACGCCTTACGGGCGTTGAAGGTAGCTGTGGCTCTGGTAGGTTCCTATCGACCGGTGGCAGCGGTGCTAAGGGGCGTCTTACGGGCGTTGAAGGTAGCTGCGGCTCTGGTTCGGGTTCCAGGCGTCTTGGTGGGGGTCTGGGTTGTGGTCTTCCCTGTTGCAGCACATTCAGTGGCGTGGACTCGGAACGCAATGTGTTCTTGAGTGCCAGAAGCCAGCTACTAGGAGGATCTATAGAGACATTTAAGTGTTAGATTATTCAAAATGTTTAAAGGACACTTTTACTTACATTGTGAAGCTCTGCAAAGGACCACATCGTTGAGCGATATTTCAGTCAGTTTGGGCAGAATGCCGGGATTAGGGAAATCCACACGATAGTTCAATGGACGGCCATTTCGTAAACTCGATCTGATGGTATCTTCATTATCCATAATTGTCAATGAGCCCGATTCGCCCTGTTAGAGCAAATAAAAAAAAAAAACACAAATTATTATTCGATCTCGGAAATTACACCGTAATTATGTATTAATGAATTCGTTTTCCTCCTGGTAAGCATAAGTCAAGTGGTGAAACCCAGGTACGTCATCAGCAATGTAATCTTAGCCACTTGAGCCACACAAACAAACAAAAAAAAAAAACAATCACAAACCGGTTGCACGACTCAGCTTCTGTGTGGCGGAGAGTAAAAGGTTTTTTTATTTCTTTCATATATTTCAGATTATGTCTTATCACAACGGCCATGGAAAATACAACTTTTGCATTTGCAAAGTCAACAACAAAGGGAAAATCACACAAACACACACACACTCGATGCAATTGAACGAGGTCATTGTTTGATAAGAGCACAACAACAACAACACAAGCAACAAACAAACAATTGAGGAAAATCCAATGAGAAATTTACTTCCCGTTTGACAATTTCTAGGTGAAAAACTTACCCCTCTGGGCGAAACACGCTGCGAAAACTTGACTTCAAGTGTATTAACCTCAACTTCTCGATTAACGGGAATGGCAATATGTCCTATATACTCCTGTTCGTAGGATAGATATTGAAAGATCTGTGGACAGGCTATCGGTGGAATATTTTGACCTAAATTCCCCGAGAGCTGCAGCCAAATCAGGAAGAGAACGGAAAGTAGATGCTTTCGCATTTTTAATGAGTGAATCACTAATAAAATCAATAAAATGCAATCGCGAACCGCACTCGATGAGTGTCTGGCTATGAATGATGTGAATTCTGTTTCTTGATTCTAGTCTAGTCTGAGAGGGCTCTCTCACTCTCGAAACCAGCTCCTCCTCGTGGCAACGTCATTAATTAGTTGTAGTTATACTCTATGCGAAAAGTGAGACCAGTTAATACCAGAGATCCATTCGAAAAATGATAGCAAATGTCCGGGTTAGAGTGTCGAAAACTCTTTATTCGAAATTTTTGATTTGTTTTTGTTTTGTTTGGTTTGCCTTTTCTCGCTTAAAGCTGTGATTAATGAATCGAATATTTTATTAGGCGTATCAGGTGGCATTTGTATATACCTGATTTAACGCTTGGTTTTCTCCCCCGATTTTGTTATTTATCAACACAAGGTAACACATTTAGTTTAAGGAAATTTCATTTATTAGGATAAATTCATTACATTTTAAAGGATTTGATGATGGGTGGGATGGGAGAGATTGGAGGGATGGGGCACATCAATCCCACATGTTTTGACGCACCCAGTCAATATGTTTGGCCACATCCGTGTAGACAACCGGCTTGTTTAGATCACAGGTGTGTTCCTCCACATTTATCGCTCCACCGACCACAATGCCACGCAGCACCCAAATGTCATTTTCCCTCACCATGAGGCCGCCACCAGCATCAGTTGAGCACGGACCGGCACCCACTTTCTTGGCACAGATTGTGTTCGGTTGGACCCGGCGATCCGGGAGCTCTTGTCGGCATCTTGGCCCTACGACAATGTCTGTGTCGGTAACGCGTGCCACATCCGTGTTCTCATTGCCTTTGCCATCGGGTCCAAAGCCAGCAACATAGGATTTCTGGCCTTGTGGCAGATCGACCCGATAATTGGTGTTCCACAGGCAAATCGGGAGTATGTAGTTGGTGTAGCTGGAAATTTAGGAATAATAATTACTATTTATTCGAGGTTATTGGCATCCAACCTACCTGACTCTTGTTTCCAGTCGGATCAGCACTATGTCGTTTATAAATGAACTCTGATTGTAGTCCTTGTGGATTTCTAGCTTTGCCACATTTATCAGTTCCCCATCCGCCCATACATCCAAGCTATTGCGGCCCATGGAAACGGCCGAACGACTTGCCGGCAGATCGCGACCAGGATGACGAAAGCAATGGGCGGCCGAGATGACTGTGGATCTGGACACCAGAGTGCCGCCGCAGAAGAAGGATAACCCATGATCGCGCCGCTTCTCGAACAGACCCACAAGCCACGGCAGTTGGCCAGCCTCCAAGGCAATGCCCCCGAAAATAAGTGGAGTCGTTGTCAATCTTTCACGTCCGCAAACGTCACCCAGCCGATCAGAGTCAATTGTTTGCTCCACCGTATTTGGACGGAGTTGGGGTTGAGCGGGTTGTGGTTGAGCGGGTTGTGGTTGAACGGGTTGTGGTTGTTGAGGTGATTGTTGCGGTGCTAGATTCAACAATGTCGGCGGCAAGGGGGCCAAAGGTCGTCTTTGGGGCAGCGTAATGGGCCGCTCTCTTGACCATTGATTTATCGGAGGCCCACCGAATGCCAGCGGCACAATGGAGGATGTTAGTGTAAACGACAGCGAAATTGTTGTTCTCGGTGCTGGAACTGGCAAACATAAAAAAAAAAAACAAATTTCAGACATTATCGAAAAGCATTCAATCTGGTTAGATCACTCACAACTCGAGGCACTGCAGAGCCTCTCATCATTCAATTTTATGCTAGTCAGTTTGGGTGGCAGATTGGGCATGGGGAAGTCGACTCGATACTGAATTGGCCAGCCATTGCGTAAATTCTCCTTTTGCGTCTCTTGATCGTCCACCACAGTGATGCTGCCAGCACTTTCCTGAACAGCAAAAAAACCCGATTAAATTTGCATTTGCAAAACGCATTCCGATTGCAAAAGGTGACAAAGACAATGCACACAATGCTGATAAGCTCGATCGCCACATATGTACATACATACCAATTGAAAGTAACCATCTTGAGAGAACTCCAACCGAAGTGTGTGATTATTGACTTGCGGATCGTGCTTTATGGTTAGTATTCCGATATACTGGCCATTATATCCCTGATACTCGAACAAATCGGGACAGGAAATGTATGGCAATTGCCCCGCACTTCTTTCGCATTGACATAATATTAAGAACAAGGCGCACAGCGAGAGAACTTGATTCATTGTATTCAATATTTATTTGCACACGCGAAGCGATTGCTCGAACCTCACTCATTGAGAGTCGATCGGCTAATGAGTAGTCGATCAATCTCTCAGACGAAACCAGACTCTAGGAAATGTCTATTGTAGAATGGGTCCATTCACTAGTCGGCATAACTAGGAAATTCTTTTAGCTTTAAAGCGTATTCTGCTTTCGGTGTAACCATCTCTAAACAACATTTAATTAATTCATCGATAACTCAAGTTTTGTGTGGGAGTTTTCTAAATTAATTTCGGTTATCCATCAAAATGGTTTTGGATATTTTTGGCCAGCACCAAGCAGACGCCTAGTCAGTGTTCCTTGCACGTTTCAGATGAATCTTTCGATGATGTTTATAACCAGTTTTGAGATGTTTATCTCATTTAAAATTTAAATTTCAATTATATCATTGAAGGGTGGAATCAAGTGTTTTTGTATTGAGCAATATCAAATAATTGAAAACAAAAAAAAACACAAACTTAACATAAATTATTTTATCTAATAGAATTCAAAATAATATGTAGAGGCTAACTCAGGTTTTCATTTATCCAAGACACGTGTTCGGATAGATCGCAATAGAGAACATATTGACTGAGATTACACTGGCCATTGAGGCCTCGTTCACCCAGCGACACAACGCCACGGAGCAGCCAGCGATTGTTACGCATGACCATTAGGCCACCGCCCGAATCCCCAACACATGGACCCGAGTCATCCTGATTGCCAGCACAGAGGGTCCTCTTGGAGATCTTTTGTGCGGTCACCCAGCTGGTTAGGCACTCCTCCCGAGTGACGATCTTTGATTCGGCGACTCGTGGAAACTGGGTCAACGTGTTGCCCATCTCATCTTTGCCCCAGCCCGCCACGTATCCTTTGGTGGCCACCGTTTGGCTATCGCTCACCTGCCACAGGCAAATCGGGCTAATTATATCATCGAAACTGCAAGAAATAAAGCAAATAATTCAATTTGCTGGATGGAAATGTTCGCTTCGCTGGGTCACCTACTCGACGGGTTTCTTCATGGTCACGATGGCCACATCTGCATCAGCCATCACACGTGTGGAAAACTCGGGATGGATCACAATAAGCTTCACCTCCCGCTTCTCCACACCGGCCTCTATGAAATCGTCCAGGTCGTAGCGACCCAATTCGATTTGGACGCGATCCTCCCGTATCTTGTACACACAATGGGCAGCGGTGATGACATGGTTCTGCGAAACCAGCGAACCGCCACATTTGAATTTCAATGAACGACGCTCCTTGTGATAGACTGCCGTCAGCCAGGGATACTGGCCACGTGGATATTCCCGGCCATGGTGAATGAAGGGCGTTGTGGTACCCTGGAATCCGCATATCTCAAATGCTTGGGGACTGAACCGATTAATTGGTGCCGGAGTGGTGAAACTTGGCTGGAACACAGGTGGAAATGTGGATGAGGGGGGAGGGGGAGGAGGCGGAGGGATAGGTCTGGCAGTTGTAGTGGCTGGATCAACTGGCCTAAACTCCCAGAGTTGAGGGACAGCCTGAGATGGAGTCCTTGGGGGCTCCACAACATCCGGAACTGCAGGCCACGATGGCCAACGAACTGGTGGCGGATCTCTACTACTTGTCACCACCGGTGGCAAGCGTTGCCATGGCAACTGACCAGTCTGATCGAAAAACAATGTCTGCACACTGACATCGGGCTGATCTCTGGCAAAGGGATTGAACACTGATGAAGTGGTCACTGGAGGTGGCCTTACACTCCCGCTAAAAGGAAGGTCATAGTAGCGATTGAAATAGCTATTTGGTGGCTTATCTGAAATTGGACATTGGATTAGAGACTATTAGAGGGCAGAGAGGGCAAAGAGATCACTCACATTCACTGGCAGTGCAGAGAGCGGCATCATTGAAGGCTAAGCGCGTCAGTTTCGGCAATACATTGGTTTTCGAATCCGGCGAAAGGCTTAACCGGAACTTTGCACCGACCACGTTCCTTCGCACAGTTTGCACATCGGGATACGGCAAAAGGTCACCGACAACTGCTTGCTGTGGAATGTGTAAATCTGAGATGTAAACAACTCGAAAACAATCTCTCTACCCGTACTTGGCACATACATTTTGCGCTGGTGTCTGCGAGAAACGTAGGTCCACGCGATTGCGGCCCTGCACCAGGGTGGGTAGCGTAACTTCTCCCTCAAAGCTGCCGCCGCCATTGTTCACATATTGAAAGAACTCGGAGCATGCGTTCTCCGGCAAGAGTTGAGCCCGGATTGTGGCCAGGTTGGCTATGGCTATGGCTATGATTAGCCACTTTAGCCCCATTGTGTAAGTGATTTGTTAGTGTCTTGTTCTGCTACCAATTGCTCACTGCGCACGCGACAAGCGTCGATGGATATTTAAATCGAGAGATTGCTCTCAGAAGCTTACCGAGTGATTGAGTCACTATGCTATGTGATCGAGGAACTGGTAATTCCGCCTCGTGCAGCGATCTTCATTGCTCTTGAGTGGAAGCCTCCCTCTGCGACTTAGCTTATTTAAATTCGACTCAGTTAATTGTTGTTATTTTTAAGCATCGCATCAACCTGACAAGCTCATCTTTTCCGGGCTCTCAGTCTACCCACCTGCTCTCCGACTGCACAGGACTACAAAGTCGAGGAAGCAAAGAAACTAGTGTTCCCTCTTCTAGTTGGTCCCTTTTAACTTGTCGTGTGACAGGCCCCCTCATAGGAAATATATAAATTCACTTTTCAAAGAAACATGAATTTCGACTATTTTAATGTGTTTGTTTTATTGACAATTTCTTATTTTTTATGGCCCAAAAGTGGCAACAATTTGCAACGTTTAAGAGGGGAGTGGGGGGGATTGAGTATTCCACATCAATTGCTATAAATACCTGTTTTTATGTGATAAGGGTGATTCACCTGTTTAAGGCAGTCTCGCGTTCTCGGGAATTATCTCACGATATTTTGCTCTATCCAGGTCAAGTGCCTAGCCACATCACAATAGATGACAAACCGAGTCAGATCACAGATATCGCCGCGACGCTGTGCCAGTGAGACAATTCCACGCACCATCCATCGATCGTTGCGCAATACCATGAGACCACCGCCCGAGTCTCCCAGACAGGGACCATGGGCCCGGCTGTTGCCCGCACAGAGAGTACGCGGCGTTAGGAAATCCTTGGCCGTCACCATTTCACGCAGGCATTCCTCTCTGGACACAGTCCGCACACTGACGGTCTTGGGGAAACGGGTCTCCTTGCCATTCTCATCCAGGCCCCAACCCGCCACGGCCGCCACATCGTTGTCATTCATGCCCAGGAAGGTGGTGGAGGTCCACAGGCAAATCGGCCTTATGTAGTTCGAGAATATCACAGTTTCGGTTAGTATCAATAGACCCAAATCCGAATCGGGCACCACATTGCCAATAAAGTCCGGGTGAGTGCGCACGCTTTGCACCCGCATCAGGGTAGCTCCATCCTCGGGATTCTTGTTGCGATCATGTCTGCCCAAGTAGACTCTCAGGCGATCGGGTTCCATGTTGTAGATGCAATGGGCAGCCGTGATCACCGTCCGCTTGGACACCAATGTGGTCACACATCGATAGACCAAGTCCGTGGTGCCCGAATAGAGGGCAGCAAGCCAGGGGAAGCGACCCCTGGGTAGGACTTCGCCGCCAGCCTGTAGAGCTGCAAATCCTTCCACTCCACAATCCGCAAAATCATTTTCCGGTGCGGAAACATGTATGGTCTCCGGCTTGAAGAACGCTTGCAGGAAGGGATTACTCTGCCATTGGTTGCCACCGCCTCCAGATGACTGTGCTGGTGGTGCTGGAGGCTGTGTTGGTGGGCGTGTTGGTGGCCGCGTTGGTGGTTGTGTTGGGGGTCGAGTTGGGGGACGAGTTGGTGGTTGTGTTGGTGGCGGAGCTGGCTTCTGAAACACCACCGTCTGATACACTGGCTGCTGCTGCACCACTTGATGATTATTATTATTATTGGTGGATACAGAGATGTGCTGTTTTCGGGTCATTGTGGTGGAGGGAGGTCCATCTGTTTAAAAAACAAAACAAACAAAGAAAACAAAGTGAAACCGGTTGTGAGAATCCATCGAAATGCAAATTGCAATTTATTCGAATTCTAAATGCCCTGCACTACTTCGGAAGCACTAGCAGCTAAGTAATTAATTATTAGTTAAGCTAGTTACTCCAGGTCTTTCCCCGGTTGGTTCATTGAAAATCCCCTCAAATATTCATTCGTCGTTTGGAGGGTACACACTTTGGAATTGCCCAAATCTATTTTCGTCTCCAATATGTATATTTACTCACATTCACTGGCCGTGCAAAAAACTTGTCCATTGAGTTCCACTCGCACTATTTTTGGCAATTCGTCATGGAAGTTATCGAAAGTCACATAGCTCTCGCCACGTCCACCGGCAAACATGTTCTCGTAGGCTTTCTCCTTGTTCGGATATGGCTGCAAGTTGCTGACAGTTCCAGCCTAAGAAATCAAAAAGAAAACTTACTTACTTATCACAATGGCCTACTAGTAGTAGGTCCATGTACTTTGGACATGTGCTCACCAGATTTGAGCCATGGGCCACAAAGCGTAGAACCCAATCCAAACTGGTTAGGCCATCCTGGGGGGGCGTGACACGACCTATCCACCGATCTCCCTGACGCTCATAGTGAAAGACACTGCCACAATTATTGGGTGAAAGACGCTGAGCTAGAGCTATGCCTAGACACAGACTTATTGCTAGGCCCAATGCGATGCTCATTGAACCGATGCTGATTGAAGCTGAACACATACTAAACGAGCTGGCTCATTTGATGATTAGCCAGCTCGAAGGCTGCGCCTGAAATCGGGTTCGAGGCGGCGGCATCGGCATCGGCAGCGGACGAGGCAGCACCGCGGCATGCAAGGCGATAAAGAGGCATCGCCAAGTTCTATGCAGGTTGTGGAACTCCCCCGACGGCAAATCAAATGCATTACTCTTACCAGCAATTGTGGCCTGGGAACAGGTTTAACGGGCTTTCCCCAGTTTTGACCGTTCGTTACAAGGCCAATCGGTCCAATGTTTATGCAAGAGATGTAAGAGAATCTTCTCTATCGGTTCAAAAGTCAATTTATTTTTGCAATTGAAATTTCAAATAGTTTTGCCATCTGAATGAATTCTTATCAGCAATGTTTTGCTCGATTATGAGTTGTTTTGTTTTGCTTTATTTTGAGTTTTATTCTAAATATAATATATAGTTGAGTGCTTGCTGCTGCTGGTGGCTCTCCACATCAAAAATCTCAAACTGGTTTGCCTAGATCATTGTGCTGAGCGAAACGAGTTATGAATAATTCTAATAACTTGTCTCACATTACGTATACGTCAGAGTGGCCCGCTCTCGTCCATAAATCTCTCTATCAAGCTATCGCTCCCTCTTTCTTTCTCTCTCACCCTCTCTCGCGAGTGTTTGAAAAAGTTTCAACAGTCGCCACAATTTTCGATTTCGTTTTTGGCTTTTTTAGAAGAAAAGTTTAAGTTCTTATCAGACGACAAGGCAACTTTTAATAATATAATGCAATGTTTATGCGAATGTGTATTGAAAATGATGTAGCAACAACGCATTCGCCAAACTTTTCACAACAAAACTCATATATATATATATATATAGAGAGAGGAGTATGGAAAAAACTCAAACTCAATTTTGGCTGCAAGCCCAAGTGTCTGCTGTGGCCCCATTGTTGTCGTAGCAAGGGCGGCTCCTCCTTCCTTCGCTGCCAGGAACTTTTATAATCAGTTCAAGTTTGTTAAGCTTTTGTGGTAATTTGTTGAGATTTGGAGCAAATTTTTCTTACGTTTCTCTGTTCTTATTTGCAGCAAATAAAATTATGTCTCACCCTCGGGCTGACAGCCAAAGCAAATGGGAACAGCAGCAACAACAGGACGAACGGACGAACGGACGAACGAACGGGCATTGGCATATTGAGACATCGATATCCGACCGACCGACGGCTGTTTGAGGTGTATGGGCTTCCGGTTAGCATGGCACATGGCGTAAGTCAGGAAGGGAAACGTCAGGAAATGCATGTTGCACGACTTTTGCCATGACAGCCACTCGACACACAAATTGTGCGGAATTTGCAGCGTATTGAGACCTAATTGGCGGCAAGACAGGGTACTTGAAGTCGATTGGTAATTTGCTCAGGGCTCAATTAGGAATTGTACAGCTGAAGGCCTGAGGCTGCCAACACAAATGTGTGTGTGTGTGTGTGTGTGAGAGTGTGGGAGAGTGTGTATGGGTTTATATAGCTCTAACTTCGTCGCAGAATTTTATAGGTATCGCAGGTGCAAAAGCCACGGCACTGCGAGAATACATAGACGAACGACTGGCTGCAGTCCTTGAGTAATTGCATCTTCTTGGCATGCTCAAGGCCCGACTGCAGCGAGCACTGCAATTCATCGTGCCACGAATTCTCCACACTCTCCTCTACTAACAGAGTATGAAAGACATTGAGCAAATGGAGATGACGTTCGACGCGTGGACATCGAACTAGCACCAGCATTTGTGTATACGGACGGAATTTGATCCAACGTTGGAAGTCATCAATGCATATTTCATTGCCCGCATCGATCAGCATCAGTTGGCAATTGTGGGCATTGATGTCCTGCAGAATATGCAGCTCCATGGGTCGTTTGAAACATTTCAACAAATCGGGTGTCAATTCGAAGCTAAACTTGGGCGTCTTCATAGTCCAGGGATATGAACGATTGGCAAAGCTATAGGCTAGCCTCTCGCGATGCTGCTCCTTTTCTCGCAGATGCTTCATCTCTTTATCCACTTGTCGTATGGCCAAAGATCCACGATTCTCATAGTCTCCATGAGCTGCATTGCTCATTTGCTCAGCAGCCTCATTGGCCGCAAGCTGTGCCGCCTCTTCGGAGGCTTCTTGCTTGTTGGCTGCCTCACAACAACGCATATCATGGGGCATCACATAGTCCGGATAGCCCACCTTGGCCAAGAATGTGTGCCAATGGAGTTGATTGAATTTCTCGGATGGCACGAAATAATCGGTTGCCTGGCTCTCAACACGACACTTATTCTCATCCAGCAAAACGGGCCAAAGGTCCTCGAAGAATGTGCTGCCCAATGTTCTGTGTGAGCTCCCCGTGCTCCCTTCCTCCTGGCAGCCGTCGTTGTTCTTGTTCATTTTGTCCACTTGGAATTTCTATTATTGTAAGTAATTTCGTGTGCTTTGTGACAATTCTGAGTATATGAGTATGTGTCTAAGTTCTATATAGATTTCATTTTGTATACGACAGTGTCACAATCACATGAAAAAACACTTTCCCCACTCACGTCTGTCTGCGGAATTCTTTTCAGTCATCCCACGAACCACTGTCTAACATATGCGCAACAATTTGGTTTTATTATCAGCACATAAATCAACTGCTGCTACTGTTGCTCTGATGATGACCTACTCGCCCTTTTATACTAGGTGTATACCCATTTTTAAAGGGTATATCAATTTCACATTCTCATCAACCTGTCTGTCGAGTTATTATAATCTTTAGCTCTACATTTAATTCCAATTTCTAATATTAAATGGCTGACATTTAGAAAATTGAAAGGGAAATTTAGATTAACTTTTTAGCCTGTTCATCTAAAATTATGGCTATATTGATTCGAATTTAATAAACTGTAATACAATATGTTAGTTGTGGGAAATCAATTGAAAAGGCTCACCCAAAAACTCTATTTTCGATCGAGTTAAACTCTTTTCACTTGGCATAGAGTATTTACTAGTCGGCTCCTAGAATTAGTGGGCGAACTTTTTGTTTTGTTTATATTTGTGCACAATTTATGCGCGCTCACAGCAATACCAGGACAACAACAACAACAACAAAAACATTATTACGAAAAAGAACAACAACAATTTGCGTAAATTTTATGACGTTTTCTGTCGTAGGTAGTCAATCCTCCCTCTGTCACCCCCTCCGTCACCACCATCGGCATTGCTATCGCCATTGCCGATCATTGTCATTTTATGAGCTAAACTGAGTTCTGTTTGATTTTTATGAAGGAAATGATGGTGAGGGGGAAAAAGATGGTCACGATTTTCATCATGCGCGAAAAGTGTGGAGTGGGGGGTGGGGGGTGTGGGGAACTGACAGAGAAGTAAGGAATTTTCGGGCTCATTAGCTTTTATGACTTTGATTTTATTGCCGCAGCATTGCTGATGCTGGCTGTGCTTTAATTTTAGCCATCGAAATCAAAAAACAAAACGTTCCATATCGCAATCGGCAAGGGGCGATCCACTCAATAATCGTTCCAAAATTCTTAAACATATCCTTAACTGTAACTTTGGAATATTTGACAAAGCACCTAAACATGTCCTGACGAAAATCTGCATGTCCTGCAGGTTTATGTCTAAAAAAAACATTTTTTTTTTTACATTTTTTACTATTTTTATTGGTATTAAGTTTTTGTTAAGATACAGTGGTTTTACAATAATTTAAACCCAATTTGAGTATGATTAAGAAGATTTTAAGAACCCAAATTATAACAAAAATGAGTTTTTTCTGAAATTTACATACATCGAAATTCCTGAGGGGGCTCGTCAAAATGGCCAAAAAATCAAAAAAAAACATAGATGTCATTATAACTTAGCCATTTCAGGGTCGATCCGGATATCCTTTGGTCAGATTGAAATCCGTTGTAAGCCGCGGCGAGTGTCACTATGAGATCCAGAAAGGTCCATCAGGGAGCTAAAACAAAAAGAATTTTGTGAATAGCAAAAAAAAAACTCCTTTGAAGAGTCAGGTAAAAAATTGACAGAGTTGATAGATTGCAAAATTGAGAATTTTTAAGGAGTTTTTGAACAATTTATAACTTACACATAGAGCAGCAAAAAACTAAAAATCCCCAGCAATCATTTAAACTTTTGATAGCATTTTAAAGTAGATAAAAATTCGATAAAAACTACATCAAAACTTTGAAAATCGGTCCTAATTTGTCCTAAATACAGCCTTAGGAAAATTTCAAATTTGACCAAACATTTTTTAATAACTGTTTCAAAATTTATGCAAAAGCCTCAACTTTACAAACCTCTAACTATGCCAATTTTTAACCGATTTTAAAAAGTCATGTCTTTTTTTGCTGCTCTGAATGTGAGTTATAAATTGGCATTCAAATCTAAAAATCTAATTTTGACCCCGTTTTTCAAAAATATTACAGTGTATACAAACCTCTAACTATGCCAATTTTTAACCGAAATAAAAACTAAAAACAAAATAAAAAAGAAAAACTAAAAGATAAAAACTAAGAAATAAAAAATATCAAAGAAGCTAACTTCGGCTATGCCAAAGTTTGTATTCCCTTGCAGCCCTAGACCATTGCATTTTATTTCCTAAAAAATTTTTTATTTCTTAATCGAATAAATAAATATTTTAAATACATTGGCCGGGGGCAGCCAATCGCCAAATAGTAAGCGTGCCAAGACAATGTAGCGATTGATATTCAAATTAACACACACACAAACGCAATGTTGACGCATACATATATGTGCTTCACTGCTTATACGTGCACTGCTTATATAGGCAAATTTTATATCGTCGAAATCAGCCATTATGTTTATTCGATTGTTTTGAAATTCACGCATATGATGTAATCCCTTTTTATTTATGTACGTAATCAGTTTGGACAAGATTGTTCAAAAAATAGAGAAGTTATTCGCATTTAACGTTTGTATTTGTATGGCAGCTATATGATATAGTTGTCCGATCTTATTCAAAATCGCAGATGAGCATGTGGCTGTATAGAAAAGCTTATATACGAACTTTGAATGCGATAGCTCTAAAACTGTGGGACTAGTTCGCGCAGCACCAGACAGACAGACGGACATGGCTATATCAACTCGTCTTCTCTTGCTGATCAAGAATATATATACTTTATGGGGTCGGAAACGATCCCTTCTATGCGTTTAAAATGCTATCAAAAGAATGGAATTAAAAAAAAAATCCATTCGATTTTTGAAAATTTTTACACTGTAATTTTTTTCAAAAATCGGGTCGAAATTAGTTTTTGAGATTTGAATGCCATTTTGTAATTAATATTTACAGCAGCAAAAAAAGACATGACAATTTGAAATTGACAAAAAATTGGCTAAGCTAGAGGTTTTCAAAGTTGAGTTTTTGCAAAATTTTGGCACAGATATTGCAATTTTTTTTTGTCAAAATTTAAATTTTCCTAATGCTGTATTTAGGACAATTTTCTACTGATTTTCAAAGTTTTAATGTAGTTTTTATCGAATTTTTATCTACTTTTAAATGCCACCAAAACTTTCAAAGAATGCACAGCTGGAGATTTTTGAGAATTTTTTGAAAAATTGTCTAATTTCGGTAAAAATTTCGATTTTTAGGCAATTTTCAACCGATTTCAATTTTTTTATCTTTTTCTTGTTGCATTTTTACATATTTTAAAATGCTATCAAAAGAATGGAATTAAAAAAAAAAAATTTCGACCCGACTTTTGAAAATTTTTACTGTAATTCTTTTCAAAAATCGGGTCGAAATTAGTTTTTTAGATTTGAATGCCAATTTATAACTCACATTCAGAGCAGCAAAAAAAGACACGACATTTTGAAATTGACCAAAAATTGGCTAAGCTAGAGGTTTTCAAAGTTGAGGTTTTTGCAAAATTTTGGCACAGATATTGCAATTTTTTTTGGGAAAATTGAAATTTTCCAAATGCTGTATTTACGACAATTTTCTACCGATTTTCAAAGTTTTGATGCAGTTTTTATCGACTTTTTATCTACTTTTAAATGCCATCAAAACTTTCAAAGAATGCACAGCTGGGGATTTTCGAGAATTTTTTGAAAAATTGTCTAATTTCGGTAAAAATTTCGATTTTTAGGCAATTTTCAACCGATTTCAATTTTTTTATCTTTTTTCTTTTTGCATTTTTACATATTTTAAAATGCTATCAAAAGAATGGAAATTAAAATAAAGTAAGTAAGTCGCCGGGCCGACTTGGATATACCATGCATTAGGTGAAGAGATATATATTAAATTTCTTTCAAATGTTATCTCTCTTATGTGGAAATGAGCACTTTAGCGCCCCCCGACCAAATCGGTGATTTGCAGCATATGCTATCTCGCTCTTTTTCGCGTGCATCTGCCTTGCACCGCTATGAGTGAAAAACGTTTCTATGTATAACTCGGCCATTTTTATTCCGATTCTTGTGATATTTGATGATAGATATACGTGACATGTATTAGTGTGCCAAATTAAATTACGATACGATAAATATTTCGGCTAAAAATCGAATTTTTCGAATTTCGGGGGCGGAGGGGGGCGTGGCCAAAATTTGAAACAAACTTGGTCTGCGTGCACACTGCACGCATCTAATGTCCAAATCCGAAAGCTCTATCTTTTATAGTTCCCGAGATATGGAGGCTCAAAATATTGTTTTTCAAATAGCGGGGGCGGAAGGGGGCGGGGAAAAAAAAAATAAACTCGATCTGCCTGCAGAGCAAACGGGTCTACATGCCAAGTTTGGTAGCTCTAGCTCTTATAGTCTCCGAGATCTCGATGATTCTTCAGACGGACAGACGGACAGACGGACAGACAGACGGACATGTCTCAATCGACTCGGCTATTGATACTGATCAAGAATATATATACTTTATAGGGTCGGAGAAGCTTCCTTCTCCCTGTTACATACATTTTGGCGACTTTAATATACCATTTCATTCTACGAATGCATGGTATAAAAAAATAAAGTAAGTCGCCGGGCCGACTTGGATATACCATGCATTAGGTGAAGAGATATATATTAAATTTCTTTCAAATGCTATATCCACTATATTCCACTCTTATGTGGAAACGAGCACTTTAGCGCCCCCCGACCAAATCGGTGATTTCCAGCATATGCTATCTCGCTCTTTTTCGCGTGCATCTGCCTTGCACCGCTATGAGTGAAAAACGTTTCTATGTATAACTCGGCCATTTTTATTCCGATTCTTGTGATATTTGGTGGAATGATAGATATACGTGACATGTATTAGTGTGCCAAATTAAATTACGATACGATAAATATTTCGATAAAAATCGAATTTTTCGAATTTCGGGGGCGGAAGGGGGCGTGGCCAAAATTTGAAACAAACTTGGTCTGCGTGCACACTGCACGCATCTAATGTCCAAATCCGAAAGCTCTATCTTTTATAGTTCCCGAGATATGGAGGCTCAAAATATTGTTTTTCAAATAGCGGGGGCGGAAGGGGGCGGGGCGAAAAAAAAAAATAAACTCGATCTGCCTGCAGAGCAAACGGGTCTACATGCCAAGTTTGGTAGCTCTAGCTCTTATAGTCTCCGAGATCTCGATGATTCTTCAGACGGACAGACGGACAGACGGACAGACGGACAGACAGACGGACATGTCTCAATCGACTCGGCTATTGATACTGATCAAGAATATATATACTTTATAGGGTCGGAGAAGCTTCCTTCTCCCTGTTACATACATTTTGGCGACTTTAATATACCATTTCATTCTACGAATGCATGGTATAAAAATTTCGACCCGATTTTTGAAAGTTTTTGCAGTGTATACACTGTAATTTTTTTCAAAAATCGGGTCGAAATTAGTTTTTTAGATTTAAATGCCAATTTATAACTCACATTCAGAGCAGCAAAAAAAGACATGACATTTTGAAATTGACCAAAAATTGGCTAAGCTAAAGGTTTTCAAAGTTGAGGCATTTGCAAAAATTTTGGCACATATATTGAAATTTTTTTTGGTAAAATTGAAATTTTCCAAATGCTGTATTTACGACAATTTTCTACCGATTTTCAAAGTTTTGATGCAGTTTTTATCGAATTTTTATCTACTTTTAAATGCCATCAAAACTTTCAAAGAATGCACAGCTGGGGATTTTTGAGAATTTTTTGAAAAATTGTCTAATTTCGGTAAAAATTTCGATTTTCCCTAAGCTGTATTTTAGGCAATTTTCGACCGATTTCAATTTTTTTATCTTTTTCTTGTTGCATTTTTACATATTTTAAAATGCTATCAAAAGAATGGAAATTAAAAAAAAAAAATTTCGACCCGATTTTTGAAAATTTTTACAGTGTATACACTGTAATTTTTTTCAAAAATCGGTTCAAAATTTGTTTGTGAGATTTGAATGCCATTTTATAATTAACATTTAGAGCTGCAAAAAAAGACATGACTTTTTGAAATCGGCCAAAAATTGGCATAGTTAGAGGTTTGCAAAGTTGAGGTTTTTGCATAAATTTTAGAACAGTTATTAAAAAATCTTTAATCAAAATTGAAATTTTCCTAAGGCTGTATTTAGGACAAATTAGGACTGATTTTCAAAGTTTTGATGTAGTTTTTATCGAATTTTTATCTACTTTAAAATGCCATCAAAACTTTAAATGATTGCAAGGCTGGAGATTTTTGAAAATTTTTTGAAAAGTTGTTTCATTTTGGTTAAAATTTCGATTTTCCTTAGGCTGTAGTTTAGACAATTTTCAACCGATTTCAAAATGTTTTATCTATTTCTAATTAAATTTTTACATACATAAAATGCCATCAAAAGATTAGAGTTTTGGAAAAAAAAATTTCGACTCGATTTTTGAAAATTTTTACAGTGTAATTTTTTTCAAAAATCGGGTCAAAATTAGTTTTTGAGATTTGAATGCCATGGACATGGTTTTTTGAAATCGGCCAAAAATTGGCATAGTTAGAGGTTGCAAAGTTAATTGTTTTGCATTAATTTTGGAAGAATTATAGAACAAAAATTTTGATTTTCTTATTAATAGAAATTTGGAAATTTTCCAGATTTTCAAAGTTTTAATGTATTTATTTAAAATTTATAATTTTATTTATATTATTAAAAATTACTATTTAAAATTCAATATAAAATTTAATCATAAATTTAATTTAACATTTAATTTAAAATTTAATGTAACAATTTTATGTTTAATTTAAAAAAAAAAAATAGCAATTAAAAAATAAAAACTAAAAATGAAAAATACAAAATAAAAACTTAAAAAAAAATAAAAACCAAACATTAAAAAAAAACTTAAAAATAAAAACTAAAACTAAAAAATAAAAAATAAAAACTAAAAAATGAAATATACAAAATAAAAACTTAAAAAAAATAAAAATTAAAAAAAAATTAAAAATAAAAACTAAAAAAAAAAATTAAAAATAAAAACTAAAAAATAAAAAATTAAAACTAAAAAAAAAAAAAAAATTAAAAAATAAAAACTTAAACATAAAAACTAAAAAAAAAAATTAAAAATAAAAACTAAAAAATAAAAAATTAAAACTAAAAATAAAAAAAAAATAAAAAAAAATTAAAACATAAAAACTTAAACATAAAAACTAAAAAAAAAAAAACAAAAACTAAAAAAATAAAAAATAAAAACTAAAAAAAAACTAAAAAATAAAAACTAAACTAAGAAACTAAAAAATAAATAAAAAGAAAAAACTAAAAAATAAAATAAAAAATAAAAACAAAATTTATAACTAAAAAAAATGAAAAAGAAAAACTAAAAAATAAAAAATTACAACTCAAAAATAAAAAAAAAATAAAGAACTAAAAATAAAATTAAAATATAAAAACTAAAAAATAAAAATTAAAAAATAAAATTTAAAAAATAAATACTAAAAAATAAAAAAAAAAAAAAACTAAAACATAAAATTAAAAATTAAAAAATAAAAATTAAAAAATAAAAAATAAAAACTAAAACTAAAAAATAAAATTAAAAAATAAAATTAAAAATTAAATTTAAAAAATAAATTTTAAAAATAAAAACTAAAAAATAAAAGTTAATTAAAAACTAAAAAATAAAAACTAAAAAATAAAAAACTAAAAAATAAAATTAAAAAATAAAAACTAAAAATAAAAACTAAAAAATAAAATTAAAAATAAAAACTAAAAAATAAAAAATAAATTTAAAAAATAAAAAATAAAAACTAAAAAATAAAATTAAAAAATAAAATTAAAAATAAAATTAAAAAAATAAATTTAAAAAATAAAAATTAAAAAATAAAATATAAAAAATAAAAACTAAAAAATAAAAAACTAAAAAATAAAATTTAAAAATAAAATTTAAAAAATAAAAACTAAAAAATAAAATTAAAAAAATAAAATTAAAAATAAAAACTAAAAAATAAATTTAAAAAATAAAAATTAAAAACTAAAAAATAAAATTAAAAAATAAAATTAAAAAATAAAAACTAACAAATAAAAACTAAAAAATAAAAACTAAAAAATAAAATTAAAAATTAAAAATTAAAAAATAAAAAATAAAAACTAAAAATAAAAAATAAAACTAAAAAATAAAATTAAAAATAAAAACTAAAAAATAAATTTAAAAAATAAAAAATAAAAAATAAAAACTAAAAAATAAAATTAAAAAATAAAATTAAAAAATAAAATTAAAAATAAAATTTAAAAAATAAATATAAAAAATAAAAACTAAAAAATAAAAGTTAATTAAAAACTAAAAAATAAAAACTAAAAAATAAAAAACTAAAAAATAAAATTAAAAAATTAAAATTAAAAAATAAAAATTAAAAAATAAAATATAAAAAATAAAAACTAAAAAATAAAATTAAAAAATAAAATTTAAAAATAAAATTGAAAAAATAAAATTGAAAAAATAAAAAATAAAATTAAAAAATAAAAACTAACAAATAAAAACTAAAGGTCAAAGGTCAAAGGTTAAAGGTTAAAGGTCAAACTATGAAAATTTTCAAATTTTGACCTGTTAAAGGTCAAAGGTTAAAGGTCAAAGTTCAAAGGTCAAAGTTCAAAGGTCAAACTTTGAAAATTTTCAAGTTTTTACCTGTTAAAGGTTAAAGGTCAAAGTTCAAAGGTCAAAGTTCAAAGGTCAAACTATACAAATTTCCAAATTTTGACCTGTTAAAGGTCAAAGGTTAAAGGTCAAAGGTTAAAGGTCAAAGGTTAAAGGTCAAAGGTTAAAGGTCAAACGTCAAAATTTGAAAATTTTCAAAGTTAAAGGTCAAAGGTCAAAGGTTAAAGGTCAAACTTTGAAAATTTTCAAATTTTGACCTTTGACCTTTAACCTTTGACCTTTGAACTTTGACCTTTGAACTTTGACCTTTCACAGGTCAAAATTTGAAAATTTTCAAAGTTTGACCTTTGAACTTTGACCTTTGACCTTTAACCTTTGACCTTTGACCTTTAACCTTTGACCTTTAACAGGTCAAAATTTGAAAATTTTCATAGTTTGACCTTTGACCTTTAACCTTTGACCTTTATTTTTTATTTTTAAGTTTTTATTTTTTAGTTTTTATTTGTCAGTTTTTATTTTTTAATTTTATTTTTTAGTTTTTATTTTTTAAATTTTATTTTTTAATTTTATTTTTATTTTTTATATTTTATTTTTTAATTTTTATTTTTTAATTTTAACTTTTTAATTTTATTTTTTAGTTTTTTATTTTTTAGTTTTTATTTTTTAGTTTTTAATTAACTTTTATTTTTTAAATTTATTTTTTAAATTTTATTTTTAAATTTTATTTTTTAGTTTTTATTTTTAATTTTATTTTTAATTTTATTTTTTAGTTTTATTTTTTATTTTTAGTTTTTATTTTTTAATTTTTAATTTTATTTTTTAGATTTTTTTTGTTTTTATTTTTTGGTTTTTATTTTTAATTTTATTTTTTAGTTTTATTTTTTATTTTTAGTTTTTATTTTTTATTTTATTTTTTATTTTATTTTTTAGTTTTATTTTTTATTTTTAGTTTTTATTTTTTAATTTTTAATTTTATTTTTTAGATTTTTTTGTTTTTATTTTTTGGTTTTTATTTTTAATTTTATTTTTTAGTTTTATTTTTTATTTTTAGTTTTTATTTTTTATTTTATTTTTTATTTTATTTTTTAGTTTTATTTTTTATTTTTAGTTTTTATTTTTTAATTTTTAATTTTATTTTTTAGATTTTTTTTGTTTTTATTTTTTAGTTTTTATTTTTAATTTTATTTTTTAGTTTTATTTTTAATTTTATTTTTTAGTTTTATTTTTTTTATTTTTAGTTTATATTTTTTATTTTTTAATTTTTAATTTTATTTTTTTGATTTTTTTTGTTTTTATTTTTTAGTTTTTATTTTTTTTTTAGTTTTTATTTTTTATTTTTTTTTTAGTTTTTATTTTTTTTAGTTATAAATTTTGTTTTTATTTTTTAGTTTTTATTTTTTAGTTTCTATTTTTTTTTTAGTTTTTATTTGTAATTTTTTTTAGTTCTTTATTTTTTTTTATTTTTTAGTTTGTATTTTTTAGTTTTAATTTTTTATTTTTTAGTTTTTATTTTTCATTTTTTTTTAGTTTTTATTTTTTTTAAATTTTTTTTTTATTTTTTTTTTTTTTTTTTTTTTTTTTTTTTTTTATTTTTTAGTTTTAGTTTTTATTTTTTAGTTTTTTTTTAATGTTTGGTTTTTATTTTTTTTTTTAGTTTTTATTTTTTTTTTTTTTTTAAATTAAACATAAAATTATTACATTAAATTTTAAATTAAATGTTAAATTAAATTTATGATTAAATTTTATATTTATTATAAATTTTTAGTTTTAGTTTTTATTTTTAAGTTTTATTTTTTAGTTTTTTTTAATGTTTGGTTTTTATTTTTTTTTAGTTTTTATTTTTTATTTTTTTTTTAAATTAAACATAAAATTATTACATTAAATTTTAAATTAAATGTTAAATTAAATTTATGATTAAATTTTATATTTATTATAAATTTTTAGTTTTAGTTTTTATTTTTAAGTTTTATTTTTTAGTTTTTTTTAATGTTTGGTTTTTTATTTTTTTTTAGTTTTTATTTTTTATTTTTTTTTTTAAATTAAACATAAAATTATTACATTAAATTTTAAATTAAATGTTAAATTAAATTTATGATTAAATTTTATATTTATTATAAATTTTTAGTTTTAGTTTTTATTTTTAAGTTTTATTTTTTAGTTTTTTTTAATGTTTGGTTTTTATTTTTTTTTTAGTTTTTATTTTTTATTTTTTTTTTAAATTAAACATAAAATTATTACATTAAATTTTAAATTAAATGTTAAATTAAATTTACGATTAAATTTTATATTAAATTTTATATAATAATTTTAAATAATATAAATAAAATTATAAATTTTAAATAAATACATTAAAACTTTGAAAATCTGGAAAATTTCCAAATTTCCATTAATAAGAAAATCCAAATTTTTTTTTCTATAATTGTTCCAAAATTAATGCAAAACAATCAACTTTGCAAACCTCTATGAAACAACTTTTCAAAAAATTTTCAAAAATCTCCAGCCTTGCAATCATTTAAAGTTTTGATGGCATTTTAAAGTAGATAAAAATTCGATAAAAACTACATCAAAACTTTGAAAATCAGTCCTAATTTGTCCTAAATACAGCCTTAGGAAAATTTCAATTTTGATTAAAGATTTTTTAATAACTGTTCTAAAATTTATGCAAAAACCTCAACTTTGCAAACCTCTAACTATGCCAATTTTTGGCCGATTTCAAAAAGTCATGTCTCTTTTTGCTGCTCTAAATGTTAATTATAAAATGGCATTCAAATTTCAAAAACTAATTTTGACCCGATTTTTGAAAAAAATTACAGTGTATACACTGTAAAAATTTTCAAACATAGAGTCGAAATTTTTTTTCCCAAAACTCTAATCTTTTGATGGCATTTTAAAGTATGTAAAAATGTAATTAGAAATAGATAAAACATTTTGAAATCGGTTGAAAATTGTCTAAAATACAGCCCAAGAAAAATCGAAATTTTGACCAAAATTATATAATTTTTCAAAAAATTTTCAAAAATCTCCAGCCTTCCAATCATTTAAAGTTTTGGTGGCATTTTAAAGTAGATAAAAATTCGATAAAAACTACTTCAAAACTTTGAAAATCGATGGAAAATTGTCCTAAATACAGCCTTAGGAAAATTTCAATTTTGATTAAAGATTTTTTTATAACTGTTCCAAAATTTATGCAAAAACCTCAACTTTGCAAACCTCCAACTATGCCAATTTTTGGCCGATTTCAAAAAGTCATGTCTCTTTGTGCTGCTCTAAATGTTAATTATAAAATGGCATTCAAATCTCAAAAACTAATTTTGACCCGATTTTTGAAAAAAAATTACAGTGTATACACTGTAAAAATTTTCAAAAATCGAGTCGAAATTTTTTTTCCCAAAACTCTAATCTTTTGATGGCATTTTAAAGTATGTAAAAATGTAATTAGAAATAGATAAAACATTTTGAAATCGGTTGAAAATTGTCTAAAATACAGCCCAAGAAAAATCGAAATTTTGACCAAAATTATATAATTTTTCAAAAAATTTTCAAAAATCCCCAGCCTTGCAATCATTTAAAGTTTTGATGGCATTTTAAAGTAGATAAAAATTCGATAAAAACTACATCAAAACTTTGAAAATCGATGGAAAATTGTCCTAAATACAGCCTTAGGAAAATTTCAAAAACTTGTTTAGACCCGATTTTTGAAAAAAATTACAGTGTATACACTGTAAAAATTTTCAAACATAGAGTCGAAATTTTTTTTCCTAAAACTCTAATCTTTTGATGGCATTTTAAAGTATGTAAAAATGTAATTAGAAATAGATAAAACATTTTGAAATCGGTTGAAAATTGTCTAAAATACAGCCCAAGAAAAATCGAAATTTTTACCAAAATTATATAATTTTTCAAAAAATTTTCAAAAATCTCCAGCCTTCCAATCATTTAAAGTTTTGGTGGCATTTTAAAGTAGATAAAAATTCGATAAAAACTACATCAAAACTTTGAAAATCGATGGAAAATTGTCCTAAATACAGCCTTAGGAAAATTTAAATTTTGATTAAAGATTTTTTAATAACTGTTCCAAAATTTATGCAAAAACCTCAACTTTGCAAACCTCTAACTATGCCAATTTTTGGCCGATTTCAAAAAGTCATGTCTTTTTTTGCTGCTCTAAATGTTAATTATAAAATGGCATTCAAATATCAAAAACTAATTTTGACCCGATTTTTGAAAAAAATTGCAGTGTATACACTGTAAAAATTTTCAAAAATCGAGTCGAAATTTTTTTTCCAATAAAATGATGGCATTTTAAAGTATGTAAAAATTTAATTAGAAATAGATAAAACATTTTGAAATCGGTTGAAAATTGTCTAAAATACAGCCCAAGAAAAATCGAAATTTTGACCAAAATTATATAATTTTTCAAAAAATTTTCAAAAATCTCCAGCGTTGCAATCATTTAAAGTTTTGATGGCATTTTAAAGTAGATAAAAATTCGATAAAAACTACATCAAAACTTTGAAAATCGATGGAAAATTGTTCTAAATACAGCCTTGGGAAAATTTCAATTTTGACTAAAGATTTTTTAATAACTGTTCCAAAATTTATGCAAAAACCTCAACTTTGCAAACCTCTAACTATGCCAATTTTTGGCCGATTTCAAAAAGTCATGTCTTTTTTTGCTGCTCTAAATGTTAATTATAAAATGGCATTCAAATCTCAAAAACTAATTTTGACCCGATTTTTGAAAAAAATTGCAGTGTATACACTGTAAAAATTTTCAAAAATCGGGTCGAAATTTTTTTCCCAAAACTCTAATCTTTTGATGGCATTTTAAAGTATGTAAAAATGTAATTAGAAATAGATAAAACATTTTGAAATCGGTTGAAAATTGTCTAAAATACAGCCCAAGAAAAATCGAAATTTTGACCAAAATTATGTAATTTTTCAAAAAATTTTCAAAAATCTCCAGCCTTCCAATCATTTAAAGTTTTGGTGGCATTTTAAAGTAGATAAAAATTCGATAAAAACTACATCAAAACTTTGAAAATCGATGGAAAATTGTCCTAAATACAGCCTTAGGAAAATTTCAATTTTGATTAAAGATTTTTTAATAACTGTTCCAAAATTTATGCAAAAACCTCAACTTTGCAAACCTCTAACTATGCCAATTTTTGGCCGATTTAAAAAGTCATGTCTCTTCTTTTCAAAAATTTTTGAAAAAAATTACAGTGTATACACTGTAAAAATTTTCAAAAATCGAGTCGAAATTTTTTTTCCCAAAACTCTAATCTTTTGATGGCATTTTAAAGTATGTAAAAATTTAATTAGAAATAGATAAAACATTTTGAAATCGGTTGAAAATTGTCTAAAATACAGCCCAAGAAAAATCGAAATTTTGACCAAAATTATATAATTTTTCAAAAAATTTTCAAAAATCTCCAGCGTTGCAATCATTTAAAGTTTTGATGGCATTTTAAAGTAGATAAAAATTCGATAAAAACTACATCAAAACTTTGAAAATCGATGGAAAATTGTCCTAAATACAGCCTTAGGAAAATTTCAATTTTGATTAAAGATTTTTTAATAACTGTTCCAAAATTTATGCAAAAACCTCAACTTTGCAAACCTCTAACTATGCCAATTTTTGGCCGATTTCAAAAAGTCATGTCTTTTTTTGCTGCTCTAAATGTTAATTATAAAATGGCATTCAAATTTCAAAAACTAATTTTGACCCGATTTTTTAAAAAAATTACAGTGTATACACTGTAAAAATTTTCAAAAATCGAGTCGAAATTTTTTTCCCAAAACTCTAATCTTTTGATGGCATTTTAAAGTATGTAAAAATGTAATTAGAAATAGATAAAACATTTTGAAATCGGTTGAAAATTGTCTAAACTACAGCCTAAGGAAAATCGAAATTTTAACCAAAATGAAACAACTTTTCAAAAAATTTTCAAAAATCTCCAGCCTTGCAATCATTTAAAGTTTTGATGGCATTTTAAAGTAGATAAAGATTCGATAAAAACTACATCAAAACTTTGAAAATCGATGGAAAATTGTCCTAAATACAGCCTTAGGAAAATTTCAATTTTGATTAAAGATTTTTTAATAACTGTTCCAAAATTTATGCAAAAACCTCAACTTTGCAAACCTCTAACTATGCCAATTTTTGTCCGATTTCAAAAAGTCATGTCTTTTTTTGCTGCTCTAAATGTTAATTATAAAATGGCATTCAAATTTCAAAAACTAATTGTGACCCGATTTTTGAAAAAAATTACAGTGTATATATACACTGTAAAAATTTTCAAAAATCGAGTCGAAATTTTTTTTCCCAAAACTCTAATCTTTTGATGGCATTTTAAAGTATGTAAAAATTTAATTAGAAACAGATAAAACATTTTGAAATCGGTTGAAAATTGTCTAAAATACAGCCCAAGAAAAATCGAAATTTTGACCAAAATTATATAATTTTTCAAAAAATTTTCAAAAATCTCCAGCGTTGCAATCATTTAAAGTTTTGATGGCATTTTAAAGTAGATAAAAATTCGATAAAAACTACATCAAAACTTTGAAAATCGATGGAAAATTGTTCTAAATACAGCCTTAGGAAAATTTCAATTTTGACTAAAGATTTTTTAATAACTGTTCCAAAATTTATGCAAAAACCTCAACTTTGCAAACCTCTAACTATGCCAATTTTTGGCCGATTTCAAAAAGTCATGTCTCTTTGTGCTGCTCTAAATGTTAATTATAAAATGGCATTCAAATCTCAAAAACTAATTTTGACCCGATTTTTGAAAAAAATTACAGTGTATACACTGTAAAAATTTTCAAAAATCGAGTCGAAATTTTTTTCCCAAAACTCTAATCTTTTGATGGCATTTTAAAGTATGTAAAAATGTAATTAGAAATAGATAAAACATTTTGAAATCGGTTGAAAATTGTCTAAACTACAGCCTAAGGAAAATCGAAATTTTAACCAAAATGAAACAACTTTTCAAAAAATTTTCAAAAATCTCCAGCCTTGCAATCATTTAAAGTTTTGATGGCATTTTAAAGTAGATAAAAATTCGATAAAAACTACATCAAAACTTTGAAAATCAGTCCTAATTTGTCCTAAATACAGCCTTAGGAAAATTTCAATTTTGATTAAAGATTTTTTTATAACTGTTCCAAAATTTATGCAAAAACCTCAACTTTGCAAACCTCTAACTATGCCAATTTTTGGCCGATTTCAAAAAGTCATGTCTCTTTTTGCTGCTCTAAATGTTAATTATAAAATGGCATTCAAATTTCAAAAATAATTTTGACCCGATTTTTGAAAAAAATTACAGTGTATATATACACTGTAAAAATTTTCAAAAATCGAGTAGAAATTATTTTTTCCAAAACTCTAATCTTTTGATGGCATTTTAAAGTATGTAAAAATGTAATTAGAAATAGATAAAACATTTTGAAATCGGTTGAAAATTGTCTAAACTACAGCCTAAGGAATATCGAAATTTTAACCAAAATGAAACAACTTTTCAAAAAATTTTCAAAAATTTCCAGCCTTGCAATCATTTAAAGTTTTGATGGCATTTTAAAGTAGATAAAAATTCGATAAAAACTACATCAAAACTTTGAAAATCAGTCCTAATTTGTCCTAAATACAGCCTTAGGATAATTTCAATTTTGATTAAAGATTTTTTAATAACTGTTCCTAAATTTATGCAAAAACCTCAACTTTGCAAACCTCTAACTATGCCAATTTTTGGCCGATTTCAAAAAGTCATGTCTTTTTTTGCTGCTCTAAATGTTAATTATAAAATGGCATTCAAATCTCAAAAACTAATTTTGACCCGATTTTTGAAAAAAATTACAGTGTATACACTGTAAAAATTTTCAAAAATCGAGTAGAAATTATTTTTTCCAAAACTCTAATCTTTTGATGGCATTTTAAAGTATGTAAAAATGTAATTAGAAATAGATAAAACATTTTGAAATCGGTTGAAAATTGTCTAAAATACAGCCCAAGAAAAATCGAAATTTTGACCAAAATTATATAATTTTTCAAAAAATTTTCAAAAATCTCCAGCGTTGCAATCATTTAAAGTTTTGATGGCATTTTAAAGTAGATAAAAATTCGATAAAAACTACATCAAAACTTTGAAAATCGATGGAAAATGGTCCTAAATACAGCCTTAGGAAAATTTCAATTTTGATTAAAGATTTTTTAATAACTGTTCCAAAATTTATGCAAAAACCTCAACTTTGCAAACCTCTAACTATGCCAATTTTTGGCCGATTTCAAAAAGTCATGTCTCTTTGTGCTGCTCTAAATGTTAATTATAAAATGGCATTCAAATCTCAAAAACTAATTTTGACCCGATTTTTGAAAAAAATTACAGTGTATACACTGTAAAAATTTTCAAAAATCGAGTCGAAATTTTTTTCCCAAAACTCTAATCTTTTGATGGCATTTTAAAGTATGTAAAAATGTAATTAGAAATAGATAAAACATTTTGAAATCGGTTGAAAATTGTCTAAACTACAGCCTAAGGAAAATCGAAATTTTAACCAAAATGAAACAACTTTTCAAAAAATTTTCAAAAATCTCCAGCCTTGCAATCATTTAAAGTTTTGATGGCATTTTAAAGTAGATAAAAATTCGATAAAAACTACATCAAAACTTTGAAAATCAGTCCTAATTTGTCCTAAATACAGCCTTAGGAAAATTTCAATTTTGATTAAAGATTTTTTTATAACTGTTCCAAAATTTATGCAAAAACCTCAACTTTGCAAACCTCTAACTATGCCAATTTTTGGCCGATTTCAAAAAGTCATGTCTCTTTTTGCTGCTCTAAATGTTAATTATAAAATGGCATTCAAATTTCAAAAATAATTTTGACCCGATTTTTGAAAAAAATTACAGTGTATATATACACTGTAAAAATTTTCAAAAATCGAGTAGAAATTATTTTTTCCAAAACTCTAATCTTTTGATGGCATTTTAAAGTATGTAAAAATGTAATTAGAAATAGATAAAACATTTTGAAATCGGTTGAAAATTGTCTAAACTACAGCCTAAGGAATATCGAAATTTTAACCAAAATGAAACAACTTTTCAAAAAATTTTCAAAAATTTCCAGCCTTGCAATCATTTAAAGTTTTGATGGCATTTTAAAGTAGATAAAAATTCGATAAAAACTACATCAAAACTTTGAAAATCAGTCCTAATTTGTCCTAAATACAGCCTTAGGATAATTTCAATTTTGATTAAAGATTTTTTAATAACTGTTCCTAAATTTATGCAAAAACCTCAACTTTGCAAACCTCTAACTATGCCAATTTTTGGCCGATTTCAAAAAGTCATGTCTTTTTTTGCTGCTCTAAATGTTAATTATAAAATGGCATTCAAATCTCAAAAACTAATTTTGACCCGATTTTTGAAAAAAATTACAGTGTATACACTGTAAAAATTTTCAAAAATCGAGTAGAAATTATTTTTTCCAAAACTCTAATCTTTTGATGGCATTTTAAAGTATGTAAAAATGTAATTAGAAATAGATAAAACATTTTGAAATCGGTTGAAAATTGTCTAAACTACAGCCTAAGGAAAATCGAAATTTTAACCAAAATGAAACAACTTTTCAAAAAATTTTCAAAAATCTCCAGCCTTGCAATCATTTAAAGTTTTGGTGGCATTTTAAAGTAGATAAAAATTCGATAAAAACTACATCAAAACTTTGAAAATCGATGGAAAATGGTCCTAAATACAGCCTTAGGAAAATTTCAATTTTGATTAAAGATTTTTTAATAACTGTTCTAAAATTTATGCAAAAACCTCAACTTTGCAAACCTCTAACTATGCCAATTTTTGGCCGATTTCAAAAAGTCATGTCTTTTTTTGCTGCTCTAAATGTTAATTATAAAATGGCATTCAAATCTCAAAAACTAATTTTGACCCGATTTTTGAAAAAAATTACAGTGTATACACTGTAAAAATTTTCAAAAATCGAGTAGAAATTTTTTTTTTCCAAAACTCTAATCTTTTGATGGCATTTTAAAGTATGTAAAAATGTAATTAGAAATAGATAAAACATTTTGAAATCGGTTGAAAATTGTCTAAACTACAGCCTAAGGAAAATCGAAATTTTAACCAAAATGAAACAACTTTTCAAAAAATTTTCAAAAATCTCCAGCCTTGCAATCATTTAAAGTGTTGATGGCATTTTAAAGTAGATAAAAATTCGATAAAAACTACATCAAAACTTTGAAAATCAGTCCTAATTTGTCCTAAATACAGCCTTAGGAAAATTTCAATTTTGATTAAAGATTTTTTAATAACTGTTCTAAAATTTATGCAAAAACCTCAACTTTGCAAACCTCTAACTATGCCAATTTTCGGCCGATTTCAAAAAGTCATGTCTTTTTTTGCTGCTCTAAATGTTAATTATAAAATGGCATTCAAATCTCAAAAACTAATTTTGACCCGATTTTTGAAAAAAATTACAGTGTATACACTGTAAAAATTCTCAAACATAGAGTCGAAATTTTTTTTCCCAAAACTCTAATCTTTTGATGGCATTTTAAAGTATGTAAAAATGTAATTAGAAATAGATAAAACATTTTGAAATCGGTTGAAAATTGTCTAAAATACAGCCCAAGAAAAATCGAAATTTTGACCAAAATTATATAATTTTTCAAAATATTTTCAAAAATCTCCAGCCTTCCAATCATTTAAAGTTTTGGTGGCATTTTAAAGTAGATAAAAATTCGATAAAAACTACATCAAAACTTTGAAAATCGATGGAAAATTGTCCTAAATACAGCCTTAGGAAAATTTCAATTTTGATTAAAGATTTTTTAATAACTGTTCCAAAATTTATGCAAAAACCTCAACTTTGCAAACCTCTAACTATGCCAATTTTTGGCCGATTTCAAAAAGTCATGTCTTTTTTTGCTGCTCTAAATGTTAATTATAAAATGGCATTCAAATTTCAAAAACTAATTTTGACCCGATTTTTGAAAAAAATTACAGTGTATACACTGTAAAAATTTTCAAAAATCGAGTCGAAATTTTTTTTCCCAAAACTCTAATCTTTTGATGGCATTTTAAAGTATGTAAAAATTTAATTAGAAATAGATAAAACATTTTGAAATCGGTTGAAAATTGTCTAAAATACAGCCCAAGAAAAATCGAAATTTTGACCAAAATTATATAATTTTTTAAAAAATTTTCAAAAATCTCCAGCGTTGCAATCATTTAAAGTTTTGATGGCATTTTAAAGTAGATAAAAATTCGATAAAAACTACATCAAAACTTTGAAAATCGATGGAAAATTGTTCTAAATACAGCCTTAGGAAAATTTCAATTTTGACTAAAGATTTTTTAATAACTGTTCCAAAATTTATGCAAAAACCTCAACTTTGCAGACCTCTAACTATGCCAATTTTTGGCCGATTTCAAAAAGTCATGTCTTTTTTTGCTGCTCTAAATGTTAATTATAAAATGGCATTCAAATCTCAAAAACTAATTTTGACCCGATTTTTGAAAAAAAATAACAGTGTATACACTGTAAAAATTTTCAGAAATCGAGTCGAAATTTTTTTTCCCAAAACTCTAATCTTTTGATGGCATTTTAAAGTATGTAAAAATGTAATTAGAAATAGATAAAACATTTTGAAATCGGTTGAAAATTGTCTAAAATACAGCCCAAGAAAAATCGAAATTTTGACCAAAATTATATAATTTTTCAAAATATTTTCAAAAATCTCCAGCCTTCCAATCATTTAAAGTTTTGGTGGCATTTTAAAGTAGATAAAAATTCGATAAAAACTACATCAAAACTTTGAAAATCGATGGAAAATTGTCCTAAATACAGCCTTAGGAAAATTTCAATTTTGATTAAAGATTTTTTAATAACTGTTCCAAAATTTATGCAAAAACCTCAACTTTGCAAACCTCTAACTATGCCAATTTTTGGCCGATTTCAAAAAGTCATGTCTTTTTTTGCTGCTCTAAATGTTAATTATAAAATGGCATTCAAATTTCAAAAACTAATTTTGACCCGATTTTTGAAAAAAATTACAGTGTATACACTGTAAAAATTTTCAAAAATCGAGTCGAAATTTTTTTCCCAAAACTCTAATCTTTTGATGGCATTTTAAAGTATGTAAAAATTTAATTAGAAATAGATAAAACATTTTGAAATCGGTTGAAAATTGTCTAAAATACAGCCCAAGAAAAATCGAAATTTTGACCAAAATTATATAATTTTTTAAAAAATTTTCAAAAATCTCCAGCGTTGCAATCATTTAAAGTTTTGATGGCATTTTAAAGTAGATAAAAATTCGATAAAAACTACATCAAAACTTTGAAAATCGATGGAAAATTGTTCTAAATACAGCCTTAGGAAAATTTCAATTTTGACTAAAGATTTTTTAATAACTGTTCCAAAATTTATGCAAAAACCTCAACTTTGCAGACCTCTAACTATGCCAATTTTTGGCCGATTTCAAAAAGTCATGTCTCTTTGTGCTGCTCTAAATGTTAATTATAAAATGGCATTCAAATCTCAAAAACTAATTTTGACCCGATTTTTGAAAAAAAATAACAGTGTATACACTGTAAAAATTTTCAGAAATCGAGTCGAAATTTTTTTTCCCAAAACTCTAATCTTTTGATGGCATTTTAAAGTATGTAAAATTGTAATTAGAAATAGATAAAACATTTTGAAATCGGTTGAAAATTGTCTAAACTACAGCCTAAGGAAAATCGAAATTTTAACCAAAATGAAACAACTTTTCAAAAAATTTTCAAAAATCTCCAGCCTTGCAATCATTTAAAGTTTTGGTGGCATTTTAAAGTAGATAAAAATTCGATAAAAACTACATCAAAACTTTGAAAATCGATGGAAAATTGTCCTAAATACAGCCTTAGGAAAATTTCAATTTTGATTAAAGATTTTTTAATAACTGTTCCAAAATTTATGCAAAAACCTCAACTTTGCAAACCTCTAACTATGCCAATTTTTGGCCGATTTCAAAAAGTCATGTCTTTTTTTGCTGCTCTAAATGTTAATTATAAAATGGCATTCAAATCTCAAAAACAAATTTTGACCCGATTTTTGAAAAAAATTACAGTGTATACACTGTAAAAATTTTCAAACATAGAGTCGAAATTTTTTTTCCCAAAACTCTAATCTTTTGATGGCATGTTAAAGTATGTAAAAATGTAATTAGAAATAGATAAAACATTTTGAAATCAGTTGAACATTGTCTAAAATACAGCCCAAGAAAAATAGAAATTTTGACCAAAATTATATAATTTTTCAAAATATTTTCAAAAATCTCCAGCCTTCCAATCATTTAAAGTTTTGGTGGCATTTTAAAGTAGATAAAAATTCGATAAAAACTACATCAAAACTTTGAAAATCGATGGAAAATTGTCCTAAATACAGCCTTAGGAAAATTTCAATTTTGATTAAAGATTTTTTAATAACTGTTCCAAAATTTATGCAAAAACCTCAACTTTGTAAACCTCTAACTATGCCAATTTTTGGCCGATTTCAAAAAGTCATGTCTTTTTTTGCTGCTCTAAATGTTAATTATAAAATGGCATTCAAATTTCAAAAACTAATTTTGACCCGATTTTTGAAAAAAATTACAGTGTATACACTGTAAAAATTTTCAAACATAGAGTCGAAATTTTTTTTCCCAAAACTCTAATCTTTTGATGGCATTTTAAAGTATGTAAAAATGTAATTAGAAATAGATAAAACATTTTGAAATCGGTTGAAAATTGTCTAAAATACAGCCCAAGAAAAATCGAAATTTTGACCAAAATTATATAATTTTTCAAAATATTTTCAAAAATCTCCAGCCTTCCAATCATTTAAAGTTTTGGTGGCATTTTAAAGTAGAGAAAAATTCGATAAAAACTACATCAAAACTTTGAAAATCGATGGAAAATTGTCCTAAATACAGCCTTAGGAAAATTTCAATTTTGATTAAAGATTTTTTAATAACTGTTCCAAAATTTATGCAAAAACCTCAACTTTGCAAACCTCTAACTATGCCAATTTTTGGCCGATTTCAAAAAGTCATGTCTTTTTTTGCTGCTCTAAATGTTAATTATAAAATGGCATTCAAATTTCAAAAACTAATTTTGACCCGATTTTTGAAAAATTTTACAGTGTATACACTGTAAAAATTTTCAAAAATCAAGTCGAAATTTTTTTTCCCAAAACTCTAATCTTTTGATGGCATTTTAAAGTATGTAAAAATGTAATTAGAAATAGATAAAACATTTTGAAATCGGTTGAAAATTGTCTAAAATACAGCCCAAGAAAAATCGAAATTTTGACCAAAATTATATAATTTTTCAAAAAATTTGCAAAAATCTCCAGCCTTCCAATCATTTAAAGTTTTGGTGGCATTTTAAAGTAGATAAAAATTCGATAAAAACTACATCAAAACTTTGAAAATCGATGGAAAATTGTCCTAAATACAGCCTTAGGAAAATTTCAATTTTGATTAAAGATTTTTTAATAACTGTTCCAAAATTTATGCAAAAACCTCAACTTTGCAAACCTCTAACTATGCCAATTTTTGGCCGATTTCAAAAAGTCATGTCTTTTTTTGCTGCTCTAAATGTTCATTATAAAATGGCATTCAAATTTCAAAAACTAATTTTGACCCGATTTTTGAAAAAAATTACAGTGTATACACTGTAAAAATTTTCAAAAATCGAGTCGAAATTTTTTTTCCCAAAACTCTAATCTTTTGATGGCATTTTAAAGTATGTAAAAATTTAATTCGAAATAGATAAAACATTTTGAAATCGGTTGAAAATTGTCTAAAATACAGCCCAAGAAAAATCGAAATTTTGACCAAAATTATATAATTTTTCAAAAAATTTTCAAAAATCTCCAGCGTTGCAATCATTTAAAGTTTTGATAAAAACTACATCAAAACTTTGAAAATCGATGGAAAATTGTCCTAAATACAGCCTTAGGAAAATTTCAATTTTGATTAAAGATTTTTTAATAACTGTTCCAAAATTTATGCAAAAACCTCAACTTTGCAAACCTCTAACTATGCCAATTTTTGGCCGATTTCAAAAAGTCATGTCTTTTTTTGCTGCTCTAAATGTTAATTATAAAATGGCATTCAAATTTCAAAAACTAATTTTGACCCGATTTTTGAAAAAAATTACAGTGTATACACTGTAAAAATTTTCAAAAATCGAGTCGAAATTTTTTTTCCCAAAACTCTAATCTTTTAATGGCATTTTAAAGTATGTAAAAATGTAATTAGAAATAGATAAAACATTTTGAAATCGGTTGAAAATTGTCTAAACTACAGCCTAAGGAAAATCGAAATTTTTACCAAAATGAAACAACTTTTCAAAAAATTTTCAAAAATCTCCAGCGTTGCAATCATTTAAAGTTTTGATGGCATTTTAAAGTAGATAAAAATTCGATAAAAATTACATCAAAACTTTGAAAATCAGTCCTAATTTGTCCTAAATACAGCCTTAGGAAAATTTCAATTTTGATTAAAGATTTTTTAATAACTGTTCTAAAATTTATGCAAAAACCTCAACTTTGCAAACTTCTAACTATGCCAATTTTTGGCCGATTTCAAAAAGTCATGTCTTTTTTTGCTGCTTTAAATGTTAATTAAAAAATGGCATTCAAATCTCAAAAACTAATTTTGACCCGATTTTTGAAAAAAATTACAGTGTATATATACACTGTAAAAATTTTCAAAAATCGAGTCGAAATTTTTTTTCCCAAAACTCTAATCTTTTGATGGCATTTTAAAGTATGTAAAAATTTAATTAGAAATAGATAAAACATTTTGAAATCGGTTGAAAATTGTATAAAATACAGCCCAAGAAAAATCGAAATTTTGACCAAAATTATATAATTTTTTAAAAAATTTTCACAAATCTCCAGCGTTGCAATCATTTAAAGTTTTGATGGCATTTTAAAGTAGATAAAAGTTCGATAAAAACTACATCAAAACTTTGAAAATCGATGGAAAATTGTTCTAAATACAGCCTTAGGAAAATTTCAATTTTGACTAAAGATTTTTTAATAACTGTTCCAAAATTTATGCAAAAACCTCAACTTTGCAGACCTCTAACTATGCCAATTTTTGGCCGATTTCAAAAAGTCATGTCTCTTTGTGCTGCTCTAAATGTTAATTATAAAATGGCATTCAAAACTCAAAAACTAATTTTGACCCGATTTTTGAAAAAAATTACAGTGTATACACTGTAAAAATTTTCAAAAATGAAGTCGAAATTTTTTTTCCCAAAACTCTAATCTTTTGATGGCATTTTAAAGTATGTAAAAATGTAATTAGAAATAGATAAAACATTTTGAAATCGGTTGAAAATTGTCTAAACTACAGCCTAAGGAAAATCGAAATTTTAACCAAAATGAAACAACTTTTCAAAAAATTTTCAAAAATCTCCAGCCTTGCAATCATTTAAAGTTTTGATGGCATTTTAAAGTAGATAAAAGTTCGATAAAAACTACATCAAAACTTTGAAAATCGATGGAAAATTGTTCTAAATACAGCCTTAGGAAAATTTCAATTTTGACTAAAGATTTTTTAATAACTGTTCCAAAATTTATGCAAAAACCTCAACTTTGCAGACCTCTAACTATGGCATTTTTTGGCCGATTTCAAAAAGTCATGTCTCTTTGTGCTGCTCTAAATGTTAATTATAAAATGGCATTCAAATCTCAAAAACTAATTTTGACCCGATTTTTGAAAAAAATTACAGTGTATAATCGGTTGAAAATTGTCTAAAATACAGCCCAAGAAAAATCGAAATTTTGACCAAAATTATATAATTTTTCAAAAAATTTTCAAAAATCTCCAGCGTTGCAATCATTTAAAGTTTTGATGGCATTTTAAAGTAGATAAAAATTCGATAAAAACTACATCAAAACTTTGAAAATCGATGGAAAATTGTTCTAAAAACAGCCTTAGGAAAATTTCAATTTTGATTAAAGATTTTTTAATAACTGTTCTAAAATTTATGCAAAAACCTCAACTTTGCAAACCTCTAACTATGCCGATTTTTGGCCGATTTCAAAAAGTCATGTCTTTTTTTGCTGCTCTAAATGTTAATTATAAAATGGCATTCAAATCTCAAAAACTAATTTTGACCCGATTTTGACTGTAAAAATTTTCAAACATAGAGTCGAAATTTGTTTTCCCAAAACTCTAATCTTTTGATGGCATTTTAAAGTATGTAAAAATGTAATTAGAAATAGATAAAACATTTTGAAATCGGTTGAAAATTGTCTAAAATACAGCCCAAGAAAAATCGAAATTTTGACCAAAATTATATAATTTTTCAAAAAATTTTCAAAAATCTCCAGCCTTCCAATCATTTAAAGTTTTGGTGGCATTTTAAAGTAGATAAAAAAACGATAAAAACTACATCAAAACTTTGAAAATCGATGGAAAATTGTCCTAAATACAGCCTTAGGAAAATTTCAATTTTGATTAAAGATTTTTTAATAACTGTTCCAAAATTTATGCAAAAACCTAAACTTTGCAAACCTCTAACTATGCCAATTTTTGGCCGATTTCAAAAAGTCATGTCTTTTTTTGCTGCTTTAAATGTTAATTATAAAATGGCATTCAAATTTCAAAAACTAATTTTGACCCCATTTTTGAAAAAAATTACAGTGTATATATACACTGTAAAAATTTTCAAAAATCGAGTCGAAATTTTTTTTTATCCAAAACTCTAATCTTTTGATGGCATTTTAAAGTATGTAAAAATGTAATTAGAAATAGATAAAACATTTTGAAATCGGTTGAAAATTGTCTAAACTACAGCCTAAGGAAAATCGAAATTTTAACCAAAATGAAACAACTTTTCAAAAAATTTTCAAAAATCTCCAGCCTTGCAATCATTTAAAGTTTTGATGGCATTTTAAAGTAGATAAAAATTCGATAAAAACTACATCAAAACTTTGAAAATCGATGGAAAAGTGTCCTAAATACAGCCTTAGGAAAATTTCAATTTTGATTAAAGATTTTTTAATAACTGTTCCAAAATTTATGCAAAAACCTCAACTTTGCAGACCTCTAACTATGCCAATTTTTGGCCGATTTCAAAAAGTCATGTCTCTTTGTGCTGCTCTAAATGTTAATTATAAAATGGTATTCAAAGTTCAAATGGTTACAGTGTATACACTGTAAAAATTTTCAAAAATCGAGTCGAAATTTTTTTTCCCAAAACTCTAATCTTTTGATGGCATTTTAAAGTATGTAAAAATGTAATTAGAAATAGATAAAACATTTTGAAATCGGTTGAAAATTGTCTAAAATACAGCCCAAGAAAAATCGAAATTTTGACCAAAATTATATAATTTTTCAAAAAATTTTCAAAAATCTCCAGCGTTGCAATCATTTAAAGTTTTGATGGCATTTTAAAGTAGATAAAAATTCGATAAAAACTACATCAAAACTTTGAAAATCGATGGAAAATTGTCCTAAATACAGCCTTAGGAAAATTTTAATTTTGATTAAAGATTTTTTAATAACTGTTCCAAAATTTATGCAAAAACCTCAACTTTGCAAACCTCTAACTATGCCAATTTTTGGCCGATTTCAAAAAGTCATGTCTTTTTTTGCTGCTCTAAATGTTAATTATAAAATGGCATTCAAATTTCAAAAACTAATTTTGACCCGATTTTTGAAAAAAATTACAGTGTATACACTGTAAAAATTTTCAAAAATCGAGTCGAAATTTTTTTCCCAAAACTCTAATCTTTTGATGGCATTTTAAAGTATGTAAAAATTCAATTAGAAATAGATAAAACATTTTGAAATCGGTTGAAAATTGTCTAAAATACAGCCCAAGAAAAATCGAAATTTTGACCAAAATTATATAATTTTTCAAAAAATTTTCAAAAATCTCCAGCGTTGCAATCATTTAAAGTTTTGATGGCATTTTAAAGTAGATAAAAATTCGATAAAAACTACATCAAAACTTTGAAAATCGATGGAAAATTGTTCTAAATACAGCCTTAGGAAAATTTCAATTTTGACTAAAGATTTTTTAATAACTGTTCCAAAATTTATGCAAAAACCTCAACTTTGCAGACCTCTAACTATGCCAATTTTTGGCCGATTTCAAAAAGTCATGTCTCTTTGTGCTGCTCTAAATGTTAATTATAAAATGGCATTCAAATCTCAAAAACTAATTTTGACCCGATTTTTGAAAAAAATTACAGTGTATAATCGGTTGAAAATTGTCTAAAATACAGCCCAAGAAAAATCGAAATTTTGACCAAAATTATATAATTTTTCAAAAAATTTTCAAAAATCTCCAGCGTTGCAATCATTTAAAGTTTTGATGGCATTTTAAAGTAGATAAAAATTCGATAAAAACTACATCAAAACTTTGAAAATCGATGGAAAATTGTTCTAAATACAGCCTTAGGAAAATTTCAATGTTGATTAAAGATTTTTTAATAACTGTTCCAAAATTTATGCAAAAACCTCAACTTTGCAAACCTCTAACTATGCCAATTTTTGGCCGATTTCAAAAAGTCGTGTCTTTTTTTGCTGCTCTAAATGTTAATTATAAAATGGCATTCAAATTTCAAAAACTAATTTTGACCCCATTTTTGAAAAAAATTACAGTGTATACACTGTAAAAATTTTCAAAAATCGAGTCGAAATTTTTTTTCCCAAAACTCTAATTTTTTGATGGCATTTTAAAGTATGTAAAAATGTAATTAGAAATAGATAAAACATTTTGAAATCGGTTGAAAATTGTCTAAACTACAGCCTAAGGAAAATCGAAATTTTAACCAAAATGAAACAACTTTTCAAAAAATTTTCAAAAATCTCCAGCCTTGCAATCATTTAAAGTTTTGATGGCATTTTAAAGTAGATAAAAATTCGATAAAAACTACATTAAAACTTTGAAAATCAGTCCTAATTTGTCCTAAATACAGCCTTAGGAAAATTTCAATTTTGATTAAAGATTTTTTAATAACTGTTCTAAAATTTATGCAAAAACCTCAACTTTGCAAACCTCTAACTATGCCAATTTTTGGCCGATTTCAAAAAGTCATGTCTTTTTTTGCTGCTCTAAATGTTAATTATAAAATGGCATTCAAATCTCAAAAACTAATTTTGACCCGATTTTGACTGTAAAAATTTTCAAACATAGAGTCGAAATTTGTTTTCCCAAAACTCTAATCTTTTGATGGCATTTTAAAGTATGTAAAAATGTAATTAGAAATAGATAAAACATTTTGAAATCGGTTGAAAATTGTCTAAAATACAGCCCAAGAAAAATCGAAATTTTGACCAAAATTATATAATTTTTCAAAAAATTTTCAAAAATCTCCAGCGTTGCAATCATTTAAAGTTTTGATGGCATTTTAAAGTAGATAAAAATTCGATAAAAATTACATCAAAACTTTGAAAATCGATGGAAAATTGTCCTAAATACAGCCTTAGGAAAATTTCAATTTTGATTAAAGATTTTTTAATAACTGTTCCAAAATTTATGCAAAAACCTAAACTTTGCAAACCTCTAACTATGCCAATTTTTGGCCGATTTCAAAAAGTCATGTCTTTTTTTGCTGCTTTAAATGTTAATTATAAAATGGCATTCAAATTTCAAATACTAATTTTGACCCGATTTTTGAAAAAAATTACAGTGTAATTTACTATACACTGTAAAAATTTTCAAAAATCGAGTCGAAATTTTTTTCCCAAAACTCTAATCTTTTGATGGCATTTTAAAGTATGTAAAAATTTAATTAGAAATAGATAAAACATTTTGAAATCGGTTGAAAATTGTCTAAAATACAGCCCAAGAAAAATCGAAATTTTGACCAAAATTATATAATTTTTCAAAAAATTTTCAAAAATCTCCAGCGTTGCAATCATTTAAAGTTTTGATGGCATTTTAAAGTAGATAAAAATTCGATAAAAACTACATCAAAACTTTGAAAATCGATGGAAAATTGTCCTAAATACAGCCTTAGGAAAATTTCAATTTTGATTAAAGATTTTTTAATAACTGTTCCAAAATTTATGCAAAAACCTAAACTTTGCAAACCTCTAACTATGCCAATTTTTGGCCGATTTCAAAAAGTCATGTCTTTTTTTGCTGCTCTAAATGTTAATTATAAAATGGCATTCAAATTTCAAAAACTAATTTTGACCCCATTTTTGAAAAAAATTACAGTGTATACACTGTAAAAATTTTCAAAAATCGAGTCGAAAATTTTTTTCCCAAAACTCTAATCTTTTGATGGCATTTTAAAGTATGTAAAAATTTAATTAGAAATAGATAAAACATTTTGAAATCGGTTGAAAATTGTCTAAAATACAGCCCAAGAAAAATCGAAATTTTGACCAAAATTATATAATTTTTCAAAAAATTTTCAAAAATCTCCAGCGTTGCAATCATTTAAAGTTTTGATGGCATTTTAAAGTAGATAAAAATTCGATAAAAACTACATCAAAACTTTGAAAATCGATGGAAAATTGTCCTAAATACAGCCTTAGGAAAATTTCAATTTTGATTAAAGATTTTTTAATAACTGTTCCAAAATTTATGCAAAAACCTCAACTTTGCAAACCTCTAACTATGCCAATTTTTGGCCGATTTCAAAAAGTCATGTCTTTTTTTGCTGCTCTAAATGTTAATTATAAAATGGCATTCAAATTTCAAAAACTAATTTTGACCCCATTTTTGAAAAAAATTACAGTGTATACACTGTAAAAATTTTCAAAAATCGAGTCGAAATTTTTTTTCCCAAAACTCTAATCTTTTGATGGCATTTTAAAGTATGTAAAAATGTAATTAGAAATAGATAAAACATTTTGAAATCGGTTGAAAATTGTCTAAAATACAGCCCAAGAAAAATCGAAATTTTGACCAAAATTATATAATTTTTCAAAAAATTTTCAAAAATCTCCAGCGTTGCAATCATTTAAAGTTTTGATGGCATTTTAAAGTAGATAAAAATTCGATAAAAACTACATCAAAACTTTGAAAATCGATGGAAAATTGTTCTAAATACAGCCTTAGGAAAATTTCAATTTTGACTAAAGATTTTTTAATAACTGTTCCAAAATTTATGCAAAAACCTCAACTTTGCAGACCTCTAACTATGCCAATTTTTGGCCGATTTCAAAAAGTCATGTCTCTTTGTGCTGCTCTAAATGTTAATTATAAAATGGCATTCAAATCTCAAAAACTAATTTTGACCCGATTTTTGAAAAAAATTACAGTGTATATATACACTGTAAAAATTTTCAAAAATCGAGTCGAAATTTTTTTTCCCAAAACTCTAATCTTTTGATGGCATTTTAAAGTATGTAAAAATGTAATTAGAAATAGATAAAACATTTTGAAATCGGTTGAAAATTGTCTAAACTACAGCCTAAGGAAAATCGAAATTTTAACCAAAATGAAACAACTTTTCAAAAAATTTTCAAAAATCTCCAGCCTTGCAATCATTTAAAGTTTTAATGGCATTTTAAAGTAGATAAAAATTCGATAAAAACTACATCAAAACTTTGAAAATCGGTCCTAATTTGTCCTAAATACAGCCTTAGGAAAATTTCAATTTTGATTAAAGATTTTTTAATAACTGTTCTAAAATTTATGCAAAAACCTCAACTTTGCAAACCTCTAACTATGCCAATTTTTGGCCGATTTCAAAAAGTTATGTCTTTTTTTGCTGCTCTAAATGTTAATTATAAAATGGCATTCAAATCTCAAAAACTAATTTTGACCCGATTTTTGAAAAAAATAAAGTAAGTAAGTCGCCGGGCCGACTTGGATATACCATGCATCAGGGGAAAACAAATTTTCTTGAGTTTATAAAACTTATTTCATATATTAAATTTCTTTCGTATGCGCGATTTCTAACATATGCTATCTCGCTCATTCTTATGTGTGTGCACTTTAGCGCCCCACCGGCCAAATTCGCCCTTGCACCGCTTTGAGTGCAAAACGTTTCAATGCATAACTCGGCCATTTTTATTCCGATTTTTATCAAATTTGGTGGAATGATAGATGTCCATAACATATATATGTGTGCCGAATTAAAATCCGATACGATAAATATTGCGGGAGAAAATCACTTTTTATTAAATTCCGGAGGCGGAAGGGGGCGTGGCAAAAAAAATTTGGTGGAATGATAGATACTCATAAGGTCTATGAGTGTGCCAAATTAAATTACGATACGATAAATATTACGGGAGAAAATCACTTTTTATTAAATTCCGGAGGCGGAAGGGGGCGTGGCAAAAAAAAAACATAAACTTGGTCTGCGCCAAGACTACACGAGTCTACATTCTAAATTTGGTAGCTCTATCATTTATAGTTGCTGAGATCTCTGCACTCTTACGGACGGACAGACGGACAGACGGACGGACGGACAGACGGACAGACGGACATGGCTCTATCAATTTCTCTTCTCATGCTGATCAAGAATATATATACTTTATAGGGTCGGAAAAGCTTCCTTCTCCCTGTTACATACATTTTGGCGACTTTAATATACCATTTCATCCTATGGATGCATGGTATAATTACAGTGTATACACTGTAAAAATTTTCAAACATAGAGTCGAAATTTTTTTTCCCAAAACTCTAATCTTTTGATGGCATTTTAAAGTATGTAAAAATGTAATTAGAAATAGATAAAACATTTTGAAATCGGTTGAAAATTGTCTAAAATACAGCCCAAGAAAAATCGAAATTTTGACCAAAATTATATAATTTTTCAAAAAATTTTCAAAAATCTCCAGCCTTCCAATCATTTAAAGTTTTGCTGGCATTTTAAAGTAGATAAAAATTCGATAAAAACTACATCAAAACTTTGAAAATCGATGGAAAACTGCCATAAATACAGCCTTAGGAAAATTTCAATTTTGATTAAAGATTTTTTAATAACTGTTCCAAAATTTATGCAAAAACCTCAACTTTGCAAACCTCTAACTATGCCAATTTTTGGCCGATTTCAAAAAGTCATGTCTCTTTTTGCTGCTCTAAATGTTAATTATAAAATGGCATTCAAATTTCAAAAACTAATTTTGACCCGATTTTTGAAAAAAATTACAGTGTATACACTGTAAAAATTTTCAAAAATCGAGTCGAAATTTTTTTTCCCAAAACTCTAATCTTTTGATGGCATTTTAAAGTATGTAAAAATTTAATTAGAAATAGATAAAACATTTTGAAATCGGTTGAAAATTGTCTAAAATACAGCCCAAGAAAAATCGAAATTTTGACCAAAATTATATAATTTTTCAAAAAATTTTCAAAAATCTCCAGCGTTGCAATCATTTAAAGTTTTGATGGCATTTTAAAGTAGATAAAAATTTCAAAAAGTCATGTCTTTTTTTGCTGCTCTAAATGTTAATTATAAAATGGCATTCAAATTTCAAAACTAATTTTGACCCGATTTTTGAAAAAAATTACAGTGTATACACTGTAAAAATTTTCAAAAATCGAGTCGAAATTTTTTTTCCCAAAACTCTAATCTTTTGATGGCATTTTAAAGTATGTAAAAATTTAATTCGAAATAGATAAAACATTTTGAAATCGGTTGAAAATTGTCTAAAATACAGCCCAAGAAAAATCGAAATTTTGACCAAAATTATATAATTTTTCAAAAAATTTTCAAAAATCTCCAGCGTTGCAATCATTTAAAGTTTTGATAGCATTTTAAAGTAGATAAAAATTCGATAAAAACTACATCAAAACTTTGAAAATCGATGGAAAATTGTCCTAAATACAGCCTTAGGAAAATTTCAATTTTGATTAAAGATTTTTTAATAACTGTTCCAAAATTTATGCAAAAACCTCAACTTTGCAAACCTCTAACTATGCCAATTTTTGGCCGATTTCAAAAAGTCATGTCTTTTTTTGCTGCTCTAAATGTTAATTATAAAATGGCATTCAAATTTCAAAAACTAATTTTGACCCGATTTTTGAAAAAAATTACAGTGTATACACTGTAAAAATTTTCAAAAATCGAGTCGAATTTTTTTTTCCCAAAACTCTAATCTTTTGATGGCATTTTAAAGTATGTAAAAATTTAATTAGAAATAGATAAAACATTTTGAAATCGGTTGAAAATTGTCTAAAATACAGCCCAAGAAAAATCGAAATTTTGACCAAAATTATATAATTTTTCAAAAAATTTTCAAAAATCTCCAGCCTTCCAATCATTTAAAGTTTTGATGGCATTTTAAAGTAGATAAAAATTCGATAAAAACTACATCAAAACTTTGAAAATCGGTCCTAATTTGTCCTAAATACAACCTTAGGAAAATTTCAATTTTGATTAAAGATTTTTTAATAACTGTTCCAAAATTTATGCAAAAACCTCAACTTTGCAAACCTCTAACTATGCAAATTTTTGGCCGATTTCAAAAAGTCGTGTCTTTTTTTGCTGCTCTAAATGTTAATTATAAAATGGCATTCAAATTTCAAAAACTAATTTTGACCCGAAAAATTTTCAAAAATCGAGTCGAAATTTTTTTCCCTAAACTCTAATCTTTTGATGGCATTTTAAAGTATGTAAAAATTTAATTAGAAATAGATAAAACATTTAGAAATCGGTTGAAAATTGTCTAAAATACAGCCCAAGAAAAATCGAAATTTTGACCAAAATTTTATAATTTTTCAAAAAATTTTCAAAAATCTCCAGCGTTGCAATCATTTAAAGTTTTGATGGCATTTTAAAGTAGATAAAAATTCGATAAAAACTACATCAAAACTTTGAACATCGATGGAAAATTGTTCTAAATACAGCCTTAGGAAAATTTCAATTTTGACTAAAGATTTTTTAATAACTGTTCCAAAATTTATGCAAAAACCTCAACTTTGCAGACCTCTAACTATGCCAATTTTTGGCCGATTTCAAAAAGTCATGTCTCTTTGTGCTGCTCTAAATGTTAATTATAAAATGGCATTCAAATCTCAAAAACTAATTTTGACCCGATTTTTGAAAAAAATTACAGTGTATACACTGTAAAAATTTTCAAAAATCGAGTCGAAATTTTTTTCCCAAAACTCTAATCTTTTGATGGCATTTTAAAGTATGTAAAAATGTAATTAGAAATAGATAAAACATTTTGAAATCGGTTGAAAATTGTCTAAACTACAGCCTAAGGAAAATCGAAATTTTAACCAAAATGAAACAACTTTTCAAAAAATTTTCAAAAATCTCCAGCCTTGCAATCATTTAAAGTTTTGATGGCATTTTAAAGTAGATAAAAATTCGATAAAAACTACATCAGTCCTAATTTGTCCTAAATACAGCCTTAGGAAAATTTCAATTTTGATTAAAGATTTTTTAATAACTGTTCCAAAATTTATGCAAAAACCTCAACTTTGCAAACCTCTAACTATGCCAATTTTTGGCCGATTTCAAAAAGTCATGTATTTTTTGCTGCTCTAAATGTTAATTATAAAATGGCATTCAAATTTCAAAAACTAATTTTGACCCGATTTTTGAAAAAAATTACAGTGTATACACTGTAAAAATTTTCAAAAATCGAGTCGAAATTTTTTTCCCAAAACTCTAATCTTTTGATGGCATTTTAAAGTATGTAAAAATTTAATTAGAAATAGATAAAACATTTTGAAATCGGTTGAAAATTGTCTAAAATACAGCCCAAGAAAAATCGAAATTTTGACCAAAATTTTATAATTTTTCAAAAAATTTTCAAAAATCTCCAGCGTTGCAATCATTTAAAGTTTTGATGGCATTTTAAAGTAGATAAAAATTCGATAAAAACTACATCAGTCCTAATTTGTCCTAAATACAGCCTTAGGAAAATTTCAATTTTGATTAAAGATTTTTTAATAACTGTTCCAAAATTTATGCAAAAACCTCAACTTTGCAAACCTCTAACTATGCCAATTTTTGGCCGATTTCAAAAAGTCATGTCTCTTTTTGCTGCTCTAAATGTTAATTATAAAATGGCATTCAAATTTCAAAAACTAATTTTGACCCGATTTTTGAAAAAAATTACAGTGTATACACTGTAAAAATTTTCAAAAATCGAGTCGAAATTTTTTTCCCAAAACTCTAATCTTTTGATGGCATTTTAAAGTATGTAAAAATTTAATTAGAAATAGATAAAACATTTTGAAATCGGTTGAAAATTGTCTAAAATACAGCCCAAGAAAAATCGAAATTTTGACCAAAATTATATAATTTTTCAAAAAATTTTCAAAAATCTCCAGCCTTCCAATCATTTAAAGTTTTGGTGGCATTTTAAAGTAGATAAAAATTCGATAAAAACTGCATCAAAACTTTGAAAATCGATGGAAAATTGTCCTAAATACAGCCTTAGGAAAATTTCAATTTTGATTAAAGATTTTTTAATAACTGTTCCAAAATTTATGCAAAAACCTCAACTTTGCAAACCTCTAACTATGCCAATTTTTGGCCGATTTCAAAAAGTCATGTATTTTTTGCTGCTCTAAATGTTAATTATAAAATGGCATTCAAATTTCAAAAACTAATTTTGACCCGATTTTTGAAAAAAATTACAGTGTATACACTGTAAAAATTTTCAAAAATCGAGTCGAAATTTTTTTCCCCGAAACTCTAGTCTTTTGATGGCATTTTAAAGTATGTAAAAATTTAATTAGAAATAGATAAAACATTTTGAAATCGGTTGAAAATTGTCTAAAATACAGCCCAAGAAAAATCGAAATTTTGACCAAAATTATATAATTTTTCAAAAAATTTTCAAAAATCTCCAGCGTTGCAATCATTTAAAGTTTTGATGGCATTTTAAAGTAGATAAAAATTCGATAAAAACTACATCAAAACTTTGAAAATCGATGGAAAATTGTTCTAAATACAGCCTTAGGAAAATTTCAATTTTGATTAAAGATTTTTTAATAACTGTTCCAAAATTTATGCAAAAACCTCAACTTTGCAAACCTCTAACTATGCCAATTTTTGGCCGATTTCAAAAAGTCATGTCTCTTTTTGCTGCTCTAAATGTTAATTATAAAATGGCATTCAAATTTCAAAAACTAATTTTGACCCGATTTTTGAAAAAATTACAGTGTATACACTGTAAAAATTTTCAAAAATCGAGTCGAAATTTTTTTCCCAAAACTCTAATCTTTTGATGGCATTTTAAAGTATGTAAAAATTTAATTAGAAATAGATAAAACATTTTGAAATCGGTTGAAAATTGTCTAAAATACAGCCCAAGAAAAATCGAAATTTTGACCAAAATTATATAATTTTTCAAAAAATTTTCAAAAATCTCCAGCCTTCCAATCATTTAAAGTTTTGGTGGCATTTTAAAGTAGATAAAAATTCGATAAAAACTGCATCAAAACTTTGAAAATCGATGGAAAATTGTCCTAAATACAGCCTTAGGAAAATTTCAATTTTGATTAAAGATTTTTTAATAACTGTTCCAAAATTTATGCAAAAACCTCAACTTTGCAAACCTCTAACTATGCCAATTTTTGGCCGATTTCAAAAAGTCATGTCTTTTTTTGCTGCTCTAAATGTTAATTATAAAATGGCATTCAAATTTCAAAAACTAATTTTGACCCGATTTTTGAAAAAAATTACAGTGTATACACTGTAAAAATTTTCAAAAATCGAGTCGAAATTTTTTTCCCGAAACTCTAGTCTTTTGATGGCATTTTAAAGTATGTAAAAATTTAATTAGAAATAGATAAAACATTTTGAAAACGGTTGAAAATTGTCTAAAATACAGCCCAAGAAAAATCGAAATTTTGACCAAAATTATATAATTTTTCAAAAAATTTTCAAAAATCTCCAGCCTTCCAATCATTTAAAGTTTTGATGGCATTTTAAAGTAGATAAAAATTCGATAAAAACTACATCAAAACTTTGAAAATCGGTCCTAATTTGTCCTAAATACAACCTTAGGAAAATTTCAATTTTGATTAAAGATTTTTTAATAACTGTTCCAAAATTTATGCAAAAACCTCAACTTTGCAAACCTCTAACTATGCAAATTTTTTGCCGATTTCAAAAAGTCGTGTCTTTTTTTGCTGCTCTAAATGTTAATTATAAAATGGCATTCAAATTTCAAAAACTAATTTTGACCCGAAAAATTTTCAAAAATCGAGTCGAAATTTTTTTTCCCTAAACTCTAATCTTTTGATGGCATTTTAAAGTATGTAAAAATTTAATTAGAAATAGATAAAACATTTAGAAATCGGTTGAAAATTGTCTAAAATACAGCCCAAGAAAAATCGAAATTTTGACCAAAATTTTATAATTTTTCAAAAAATTTTCAAAAATCTCCAGCGTTGCAATCATTTAAAGTTTTGATGGCATTTTAAAGTAGATAAAAATTCGATAAAAACTACATCAAAACTTTGAACATCGATGGAAAATTGTTCTAAATACAGCCTTAGGAAAATTTCAATTTTGACTAAAGATTTTTTAATAACTGTTCCAAAATTTATGCAAAAACCTCAACTTTGCAGACCTCTAACTATGCCAATTTTTGGCCGATTTCAAAAAGTCATGTCTCTTTGTGCTGCTCTAAATGTTAATTATAAAATGGCATTCAAATCTCAAAAACTAATTTTGACCCGATTTTTGAAAAAAATTACAGTGTATACACTGTAAAAATTTTCAAAAATCGAGTCGAAATTTTTTTCCCAAAACTCTAATCTTTTGATGGCATTTTAAAGTATGTAAAAATTTAATTAGAAATAGATAAAACATTTTGAAATCGGTTGAAAATTGTCTAAACTACAGCCTAAGGAAAATCGAAATTTTAACCAAAATGAAACAACTTTTCAAAAAATTTTCAAAAATCTCCAGCCTTGCAATCATTTAAAGTTTTGATGGCATTTTAAAGTAGATAAAAATTCGATAAAAACTACATCAAAACTTTGAAAATCAGTCCTAATTTGTCCTAAATACAGCCTTAGGAAAATTTCAATTTTGATTAAAGATTTTTTAATAACTGTTCCAAAATTTATGCAAAAACCTCAACTTTGCAAACCTCTAACTATGCCAATTTTTGGCCGATTTCAAAAAGTCATGTCTCTTTTTGCTGGTCTAAATGTTAATTATAAAATGGCATTCAAATTTCAAAAACTAATTTTGACCCGATTTTTGAAAAAAATTACAGTGTATACACTGTAAAAATTTTCAAAAATCGAGTCGAAATTTTTTTTCCCAAAACTCTAATCTTTTGATGGCATTTTAAAGTATGTAAAAATTTAATTAGAAATAGATAAAACATTTTGAAATCGGTTGAAAATTGTCTAAAATACAGCCCAAGAAAAATCGAAATTTTGACCAAAATTATATAATTTTTCAAAAAATTTTCAAAAATCTCCAGCGTTGCAATCATTTAAAGTTTTGATGGCATTTTAAAGTAGATAAAAATTCGATAAAAACTACATCAAAACTTTGAAAATCGATGGAAAATTGTTATAAATACAGCCTTAGGAAAATTTCAATTTTGATTAAAGATTTTTTAATAACTGTTCCAAAAATTTATGCAAAAACCTCAACTTTGCAAACCTCTAACTATGCCAATTTTTGGCCGATTTCAAAAAGTCATGTCTTTTTTTGCTGCTCTAAATGTTAATTATAAAATGGCATTCAAATTTCAAAAACTAATTTTGACCCGATTTTTGAAAAAAATTACAGTGTATACACTGTAAAAATTTTCAAAAATCGAGTCGAAATTTTTTTAACCAAAACTCTAATCTTTTGTTGGCATTTTAAAGTATGTAAAAATTTAATTAGAAATAGATAAAACATTTTGAAATCGGTTGAAAATTGTCTAAAATACAGTCCAAGAAAAATCGAAATTTTGACCAAAATTATATAATTTTTCAAAAAATTTTCAAAAATCTCCAGCGTTGCAATCATTTAAAGTTTTGATGGCATTTTAAAGTAGATAAAAATTCGATAAAAACTACATCAAAACTTTGAAAATCGATGGAAAATTGTCCTAAATACAGCCTTAGGAAAATTTCAATTTTGATTAAAGATTTTTTAATAACTGTTCCAAAATTTATGCAAAAACCTCAACTTTGCAAACCTCTAACTATGCCAATTTTTGGCCGATTTCAAAAAGTCATGTCTTTTTTTGCTGCTCTAAATGTTAATTATAAAATGGCATTCAAATTTCAAAAACTAATTTTGACCCGATTTTTGAAAAAAATTACAGTGTATACACTGTAAAAATTTTCAAAAATCGAGTCGAAATTTTTTTCCCGAAACTCTAATCTTTTGATGGCATTTTAAAGTATGTAAAAATTTAATTAGAAATAGATAAAACATTTTGAAATCGGTTGAAAATTGTCTAAAATACAGCCCAAGAAAAATCGAAATTTTGACCAAAATTATATAATTTTTCAAAAAATTTTCAAAAATCTCCAGCGTTGCAATCATTTAAAGTTTTGATGGCATTTTAAAGTAGATAAAAATTCGATAACAACTACATCAAAACTTTGAAAATCGATGGAAAATTGTTCTAAATACAGCCTTAGGAAAATTTCAATTTTGATTAAAGATTTTTTAATAACTGTTCCAAAATTTATGCAAAAACCTCAACTTTGCAAACCTCTAACTATGCCAATTTTTGGCCGATTTCAAAAAGTCATGTCTCTTTTTGCTGCTCTAAATGTTAATTATAAAATGGCATTCAAATTTCAAAAACTAATTTTGACCCGATTTTTGAAAAAAATTACAGTGTATACACTGTAAAAATTTTCAAAAATCGAGTCGAAATTTTTTTCCCAAAACTCTAATCTTTTGATGGCATTTTAAAGTATGTAAAAATTTAATTAGAAATAGATAAAACATTTTGAAATCGGTTGAAAATTGTCTAAAATACAGCCCAAGAAAAATCGAAATTTTGACCAAAATTATATAATTTTTCAAAAAATTTTCAAAAATCTCCAGCCTTCCAATCATTTAAAGTTTTGGTGACATTTTAAAGTAGATAAAAATTCGATAAAAACTGCATCAAAACTTTGAAAATCGATGGAAAATTGTCCTAAATACAGCCTTAGGAAAATTTCAATTTTGATTAAAGATTTTTTAATAACTGTTCCAAAAATTTATGCAAAAACCTCAACTTTGCAAACCTCTAACTATGCCAATTTTTGGCCGATTTCAAAAAGTCATGTCTTTTTTTGCTGCTCTAAATGTTAATTATAAAATGGCATTCAAATTTCAAAAACTAATTTTGACCCGATTTTTGAAAAAAATTACAGTGTATACACTGTAAAAATTTTCAAAAATCGAGTCGAAATTTTTTTTCCCGAAACTCTAATCTTTTGATGGCATTTTAAAGTATGTAAAAATTTAATTAGAAATAGATAAAACATTTTGAAATCGGTTGAAAATTGTCTAAAATACAGCCCAAGAAAAATCGAAATTTTGACCAAAATTATATAATTTTTCAAAAAATTTTCAAAAATCTCCAGCGTTGCAATCATTTAAAGTTTTGATGGCATTTTAAAGTAGATAAAAATTCGATAAAAACTACATCAAAACTTTGAAAATCGATGGAAAATTGTTCTAAATACAGCCTTAGGAAAATTTCAATTTTGATTAAAGATTTTTTAATAACTGTTCCAAAATTTATGCAAAAACCTCAACTTTGCAAACCTCTAACTATGCCAATTTTTGGCCGATTTCAAAAAGTCATGTCTCTTTTTGCTGCTCTAAATGTTAATTATAAAATGGCATTCAAATTTCAAAAACTAATTTTGACCCGATTTTTGAAAAAATTACAGTGTATACACTGTAAAAATTTTCAAAAATCGAGTCGAAATTTTTTTCCCAAAACTCTAATCTTTTGATGGCATTTTAAAGTATGTAAAAATTTAATTAGAAATAGATAAAACATTTTGAAATCGGTTGAAAATTGTCTAAAATACAGCCCAAGAAAAATCGAAATTTTGACCAAAATTATATAATTTTTCAAAAAATTTTCAAAAATCTCCAGCCTTCCAATCATTTAAAGTTTTGGTGACATTTTAAAGTAGATAAAAATTCGATAAAAACTGCATCAAAACTTTGAAAATCGATGGAAAATTGTCCTAAATACAGCCTTAGGAAAATTTCAATTTTGATTAAAGATTTTTTAATAACTGTTCCAAAAATTTATGCAAAAACCTCAACTTTGCAAACCTCTAACTATGCCAATTTTTGGCCGATTTCAAAAAGTCATGTCTTTTTTTGCTGCTCTAAATGTTAATTATAAAATGGCATTCAAATTTCAAAAACTAATTTTGACCCGATTTTTGAAAAAAATTACAAAAAATTTTCAAAAATCGAGTCGAAATTTTTTTTCCCAAAACTCTAATCTTTTGTTGGCATTTTAAAGTATGTAAAAATTTAATTAGAAATAGATAAAACATTTTGAAATCGGTTGAAAATTGTCTAAAATACAGTCCAAGAAAAATCGAAATTTTGACCAAAATTATATAATTTTTCAAAAAATTTTCAAAAATCTCCAGCGTTGCAATCATTTAAAGTTTTGATGGCATTTTAAAGTAGATAAAAATTCGATAAAAACTACATCAAAACTTTGAAAATCGATGGAAAATTGTCCTAAATACAGCCTTAGGAAAATTTCAATTTTGATTAAAGATTTTTTAATAACTGTTCCAAAATTTATGCAAAAACCTCAACTTTGCAAACCTCTAACTATGCCAATTTTTGGCCGATTTCAAAAAGTCATGTCTTTTTTTGCTGCTCTAAATGTTAATTATAAAATGGCATTCAAATTTCAAAAACTAATTTTGACCCGATTTTTGAAAAAAATTACAGTGTATACACTGTAAAAATTTTCAAAAATCGAGTCGAAATTTTTTTCCCTAAACTCTAATCTTTTGATGGCATTTTAAAGTATGTAAAAATTTAATTAGAAATAGATAAAACATTTTGAAATCGGTTGAAAATTGTCTAAAATACAGCCCAAGAAAAATAGAAATTTTGACCAAAATTATATAATTTTTCAAAAAATTTTCAAAAATCTCCAGCGTTGCAATCATTTAAAGTTTTGATGGCATTTTAAAGTAGATAAAAATTCGATAAAAACTACATCAAAACTTTGAAAATCGATGGAAAATTGTTCTAAATACAGCCTTAGGAAAATTTCAATTTTGATTAAAGATTTTTTAATAACTGTTCCAAAATTTATGCAAAAACCTCAACTTTGCAAACCTCTAACTATGCCAATTTTTGGCCGATTTCAAAAAGTCATGTCTCTTTGTGCTGCTCTAAATGTTAATTATAAAATGGCATTCAAATTTCAAAAACTCATTTTGACCCGATTTTTGAAAAAAATTACAGTGTATACACTGTAAAAATTTTCAAAAATCGAGTCGAAATTTTTTTTCCCGAAACTCTAATCTTTTGATCGCATTTTAAAGTATGTAAAAATTTAATTAGAAATAGATAAAACATTTTGAAATCGGTTGAAAATTGTCTAAAATACAGCCCAAGAAAAATCGAAATTTTGACCAAAATTATATAATTTTTCAAAAAATTTTCAAAAATCTCCAGCGTTGCAATCATTTAAAGTTTTGATGGCATTTTAAAGTAGATAAAAATTCGATAAAAACTACATCAGAACTTTGAAAATCGATGGAAAATTGTTCTAAATACAGCCTTAGGAAAATTTCAATTTTGATTAAAGATTTTTTTATAACTGTTCCAAAATTTATGCAAAAACCTCAACTTTGCAAACCTCTAACTATGCCAATTTTTGGCCGATTTCAAAAAGTCATGTCTCTTTTTGCTGCTCTAAATGTTAATTATAAAATGGCATTCAAATTTCAAAAACTAATTTTGACCCGATTTTTGAAAAAAATTACAGTGTATACACTGTAAAAATTTTCAAAAATCGAGTCGAAATTTTTTTCCCAAAACTCTAATCTTTTGATGGCATTTTAAAGTATGTAAAAATTTAATTAGAAATAGATAAAACATTTTGAAATCGGTTGAAAATTGTCTAAAATACAGCCCAAGAAAAATCGAAATTTTGACCAAAATTATATAATTTTTCAAAAAATTTTCAAAAATCTCCAGCCTTCCAATCATTTAAAGTTTTGGTGGCATTTTAAAGTAGATAAAAATTCGATAAAAACTGCATCAAAACTTTGAAAATCGATGGAAAATTGTCCTAAATACAGCCTTAGGAAAATTTCAATTTTGATTAAAGATTTTTTAATAACTGTTCCAAAAATTTATGCAAAAACCTCAACTTTGCAAACCTCTAACTATGCCAATTTTTGGCCGATTTCAAAAAGTCATGTCTTTTTTTGCTGCTCTAAATGTTAATTATAAAATGGCATTCAAATTTCAAAAACTAATTTTGACCCGATTTTTGAAAAAAATTACAGTGTATACACTGTAAAAATTTTCAAAAATCGAGTCGAAATTTTTTTCCCAAAACTCTAATCTTTTGATGGCATTTTAAAGTATGTAAAAATTTAATTAGAAATAGATAAAACATTTTGAAATCGGTTGAAAATTGTCTAAAATACAGCCCAAGAAAAATCGAAATTTTGACCAAAATTATATAATTTTTCAAAAAATTTTCAAAAATCTCCAGCGTTGCAATCATTTAAAGTTTTGATGGCATTTTAAAGTAGATAAAAATTTCAAAAAGTCATGTCTTTTTTTGCTGCTCTAAATGTTAATTATAAAATGGCATTCAAATTTCAAAAACTAATTTTGACCCGATTTTTGAAAAAAATTACAGTGTATACACTGTAAAAATTTTCAAAAATCGAGTCGAAATTTTTTTCCCAAAACTCTAATCTTTTGATGGCATTTTAAAGTATGTAAAAATTTAATTAGAAATAGATAAAACATTTTGAAATCGGTTGAAAATTGTCTAAAATACAGCCCAAGAAAAATCGAAATTTTGACCAAAATTATATAATTTTTCAAAAAATTTTCAAAAATCTCCAGCCTTCCAATCATTTAAAGTTTTGGTGGCATTTTAAAGTAGATAAAAATTCGATAAAAACTGCATCAAAACTTTGAAAATCGATGGAAAATTGTCCTAAATACAGCCTTAGGAAAATTTCAATTTTGATTAAAGATTTTTTAATAACTGTTCCAAAAATTTATGCAAAAACCTCAACTTTGCAAACCTCTAACTATGCCAATTTTTGGCCGATTTCAAAAAGTCATGTCTTTTTTTGCTGCTCTAAATGTTAATTATAAAATGGCATTCAAATTTCAAAAACTAATTTTGACCCGATTTTTGAAAAAAATTACAGTGTATACACTGTAAAAATTTTCAAAAATCGAGTCGAAATTTTTTTCCCAAAACTCTAATCTTTTGATGGCATTTTAAAGTATGTAAAAATTTAATTAGAAATAGATAAAACATTTTGAAATCGGTTGAAAATTGTCTAAAATACAGCCCAAGAAAAATCGAAATTTTGACCAAAATTATATAATTTTTCAAAAAATTTTCAAAAATCTCCAGCGTTGCAATCATTTAAAGTTTTGATGGCATTTTAAAGTAGATAAAAATTTCAAAAAGTCATGTCTTTTTTTGCTGCTCTAAATGTTAATTATAAAATGGCATTCAAATTTCAAAAACTAATTTTGACCCGATTTTTGAAAAAAATTACAGTGTATACACTGTAAAAATTTTCAAAAATCGAGTCGAAATTTTTTTTCCCTAAACTCTAATCTTTTGATGGCATTTTAAAGTATGTAAAAATTTAATTAGAAATAGATAAAACATTTTGAAATCGGTTGAAAATTGTCTAAAATACAGCCCAAGAAAAATCGAAATTTTGACCAAAATTATATAATTTTTCAAAAAATTTTCAAAAATCTCCAGCCTTCCAATCATTTAAAGTTTTGGTGGCATTTTAAAGTAGATAAAAATTCGATAAAAACTGCATCAAAACTTTGAAAATCGATGGAAAATTGTCCTAAATACAGCCTTAGGAAAATTTCAATTTTGATTAAAGATTTTTTAATAACTGTTCCAAAAATTTATGCAAAAACCTCAACTTTGCAAACCTCTAACTATGCCAATTTTTGGCCGATTTCAAAAAGTCATGTCTTTTTTTGCTGCTCTAAATGTTAATTATAAAATGGCATTCAAATTTCAAAAACTAATTTTGACCCGATTTTTGAAAAAAATTACAGTGTATACACTGTAAAAATTTTCAAAAATCGAGTCGAAATTTTTTTCCCAAAACTCTAATCTTTTGATGGCATTTTAAAGTATGTAAAAATTTAATTAGAAATAGATAAAACATTTTGAAATCGGTTGAAAATTGTCTAAAATACAGCCCAAGAAAAATCGAAATGTTGACCAAAATTATATAATTTTTCAAAAAATTTTCAAAAATCTCCAGCGTTGCAATCATTTAAAGTTTTGATGGCATTTTAAAGTAGATAAAAATTTCAAAAAGTCATGTCTTTTTTTGCTGCTCTAAATGTTAATTATAAAATGGCATTCAAATTTCAAAAACTAATTTTGACCCGATTTTTGAAAAAAATTACAGTGTATACACTGTAAAAATTTTCAAAAATCGAGTCGAAATTTTTTTCCCTAAACTCTAATCTTTTGATGGCATTTTAAAGTATGTAAAAATTTAATTAGAAATAGATAAAAAACATTTTGAAATCGGTTGAAAATTGTCTAAAATACAGCCCAAGAAAAATCGAAATTTTGACCAAAATTATATAATTTTTCAAAAAATTTTCAAAAATCTCCAGCGTTACAATCATTTAAAGTTTTGATGGCATTTTAAAGTAGATAAAAATTTCAAAAAGTCATGTCTTTTTTTGCTGCTCTAAATGTTAATTATAAAATGGCATTCAAATTTCAAAAACTAATTTTGACCCGATTTTTGAAAAAAATTACAGTGTATACACTGTAAAAATTTTCAAAAATCGAGTCGAAATTTTTTTTCCCTAAACTCTAATCTTTTGATGGCATTTTAAAGTATGTAAAAATTTAATTAGAAATAGATAAAACATTTTGAAATCGGTTGAAAATTGTCTAAAATACAGTCCAAGAAAAATCGAAATTTTGACCAAAATTATATAATTTTTAAAAAAATTTTCAAAAATCTCCAGCGTTGCAATCATTTAAAGTTTTGATGGCATTTTAAAGTAGATAAAAATTCGATAAAAACTACATCAAAACTTTGAAAATCGATGGAAAATTGTCCTAAATACAGCCTTAGGAAAATTTCAATTTTGATTAAAGATTTTTTAATAACTGTTCCAAAATTTATGCAAAAACCTCAACTTTGCAAACCTCTAACTATGCCAATTTTTGGCCGATTTCAAAAAGTCATGTCTTTTTTTGCTGCTCTAAATGTTAATTATAAAATGGCATTCAAATTTCAAAAACTAATTTTGACCCGATTTTTGAAAAAAATTACAGTGTATACACTGTAAAAATTTTCAAAAATCGAGTCGAAATTTTTTTTCCCTAAACTCTAATCTTTTGATGGCATTTTAAAGTATGTAAAAATTTAATTAGAAATAGATAAAACATTTTGAAATCGGTTGAAAATTGTCTAAAATACAGCCCAAGAAAAATCGAAATTTTGACCAAAATTATATAATTTTTCAAAAAATTTTCAAAAATCTCCAGCGTTGCAATCATTTAAAGTTTTGATGGCATTTTAAAGTAGATAAAAATTCGATAAAAACTACATCAAAACTTTGAAAATCGATGGAAAATTGTTCTAAATACAGCCTTAGGAAAATTTCAATTTTGATTAAAGATTTTTTAATAACTGTTCCAAAATTTATGCAAAAACCTCAACTTTGCAAACCTCTAACTATGCCAATTTTTGGCCGATTTCAAAAAGTCATGTCTCTTTGTGCTGCTCTAAATGTTAATTATAAAATGGCATTCAAATTTCAAAAACTCATTTTGACCCGATTTTTGAAAAAAATTACAGTGTATACACTGTAAAAATTTTCAAAAATCGAGTCGAAATTTTTTTTCCCGAAACTCTAATCTTTTGATCGCATTTTAAAGTATGTAAAAATTTAATTAGAAATAGATAAAACATTTTGAAATCGGTTGAAAATTGTCTAAAATACAGCCCAAGAAAAATCGAAATTTTGACCAAAATTATATAATTTTTCAAAAAATTTTCAAAAATCTCCAGCGTTGCAATCATTTAAAGTTTTGATGGCATTTTAAAGTAGATAAAAATTCGATAAAAACTACATCAAAACTTTGAAAATCGATGGAAAATTGTTCTAAATACAGCCTTAGGAAAATTTCAATTTTGATTAAAGATTTTTTAATAACTGTTCCAAAATTTATGCAAAAACCTCAACTTTGCAAACCTCTAACTATGCCAATTTTTGGCCGATTTCAAAAAGTCATGTCTCTTTGTGCTGCTCTAAATGTTAATTATAAAATGGCATTCAAATTTCAAAAACTAATTTTGACCCGATTTTTGAAAAAAATTACAGTGTATACACTGTAAAAATTTTCAAAAATCGAGTCGAAATTTTTTTCCCAAAACTCTAATCTTTTGATGGCATTTTAAAGTATGTAAAAATTTAATTAGAAATAGATAAAACATTTTGAAATCGGTTGAAAATTGTCTAAAATACAGCCCAAGAAAAATCGAAATTTTGACCAAAATTATATAATTTTTCAAAAAATTTTCAAAAATCTCCAGCCTTCCAATCATTTAAAGTTTTGGTGGCATTTTAAAGTAGATAAAAATTCGATAAAAACTGCATCAAAACTTTGAAAATCGATGGAAAATTGTCCTAAATACAGCCTTAGGAAAATTTCAATTTTGATTAAAGATTTTTTAATAACTGTTCCAAAAATTTATGCAAAAACCTCAACTTTGCAAACCTCTAACTATGCCAATTTTTGGCCGATTTCAAAAAGTCATGTCTTTTTTTGCTGCTCTAAATGTTAATTATAAAATGGCATTCAAATTTCAAAAACTAATTTTGACCCGATTTTTGAAAAAAATTACAGTGTATACACTGTAAAAATTTTCAAAAATCGAGTCGAAATTTTTTTTCCCAAAACTCTAATCTTTTGATGGCATTTTAAAGTATGTAAAAATTTAATTAGAAATAGATAAAACATTTTGAAATCGGTTGAAAATTGTCTAAAATACAGCCCAAGAAAAATCGAAATTTTGCTCTAAATGTTAATTATAAAATGGCATTCAAATTTCAAAAACTAATTTTGACCCGATTTTTGAAAAAAATTACAGTGTATACACTGTAAAAATTTTCAAAAATCGAGTCGAAATTTTTTTTCCCTAAACTCTAATCTTTTGATGGCATTTTAAAGTATGTAAAAATTTAATTAGAAATAGATAAAAAACATTTTGAAATCGGTTGAAAATTGTCTAAAATACAGCCCAAGAAAAATCGAAATTTTGACCAAAATTATATAATTTTTCAAAAAATTTTCAAAAATCTCCAGCGTTGCAATCATTTAAAGTTTTGATGGCATTTTAAAGTAGATAAAAATTCGATAAAAACTACATCAAAACTTTGAAAATCGATGGAAAATTGTTCTAAATACAGCCTTAGGAAAATTTCAATTTTGATTAAAGATTTTTTAATAACTGTTCCAAAATTTATGCAAAAACCTCAACTTTGCAAACCTCTAACTATGCCAATTTTTGGCCGATTTCAAAAAGTCATGTCTCTTTGTGCTGCTCTAAATGTTAATTATAAAATGGCATTCAAATCTCAAAAACTAATTTTGACCCGATTTTTGAAAAAAATTACAGTGTATACACTGTAAAAATTTTCAAAAATCGAGTCGAAATTTTTTTTCCCAAAACTCTAATCTTTTGATGGCATTTTAAAGTATGTAAAAATTTAATTAGAAATAGATAAAACATTTTGAAATCGGTTGAAAATTGTCTAAAATACAGCCCAAGAAAAATCGAAATTTTGACCAAAATTATATAATTTTTCAAAAAATTTTCAAAAATCTCCAGCGTTGCAATCATTTAAAGTTTTGATGGCATTTTAAAGTAGATAAAAATTTCAAAAAGTCATGTCTTTTTTTGCTGCTCTAAATGTTAATTATAAAATGGCATTCAAATTTCAAAAACTAATTTTGACCCGATTTTTGAAAAAAATAACAGTGTATACACTGTAAAAATTTTCAAAAATCGAGTCGAAATTTTGTTTCCCAAAACTCTAATTTTTTGATGGCATTTTAAAGTATGTAAAAATGTAATTAGAAATAGATAAAACATTTTGAAATCGGTTGAAAATTGTCTAAAATACAGCCCAAGAAAAATCGAAATTTTGACCAAAATTATATAATTTTTCAAAAAATTTTCAAAAATCTCCAGCTTTTCAATCATTTAAAGTTTTGATGGCATTTTAAAGTAGATAAAAATTCGATAAAAACTACATCAAAACTTTGAAAATCGATGGAAATTTGTCCTAAATACAGCCTTAGGAAAATTTCAATTTTTGATTAAAGATTTTTTAATAACTGTTCCAAAATTTATGCAAAAACCTCAACTTTGCAAACCTCTAACTATGCCAATTTTTGGCCGATTTCAAAAAGTCGTGTCTTTTTTTGCTGCTCTAAATGTTAATTATAAAATGGCATTCAAATTTAAAAAACTAATTTTGACCCGATCTTTGAAAAAAATTACAGTGCATACACTGTAAAAATTTTCAAAAATCGAGTCGAAATTTTTTTCCCAAAACTCTAATCTTTTGATGGCATTTTAAAGTATGTAAAAATGTAATTAGAAATAGATAAAACATTTTGAAATCGGTTGAAAATTGTCTAAAATACAGCCCAAGAAAAATCGAAATTTTGACCAAAATTATATAATTTTTCAAAAAATTTTCAAAAATCTCCAGCGTTGCAATCATTTAAAGTTTTGATGGCATTTTAAAGTAGATAAAAATTCGATAAAAACTACATCAAAACTTTGAAAATCGATGGAAAATTGTCCTAAATACAGCCTTAGGAAAATTTCAATTTTTGATTAAAGATTTTTTAATAACTGTTCCAAAATTTATGCAAAAACCTCAACTTTGCAAACCTCTAACTATGCCAATTTTTGGCCGATTTCAAAAAGTCATGTCTTTTTTTGCTGCTCTAAATGTTAATTATAAAATGGCATTCAAATTTCAAAAACTAATTTTGACCCGTTTTTTGAAAAAAATTACAGTGTATATATACACTGTAAAAATTTTCAAAAATCGAGTCGAAATTTTTTTCCCAAAACTCTAATCTTTTGATGGCATTTTAAAGTATGTAAAAATTTAATTAGAAATAGATAAAACATTTTGAAATCGGTTGAAAATTGTCTAAAATACAGCCCAAGAAAAATCGAAATTTTGACCAAAATTATATAATTTTTCAAAAAATTTTCAAAAATCTCCAGCCTTCCAATCATTTAAAGTTTTGATGGCATTTTAAAGTAGATAAAAATTCGATAAAAACTACATAAAACTTTGAAAATCGGTCTCAATTTGTCCTAAATACAGCCTTAGGAAAATTTCAATTTTGATTAAAGATTTTTTAATAACTGTTCCAAAATTTATGCAAAAACTTCAACTTTGCAAACCTCTAACTATGCCAATTTTTGGCCGATTTCAAAAAGTCATGTCTTTTTTTGCTGCTCTAAATGTTAATTATAAAATGGCATTCAAATTTCAAAAACTAATTTTGACCCGTTTTTTGAAAAAAATTACAGTGTATACACTGTAAAAATTTTCAAAAATCGAGTCAAATTTTTTTTCCCAAAACTCTAATCTTTTGATGGCATTTTAAAGTATGTAAAAATGTAATTAGAAATAGATAAAACATTTTAAAATCGGTTGAAAATTGTCTAAAATACAGCCCAAGAAAAATCGAAATTTTGACCAAAATTATATAATTTTTCAAAAAATTTTCAAAAATCTCCAGCCTTCCAATCATTTAAAGTTTTGCTGGCATTTTAAAGTAGATAAAAATTCGATAAAAACTACATCAAAACTTTAAAAATCGATGGAAAATTGTCCTAAATACAGCCTTAGGAAAATTTCAATTTTGATTAAAGATTTTTTAATAACTGTTCCAAAATTTATGCAAAAACCTCAACTTTGCAAACCTCTAACTATGCCAATTTTTGGCCGATTTCAAAAAGTCATGTCTTTTTTTGCTGCTCTAAATGTTAATTATAAAACGGCATTCAAATTTCAAAAACTAATTTTGACCCGATTTTTGAAAAAAATTACAGTGTATACACTGTAAAAATTTTCAAAAATCGAGTCGAAATTTTTTTCCCAAAACTCTAATCTTTTGATGGCATTTTAAAGTATGTAAAAATGTAATTAGAAATAGATAAAACATTTTAAAATCGGTTGAAAATTGTCTAAAACACAGCCCAAGAAAAATCGAAATTTTGACCAAAATTATATAATTTTTCAAATAATTTTCAAAAATCTCCAGCCTTCCAATCATTTAAAGTTTTGATGGCATTTTAAAGTAGATAAAAATTCGATAAAAACTACATCAAAACTTTGAAAATCGATGGAAAATTGTCCTAAATACAGCCTTAGGAAAATTTCAATTATGATTAAAGATTTTTTAATAACTGTTCCAAAATTTATGCAAAAACCTCAACTTTGCAAACCTCTAACTATGCCAATTTTTGGCCGATTTCAAAAAGTCATGTCATAAAATGGCATTCAAATTTCAAAAACTAATTTTGACCCGATTTTTGAAAAATATTACAGTGTATTATACACTGTAAAAATTTTCAAAAATCGAGTCGAAATTTTTTTTCCCAAAACTCTAATCTTTTGATGGCATTTTAAAGTATGTAAAAATGTAATTAGAAATAGATAAAACATTTTAAAATCGGTTGAAAATTGTCTAAAATACAGCCCAAGAAAAATCGAAATTTTGACCAAAATTATATAATTTTTCAAAAAATTTTCAAAAATCTCCAGCCTTGCAATCATTTAAAGTTTTGATGGCATTTTAAAGTAGATAAAAATTCAATAAAAACTACATCAAAACTTTGAAAATCGGTCCTAATTTGTCCTAAATACAGCCTTAGGAAAATTTCAATTTTGATTAAAGATTTTGTAATAACTGTTCCAAAATTTATGCAAAAACCTCAACTTTGCAAACCTCTAACTATGCCAATTTTTGGCCGATTTCAAAAAGTCATGTCATAAAATGGCATTCAAATTTCAAAAACTAATTTTGACCCGATTTTTGAAAAAAATTACAGTGTATACACTGTAAAAATTTTCAAAAATCGAGTCGAAATTTGTTTTCCCAAAACTCTAATCTTTTGATGGCATTTTAAAGTATGTAAAAATGTAATTAGAAATAGATAAAACATTTTAAAATCGGTTGAAAATTGTCTAAAATACAGCCCAAGAAAAATCGAAATTTTGACCAAAATTATATAATTTTTCAAAAAATTTTCAAAAATCTCCAGCCTTCCAATCATTTAAAGTTTTGATGGCATTTTAAAGTAGATAAAAATTCGATAAAAACTACATCAAAACTTTGAAAATCGGTCCTAATTTGTCCTAAATACAGCCTTAGGAAAATTTCAATTTTGATTAAAGATTTTTTAATAACTGTTCCAAAATTTATGCAAAAACCTCAACTTTGCAAACCTCTAACTATGCCAATTTTTGGCCGATTTCAAAAAGTCGTGTCTTTTTTTGCTGCTCTAAATGTTAATTATAAAATGGCATTCAAATCTAAAAAACTAATTTTGACCCGATTTTGTAAAAATTTTCAAAAATCGAGTCGAAATTTTTTTTCCCAAAACTCTAATCTTTTGATGGCATTTTAAAGTATGTAAAAATGTAATTAGAAATAGATAAAACATTTTGAAATCGGTTGAAAATTGTCTAAACTACAGCCTAAGGAAAATCGAAATTTTAACCAAAATGAAACAACTTTTCAAAAAATTTTCAAAAATCTCCAGCCTTGCAATCATTTAAAGTTTTGATGGCATTTTAAAGTAGATACAAATTCGATAAAAACTACATCAAAACTTTGAAAATCAGTCCTAATTTGTCCTAAATACAGCCTTAGGAAAATTTCAATTTTGATTAAAGATTTTTTAATAACTGTTCCAAAATTTATGCAAAAACCTCAACTTTGCAAACCTCTAACTATGCCAATTTTTGGCCGATTTCAAAAAGTCATGTCTTTTTTTGCTGCTCTAAATGTTAATTATAAAATGGCATTCAAATTTCAAAAACTAATTTTGACCCGATTTTTGAAAAAAATTACAGTGTATACACTGTAAAAATTTTCAAAAATCGAGTCGAAATTTGTTTTCCCGAAACTCTAATCTTTTGATGGCATTTTAAAGTATGTAAAAATTTAATTAGAAATAGATAAAACATTTTGAAATCGGTTGAAAATTGTCTAAAATACAGCCCAAAAAAAATCGAAATTTTGACCAAAATTATATAATTTTTCAAAAAATTTTCAAAAATCTCCATCGTTGCAATCATTTAAAGTTTTGATGGCATTTTAAAGTAGATAAAAATTCGATAAAAACTACATCAAAACTTTGAAAATCGATGGAAAATTGTTCTAAATACAGCCTTAGGAAAATTTCAATTTTGATTAAAGATTTTTTAATAACTGTTCCAAAATTTATGCAAAAACCTCAACTTTGCAAACCTCTAACTATGCCAATTTTTGGCCGATTTCAAAAAGTCATGTCTCTTTTTGCTGCTCTAAATGTTAATTATAAAATGGCATTCAAATTTCAAAAACTAATTTTGACCCGATTTTTTGAAAAAAATTACAGTGTATACACTGTAAAAATTTTCAAAAATCGAGTCGAAATTTTTTTTCCCAAAACTCTAATCTTTTGATGGCATTTTAAAGTATGTAAAAATTTAATTAGAAATAGATAAAACATTTTGAAATCGGTTGAAAATTGTCTAAAATACAGCCCAAGAAAAATCGAAATTTTGACCAAAATTATATAATTTTTCAAAAAATTTTCAAAAATCTCCAGCCTTCCAATCATTTAAAGTTTTGGTGGCATTTTAAAGTAGATAAAAATTCGATAAAAACTGCATCAAAACTTTGAAAATCGATGGAAAATTGTCCTAAATACAGCCTTAGGAAAATTTCAATTTTGATTAAAGATTTTTTAATAACTGTTCCAAAATTTATGCAAAAACCTCAACTTTGCAAACCTCTAACTATGCCAATTTTTGGCCGATTTCAAAAAGTCATGTCTTTTTTTGCTGCTCTAAATGTTAATTATAAAATGGCATTCAAATTTCAAAAACTAATTTTGACCCGATTTTTGAAAAAATTACAGTGTATACACTGTAAAAATTTTCAAAAATCGAGTCGAAATTTTTTTTCCCAAAACTCTAATCTTTTGATGGCATTTTAAAGTATGTAAAAATTTAATTAGAAATAGATAAAACATTTTGAAATCGGTTGAAAATTGTCTAAAATACAGCCCAAGAAAAATCGAAATTTTGACCAAAATTATATAATTTTTCAAAAAATTTTCAAAAATCTCCAGCGTTGCAATCATTTAAAGTTTTGGTGGCATTTTAAAGTAGATAAAAATTCGATAAAAACTACATCAAAACTTTGAAAATCGATGGAAAATTGTCCTAAATACAGCCTTAGGAAAATTTCAATTTTGATTAAAGATTTTTTAATAACTGTTCCAAAATTTATGCAAAAACCTCAACTTTGCAAACCTCTAACTATGCCAATTTTTGGCCGATTTCAAAAAGTCATGTCTTTTTTTGCTGCTCTAAATGTTAATTATAAAATGGCATTCAAATCTCAAAAACTAATTTTGACCCGATTTTTGAAAAAAATCAACTGTAAAAATTTTCAAAAATCGAGTCGAAATTTTTTTTTCTAAAACTCTAATCTTTTGATGGCATTTTAAAGTATGTAAAAATGTAATTAGAAATAGATAAAACATTTTGAAATCGGTTGAAAATTGTCTAAAATACAGCCCAAGAAAAATCGAAATTTTGACCAAAATTATATAATTTTTCAAAAAATTTTCAAAAATCTCCAGCGTTGCAATCATTTAAAGTTTTGATGGCATTTTAAAGTAGATAAAAATTCGATAAAAACTACATCAAAACGTTGAAAATCGATGGAAAATTGTCCTAAATACAGCCTTAGGAAAATTTCAATTTTGATTAAAGATTTTTTAATAACTGTTCCAAAATTTATGCAAAAACCTCAACTTTGCAAACCTCTAACTATGCCAATTTTTGGCCGATTTCAAAAAGTCATGTCTTTTTTTGCTGCTCTAAATGTTAATTATAAAATGGCATTCAAATTTCAAAAACTAATTTTGACCCGATTTTTGAAAAAAATTACAGTGTATATATACACTGTAAAAATTTTCAAAAATCGAGTCGAAATTTTTTTTCCCAAAACTCTAATCTTTTGATGGCATTTTAAAGTATGTAAAAATTTAATTAGAAATAGATAAAACATTTTGAAATCGGTTGAAAATTGTCTAAAATACAGCCCAAGAAAAATCGAAATTTTGACCAAAATTATATAATTTTTCAAAAAATTTTCAAAAATCTCCAGCCTTCCAATCATTTAAAGTTTTGGTGGCATTTTAAAGTAGATAAAAATTCGATAAAAACTGCATCAAAACAAAAATTTGACCCGATTTTTGAAAAAAATTACAGTGTATATATACACTGTAAAAATTTTCAAAAATCGAGTCGAAATTTTTTTTCCCAAAACTCTAATCTTTTGATGGCATTTTAAAGTATGTAAAAATTTAATTAGAAATAGATAAAACATTTTGAAATCGGTTGAAAATTGTCTAAAATACAGCCCAAGAAAAATCGAAATTTTGACCAAAATTATATAATTTTTCAAAAAATTTTCAAAAATCTCCAGCCTTCCAATCATTTAAAGTTTTGGTGGCATTTTAAAGTAGATAAAAATTCGATAAAAACTGCATCAAAACTTTGAAAATCGATGGAAAATTGTCCTAAATACAGCCTTAGGAAAATTTCAATTTTGATTAAAGATTTTTTAATAACTGTTCCAAAATTTATGCAAAAACCTCAACTTTGCAAACCTCTAACTATGCCAATTTTTGGCCGATTTCAAAAAGTCATGTCTTTTTTTGCTGCTCTAAATGTTAATTATAAAATGGCATTCAAATTTCAAAAACTAATTTTGACCCGATTTTTGAAAAAAATTACAGTGTATACACTGTAAAAATTTTCAAAAATCGAGTCGAAATTTTTTTTCCCAAAACTCTAATCTCTTGATGGCATTTTAAAGTATGTAAAAATTTAATTAGAAATAGATAAAACATTTTGAAATCGGTTGAAAATTGTCTAAAATACAGCCCAAGAAAAATCGAAATTTTGACCAAAATTATATAATTTTTCAAAAAATTTTCAAAAATCTCCAGCCTTCCAATCATTTAAAGTTTTGGTGGCATTTTAAAGTAGATAAAAATTCGATAAAAACTACATCAAAACTTTGAAAATCGATGGAAAATTGTCCTAAATACAGCCTTAGGAAAATTTCAATTTTGATTAAAGATTTTTCAATAACTGTTCCAAAATTTATGCGAAAACCTCAACTTTGCAAACCTCTAACTATGCCAATTTTTGGCCGATTTCAAAAAGTCATGTCTTTTTTTGCTGCTCTAAATGTTAATTATAAAATGGCATTCAAATTTCAAAAACTAATTTGACCCGATTTTTGAAAAAAATTACAGTGTATACACTGTAAAAATTTTCAAAAATCGAGTCGAAATTTTTTTTTCCCAAAACTCTAATCTTTTGATGGCATTTTAAAGTATGTAAAAATGTAATTAATCGATGGAAAATTGTCCTAAAAACAGCGTTAGGAAAATTTCAATTTTGATTAAAGATTTTTTAATAACTGTTCCAAAATTTATGCAAAAACCTCAACTTTGCAAACCTCTAACTATGCCACTTTTTGGCCGATTTCAAAAAGTCATGTCTTTTTTTGCTGCTCTAAATGTTAATTATAAAATGGCATTCAAATCTCAAAAACTAATTTTGACCCGATTTTTGAAAAAAATTACAGTGTAAAAATTTTCAAAAATCGAGTTGAAATTTTTTTTCCCAAAACTCTAATCTTTTGATGGCATTTTAAAGTATGTAAAAATGTAATTAGAAATAGATAAAACATTTTGAAATCGGTTGAAAATTGTCTAAAATACAGCCCAAGAAAAATCGAAATTTTGACCAAAATTATATAATTTTTCAAAAAATTTTCAAAAATCCCCAGCCTTGCAATCATTTAAAGTTTTGATGGCATTTTAAAGTAGATAAAAATTCGATAAAAGCTATATCAAAACTTTGAAAATCGATGGAAAATTGTCCTAAAAACAGCGTTAGGAAAATTTCAATTTTGATTAAAGATTTTTTAATAACTGTTCCAAAATTTATGCAAAAACCTCAACTTTGCAAACCTCTAACTATGCCACTTTTTGGCCGATTTCAAAAAGTCATGTCTTTTTTTGCTGCTCTAAATGTTAATTATAAAATGGCATTCAAATCTCAAAAACTAATTTTGACCCGATTTTTGAAAAAAATTACAGTGTAAAAATTTTCAAAAATCGAGTTGAAATTTTTTTTCCCAAAACTCTAATCTTTTGATGGCATTTTAAAGTATGTAAAAATGTAATTAGAAATAGATAAAACATTTTAAAATCGGTTGAAAATTGTCTAAACTACAGCCTAAGGAAAATCGAAATTTTAACCAAAATGAAACAACTTTTCAAAAAATTTTCAAAAATCTCCAGCGTAACAATCATTTAAAGTTTTGATGGCATTTCAAAGTAGATAAAAATTCGATAAAAACTACATCAAAACTTTGAAAATCGGTCCTAATTTGGCCTAAATACAGCCTTAGGAAAATTTAAATTTTGACCAAAGAATTTTTAATAACTGTTCCAAAATTTATGCAAAAACCTCAACTTTGCAAACCTCTAACTATGCCAATTTTTGGCCGATTTCAAAAAGTCATGTCTTTTTTTGCTGCTCTAAATGTTAATTATAAAATGGCATTCAAATCTCAAAAACTAATTTTGACCCGATTTTTGAAAAAAATACAGTGTATACACTGTAAAAATTTTCAAACATCGAGTCGAAATTTTTTTCCCAAAACTCTAATCTTTTGATGGCATTTTAAAGTATGTAAAAATGTAATTAGAAATAGATAAAACATTTTGAAATCGGTTGAAAATTGTCTAAAATACAGCCCAAGAAAAATCGAAATTTTGACCAAAATTATATAATTTTTCAAAAAATTTTCAAAAATCCCCAGCCTTGCAATCATTTAAAGTTTTGATGGCATTTTAAAGTAGATAAAAATTCGATAAAAGCTATATCAAAACTTTGAAAATCGATGGAAAATTGTCCTAAATACAGCCTTAGGAAAATTTCAATTTTGATTAAAGCTTTTTTAATAACTGTTCCAAAATTTATGCGAAAACCTCAACTTTGCAAACCTCTAACTATGCCACTTTTTGGCCGATTTCAAAAAGTCATGTCTTTTTTTGCTGCTCTAAATGTTAATTATAAAATGGCATTCAAATCTCAAAAACTAATTTTGACCCGATTTTTGAAAAAAATTACAGTGTAAAAATTTTCAAAAATCGAGTTGAAATTTTTTTTCCCAAAACTCTAATCTTTTGATGGCATTTTAAAGTATGTAAAAATGTAATTAGAAATAGATAAAACATTTTAAAATCGGTTGAAAATTGTCTAAACTACAGCCTAAGGAAAATCGAAATTTTAACCAAAATGAAACAACTTTTCAAAAAATTTTCAAAAATCTCCAGCGTAACAATCATTTAAAGTTTTGATGGCATTTCAAAGTAGATAAAAATTCGATAAAAACTACATCAAAACTTTGAAAATCGGTCCTAATTTGGCCTAAATACAGCCTTAGGAAAATTTAAATTTTGACCAAAGAATTTTTAATAACTGTTCCAAAATTTATGCAAAAACCTCAACTTTGCAAACCTCTAACTATGCCAATTTTTGGCCGATTTCAAAAAGTCATGTCTTTTTTTGCTGCTCTAAATGTTAATTATAAAATGGCATTCAAATCTAAAAAACTAATTTTGACCTGATTTTTGAAAAATATTATAGTGTATACACTGTAAAAATTTTCAAAAATCGAGTCGAAATTTTTTTTCCTAAAACTCTAATCTTTTGATGGCATTTTAAAGTATGTAAAAATGTAATTAGAAATAGATAAAACATTTTGAAATCGGTTGAAAATTGTCTAAAATACAGCCCAAGAAAAATCGAAATTTTGACCAAAATTATATAATTTTTCAAAAAATTTTCAAAAATCCCCAGCCTTGCAATCATTTAAAGTTTTGATGGCATTTTAAAGTAGATAAAAATTCGATAAAAGCTATATCAAAACTTTGAAAATCGATGGAAAATTGTCCTAAATACAGCCTTAGGAAAATTTCAATTTTGATTAAAGATTTTTTAATAACTGTTCCTAAATTTATGCAAAAACCTCAACTTTGCAAACCTCTAACTATGCCAATTTTTGGCCGATTTCAAAAAGTCATGTCTTTTTTTGCTGCTCTAAATGTTAATTATAAAATGGCATTCAACTTTCAAAAACTAATTTTGACCCGATTTTTGAAAAAAATTACAGTGTATACACTGTCAAAATTTTCAAAAATCGAGTCGAAATTTTTCTACTCAAAATTCCAAGCGTTTGATGGCAGTTTAAGTATGTAAAAATATAATAAGAAATGGTTAAAAATTCGATAAAAACTACATCAAAACTTTGAAAATCGGTCATAAATTGTCCTAAATACAACCTTGGAAAATATCAATTTTGAATATTAACTCCGCAGGACATTAACGTTGGTGGTTTTCTAGGACCGCCAGAAGCAGGACTACCGATTTGCATTCACGGATTCATGAAATTCTTTGCAAAATGTTGTTCAAATTTCTGAAAGTCCTTCAGGGAGTTGAGATAAAAGGACTGTTTTGCGTTTACTAAAATAGTAGATATTTTGCGAGTCCTTTGAAGGATCAAAAGGAATATGTCAAACAATTATTTTGAGCAAGGACTATCATCTGTGTAAGGGACATCCCGACAGTCCTGCGGGCAGCTGAGATATCAAGGATATTGTGATTTTATCCATTTTCAGGATGATTTAAATGTCATTTGGCCAGGTTGAAATCTTGAAGGTCCTGGAAAGTACTTACAAAAAATATGAAATTCTATGTATCAATACGCAATATTTTTTAATCCGAATATCAACATTATGTTTATACGATGTTCGCCCATGTTCCTGCCCCCTGGATCCACCACTGCAATGGGCCAACAAACATCACAAATACCTTTATGTGTATATCTCTATCTATGTATGTATCTATGTCTGTGTGTGTGTGTGTTTCCACATGTGTGCAATAAATTTTCATAAATCAATTGTGCGTGCTACTTTTTAACACGCTTCCATTGAACAAATCGAATTCAAAATCAAGCCCAAAAAAATATTTCCTTTTCTTTTTATTTCTTTCGGTCTGTTACGGTTCTTCAGATTTATACGCACAATTATTTTTGGGGGCAGAAACAAAATACAAAAAAAAAAAAAAAAAAGAATGAAAGAGAAGTGAGTGACGAATGCTTATTTTACGCTTCAATTTTCAACAAACTTATTGCAAATGTGATTTTCGTTGTTGTTTTTTGAAGGCGTCGATGTGAAAATTTGATTTGTGCCTTCAAGCAGAAGCTTTCGTTTTAATTTAATTCCATGCGGCTTTTCCTCATATACAATACTACATATATGTACATATGTATGTGTTTGTGTTTGTGTGTGTGTGTGTGTGTGCGTGTGCGTGTGCGTGTGTGAGTTTTCATTTGAGGTGAAGGTACCATGTGCACTGAAACTGGAAGATTTATGGCAAACCGATTTGCCAGCTGCTGGCAAACCCATGAGCGTAGCAAAGATCTCGGAAAGATATTCACTTTTGCATCCGTTTTAAAATATTCTACAAACATAAGAGAATAAAAGCAAATTCAACCGTTTTTTTCCGGGTCGAAGACCAGTAGTAAAATCTCTTATTGTTCCCTTTTTATTTGTAGGGAAATAAAGAAACGCCATACACTGTTTTGCAATATATGTGACTAACTTGATCGATATAGAAAACAAATGCTTATTGTAGGTAGTAGAAGAATCTTTAAATTCGAAATAGAAATGTCGTCTCCATGTTGTGTCGTCTCCCCTTTCCATGCCCATGGCCAGTGGTTATTTTAAGACCTTTCGTTCATCACATTTAGAAAAGTCTCACTTCGAAATTTCTGTCCTTATTCGTCTACTTTCTGGTTTTTATTTTTTACTCTATTAAAAAACGCGACGACAACTTTGGCCACGACCTACCACGACTGACTACCTGCAGGCGAAAAGGCAACCCAAAGAAAAATGATAATATAAAAATTTATGTGTATATTTATTGTATTTTATTGAGGCACTTAAAAAGCAGCGCAGTCAACAAGCTGTAAGAGAATACTGACAGGGGAAAAAAATACGACAAAAAACAACATAAAGAAAAGAAAAACAAGCAAAAACAACTGAGATGCTGTATATTGACATAAAAGCCAATCATTTTAAAATAGCTTTAAGCCGAGCGGAGCGCGAGCGGAGAGAGAGAGAGAGAACATCAAAAAGAAGACAGAGGGGAAAACTGCGCAAACAAAAATAAAATTGCTAGCCAAATTTAAGACCACAGTGGGTAAGTTTGTGTGTTTCTTTCTTTAGTAGAAGTTGATTTAGTTATGCATTTGAAGGAATACAAAAATCCAAAAACCAAAAAACAAAATAAAAAGAATACTGAAAAGGCAACAAGAGCCACAGGCAACGAGTGGAAATATTTTCAGATGCACCAGAGAGCCACCTAGCTCCATGCACTTTAACCCCATTCAAAGAGCAAAGTGGTACCCACTGGATGGTTTTATGCGTACTGCATTTCGGGTTGCATTGCATACATAAATAATCAAAATGCCAGAAATTTGCAAGTGAAATTCATGGGATCTGGCATTCATTTCGTATGCATAAACGACCTAGTCGTAGTCGTAGTCGTCGATGTCGTTGTCCCTGTCGTTGTCGTTGCCGTCACCAGCATCAAAATCCGAACTTTGACATGAGGGAATCAATCAAATTATCACTCAAGCATAAGACACATGATTGATGTAGTCGCCAGGCATCAATCATCGCATCGAGGAATTCGAGTGCAATGTTCTGCTACTTGCCAAGTGGATGAATTCATGGGCCAAGTCAAGTGCACAGCTTGGCATTTATTAATGCTTAAGAAATGTGAAGGCCAGCCAAATGGCCAAGTATTTAATGCAACAAATCCAATTCAAGTTCGAGCAGAGAGAAAAATTTCTTCATATTTCTAGGTAAATATTTGAGCAAAAAGCATAGCATACATTTCAGCGCCAGGCATTCATATGAAAAGTTTTTTATTGAAATTTCTTTTGGGATAGCCAACACAAGCTCAAGTCCAAGCATAGCCTATGACTATGATAAGTGAGCATGTGTGTGTGTGCGTGTGTAGGTGTGAGTTACCTCATCTGAGTTCAAGGATACAATAATTGAAAGCAAAACAATAGGGACAAGGCAAAAACAACGACTCAAAAGGCAACGCAAGTGTTCCTAAAGCTCATTGCCTGGACTGAGCTTGTCTGGCTGGTCGAACAAATGAGTTTCGTGTTGAATAGCATCATCTTCTGACTAAATAACAAAGCATGCCTCTTATGGTGTGGGCGTGATGAAATTCTGGTTAGTCTGGCATTTGCTCAATTTAATTATTATGGCACTAAAGGTCAGGGCACCTTAAGAATTCTCGGTAATAATAGTCAAAAACAACAACAATGTCAGTGGACCGTGATTAATAGCACTTTAGGTGTTGAAATAACTTACTCCAGCTGCTGCTGTTGCTGCAGCAAATTCAATTTAATTTAACACATGAGATTTGCGGATGCAGCAACATTGCGAACATTTGTCATAAGCCATGTGGGCAAATCAAAAGTGCAACGTTAAGCTTAAAACTTTTACCGCAACTTGTAAAAGAAAGTTCTTCTTATTTTTTCTGACTTTTCTTCCTTTTTTTCTCCCTCTTTCTTCCCTTCTGCGAGGGCAGACACAAAACAACGTCGTTTTCACGCTTGCCTTGTCAAGTGAAACCAATTTGCGCATTTTGTCTGCATCAGCGAAGGCATCCGCAAAAGCAGCCACATCCGCATCCGCATGGCGCATTGTTTAGCTGTCCCAGAAGTTAAGTTGAAGCATGTTGCACATACTTTCAGTCAAAGTGCTGGCATTTGCTCCGTTTCAAGTTGTGATCGATTTTCATGACATTCAATTCCAAGCAGAATAAAGGCTAAGATAATCACAACGGCTAGAGTAGTAGTGATTAAGGCATCGTTTACACCTGTGTGTGTTCCCGACACCATTAAGTCGTTTTGGCAAATTTAAGCACCTGCATCTTAAGTGCAGCTTAGTGCAGGTTCAACTTTGAGGTTTGCCGTTGCCAGTAAACATGCCGCAGGCTCTTAATGAGCCTCATCAACGTGAATATCTGTCTGTCTTTGGCTTTCTTGATGGGCAACCCGACTTGGGGTCACTTTGCAACACGAAATGGGCCGACATTAGCTTGCTTCGGATGTCAGTCAGTGGCCGGTTAGTTGAATAGAGTTTGGTTATGGCTTTCTTGGTTAAGTGAGTGTGTGTCCTTGGGCAGTGAAGCGAATGTGAAAGCCCTTATACCAAACAGAGATCTCATTCAAATTATTATTTACCAACAAATCTCTTAAGAGAGCTGAAATGCTGGCTGGCTATATATAGTTTTTAAGTAACTATTATGCTTAGTTTAAAAACATATTTTATAATTATAATATAAAGATGTAAATAAAACCTCCTGTGAATATATATAAATGATAACAAACTATATAAATACGAAGGCCCAGTTTATAGCTAGTATTTAGGTTGGTTGCAATTTTTTATTACCGCACAACCATAGAATAATTAATTGACTATTGAAATTGTAGCTATTCCAATCACATTTATATCAATTTTTCAATGACTACCACCTAAACGATTATTAATACATTTTTATTAAATTAAGCGCACTCAATTTTCAATATTGAAAATATATGCATTATCTCTTTGCCATAATCTACTCTCTTTGTGTTTTTTTTCTTTAAATATCCTTCCCTCTGCTTTATCCTGTGTGGGAAGGGTGTGAGGGGAGGGGATGGGAATTTGGGGTTTGGGGTTTGCACTTTGCAAAGATTACCAATTTAAATAAAAATTCACGCCTGTCCATTATTTAAATACAAACAAAAGAAGCAAACAAAAAAAGGAGCGAAACAAATGCCAGCTACCGTATTGTGGTTGGTGTGTGTCATCAATTTATGCGTTTCCCCCCAGTCCAAGCAACTGTCTGCGGCTGTCTATGTGTAGATGTATTTGTGGGTAAATGTGTGTGTGCGAGTGGTGTGTGTGTGAGTGTGCTCGTAAATCAATATTTAAACTGTGTACGCTCGTTTAGTCTTCGCCAGTGCTCACTTCAGTCCAGCCATCGTTTAAAAATAAAACCCAAACTCATTCAACTCGTTCAACGACTCAATAAATGTTGCAAATGCGCTCGTTGTCGCTGTGGCTTGTTGTTTGCTTTTATTTATATTATATACATACATACATACCTCCGTGAAGGAGGGAAAGAAAAAGCGCCAGAGTGTGCAAGAGGGAGAGAACTCTATCCATTTATTCACATGCGCTTCACTCGAGTGTGGTACAAAATTTCGTTTCATCTGGCAAGCAACTGAAACATTTCAAAGCACTATTTATCTTTATTCTACTCTCCCTCTCCCTCTCTCTCTCTCTCTTTTCTTTCTGGCATAGCATCTCCATGTCGGGCGGTGATATTTGTTATTTGCTAAACGAAATGATATATACTTGAATGTACATGGCCGGCCAGAGTTGTCATTAGTCATGCTTTGCCGCACTCATGGACCAGAAAAGACAAAGCCAACATTGCGTATACTTGATAGGAAGCGCCCTACTAAATCGTCTAAGTTCCAGCTGCCGTCCGAATCGCTTTCTCTTCTATTTCGTTTATGCGATAATGGCTAAACTTCTACTTAAACTTTATTCATAATTCAAACCTTTCTTGTTCTTCTGTTTTTTTTTTTTTTTTTTTGTTTTTTTGGTAGGTAATGTAAAGTCTATTAAAATGCAAACGTTTCAGTTAATTACATCAAATTTCAGTTGCCCAAGTACTTGAACGATGGAAAATTAGCAACAACTTTTCAAATATCGACAGAAACAAAGTTTCTTGCTCCGGGCAAGTTTGGTAACTCAACAGCGTTAAACGTTTTACGACCTGGTGGCTTGCAAAACAGAAACCATCCATGGGCGCGACTCCAAATAATACATTAGAAAAGATTCAGAAATGCCTGAGAAAAGTCGTAAAGGACTTGCAGAAATACAAAGATAGACTTGAACCCCTTTGCGACGCCCATGGCGGCAGCTTTAGTGAACTGCACTTGAAAAATTTGTGATAAATTAAGCGGTCGTATGACCTGAAGGCCCAGGGCGGCAAATGAATGCCATTATGTTCATATTTGAGCACCTAATCAATATGACCGAGGGCAGAAATGAAATGGGTTCCAATCCAACAACTGCCGACTGTTTACCGGCTCTTTGCATTGGTAGACCCTGGAGTCCTGCCAGTTGCCATAAATAATTAGGCGACTTAATTAAGCACACTCCGAAGTTTCCAACACAAATGGCAACCGTGTCCTGCGGGCCTGGGGATGGGTCAAGGACTCAGACTGAAAAACCGCAGACCCACAGAAAAAAAAAAGAACAAAAAATCTCAAATAACAATACCAAAACAGATGCAAATAAATCGGATTTAGAGAAACGACCGGAGAAATAAGTGGGAAAAGAAAAGCAAACAGAGCTTAAAACTACTCAGACCACTTCCACGTCCGCAATCAAAAGGGGAACCCCTAGGCTCAGGTTCCACAAACAGAGAACTCTGAGCCCAGGACCAAGCTCGATTTGTGTTTAATGCGTCGGGCATAGAACAAAACAAGAAACAAATGGGGGGAAAAATATACGTTTACATATGTATTCGAGCAACACTAGCCCAGGGGCACGGCTCTCCATCAGATTGAAACGATAAACTTGAATTGCCCAGCACAAGGGATGGGAATCGAGCTGGAGCTGGAGTTGGAGCCGGAGTAGGAATCGGAATGAAAATGGGAGCGGGAACTGAAGTTGGTTTGAGTTATCCGCTGTAAGTTGAGCCGATAACTTTATGCGCACAATTCCATTTGATTGATGAGATTTATGCTCGCAATGTGCCCTCCCATGTATTTTATTTTTCTACTCTTGCAAAGTGAGGTACATTAATTTAAGACTAAAGGACGCATATAAAAAGGTGTTTGGAGCTGTATCGAGCTATTAACCGAGCATTTATCATTAGATTTGCTATTTATCGAGTAGTTAATGTCTTATATTTCAGGAAAAATGTAAGAGAAAAATTTGGAAATAAGTTTGATATTTACTATCAAAATTTGCCTGGACTTTTTATCTCAATTCTTTCAAGCAATTATTATGAAATTTGCTGAAGATCGGACGACCAAGTCATATAGCATATAAGGAAAATTCCTTCTAACCTCGTACATACTATCCTTAGAACTGATCTAGAATTGGCAAGGGTATGCGTACTTCGGTTAGGAGGATGCCAGCCGGTCTACTGGTTTTATGTTTATTTTCATTCTGAATTTTATTTAGTTGTCGTTGTCTCTGCAAATGTACCTACAAATGTCTGGGCTGTTGCTTTTCTTTATTTTTTTCCCCTCCTCGTGACAAAACGAGGAAAAAAAACTGAAAGAAAACAAAGCAACAAAGCAAACAAAAAGCATTTAAAGCGGCTCAACGGCAACATGTTGAGTGGCAATTCACATCTTCTCCTAGGTACGAACATATATATATATATATGTACTTTCTGCTTTTTTGTTAAATCTTATTCGCCATATGCGAGTAAGTCAAGTGGATTTATTGTCACAGGAATTTAAGCTCATTGTGCTCGTGTGTTTCATTTTTAATTGGCTCGAAGAATGAAAGGTAGCTCAGATTAAGTGGCATTAATTAGTTGAAGTCGGAGGAGGCATAGTAATGGTCAACTTGTTGCAGCTACATACTTGAAATAAAGAAGCTTACTCTTCAATTCCCTGGCATCAGGAAGATCATGTTGAGCACTTCCAGGCCGATTTCCATTTACAGGATATACGTTAGTACATTAATATGCAGGTGGATTTAAATAAAGTCATCCGATTGTTCCAGCTTATTTTAGATCTTTTAAAAGCATTTCTGGTTGTGAGGCTCATTAAAGCTTTCGGCCATTTTTATGGTAACGACATAATTTAACGCTCTGCCAAATGTTTTGCATGCAATACCACAACTAACAGGGGCGCAGCATAAAGGGAAGCAAGTGGAAAATCAGAACTCAATTCTGAACTATTGAAATTATTTAGAACAGATATTATATGTGATTTAACTAGCTATACAACTGTTGGACATTTTAGGTACTGATAATATCAAAAATATTTTGAGACTCCTCGAGTTTCCTTTCATAGTTTCAGTTTTAGACAACAATTTTGGGCAAATAGCTAAATATAAGTATTAGTTAAGGAAGTTCTTTTACTTTTGATAAATATATAGAGAATATTTGCAAATCTCAATATTGTATCTGTTCGAGGGTTTTTATCAACCAATTTATGTCAACTTATCTTAATTGGTTTATCAAGGATAAGTGGTAACAATAACTTTAACCTTTTTAATTAATAAATTTAAGCAAAGATTCAATCGTTAAACTTTGAAAAAATCGGGAAAGCCTAGATCGATTATTAAATTACAAGAAAGTATATGAAGATCGCTTTTAAATTTGAAACGCTCAATGGATACAAATTACTTATTTTAGATAAAATCTTTTATATCCAAAGCTAATATTCAATATATAGTATTTCTAAATTAAAGCTTACACGTTTTTATCAGATTCATTCCTTGAAAATTTAGTGAAATATATTTAAAAGAGAGCCTAGTTTTTTATATGTGTAGTGAATGGATTTGAGTAGTTAATTGTAAAAGATCGATGCTAGCTAATATTGAATATTCATTATTTCCTCCCTGAACTACTTATTCCTTTTTAACATTTTTATACCTTTTTACTAGATAATTTAGGTAACATTTTCAAAAATACAATATGCATCCCTTTCTTTGGAATTCATTACTTCCATGTAAAGACATATTGCAGCATTTTGTAGACTGCAGTGGAATTCTTTTAGCATGTCTCATTTGTTCTCGAGTCTTACTTTGAAGACGTTTCAAATAACATTTTTCATTTTGTTTTGCTGCACAAGCTCGGGCTCGGTCTCGTGCTGGTTGTCGTCTCTACTTCTGTTTTTGCTCATAAATTTTGCATTGTCATGCAAAAATGGGAAAATTAATTTGTCTACTCCTCATAATCATCATCATTATCATTATCATCATCACAAACAGCTGCGTTCTTAAGCTCATTATTGCTATAAGTACTTTTTTTAAGAGAGAGAGAGAGAGAGAAAGAGAGAGAGAGAGAGAGCGAGTCGCGAGTCCGATGGACTGGCAGATAGACAGACGACAAAGAAAACCCTTTACGAACAGGTATGAAAATGCAAAAGGTGAAAAATTGCACTTAATATTTAATATTGAATTCTTGTGTTGTGTTTAAAGCGCACTAAACTAAGTAAATGTATATTTTATAGTAAAACAACCATCTACAATGAGAATTATGAAAACTTTACTTCAAATATTAAAGAGCTTCTCTTGAGTATGCGAATATTTGCCAATTTCTTGGAAAATCTCAGACATATTTAAGTGGAAAAGGTCTTTAAAGTGCATTCACATGTTGATATTGATGTTGACATGGCCAATATTACTTATCAACATGGTAAACCCAAACACAACACTAAAGTAAAACGAGCACAAACACTAAGCTACTTTTAATGTTTAGATACAGATACAAACACACTCACACTCACACACAGAGTCATAGGTAGACGCACACACACACACACAAACATCTTGGCATGAAGTTAATAAAAGTTCTACGACATTTTGACCTGAAAAATATTGCAAAATAAAACGGCAACAGCCTGGGCTTTCGCCCTGGTCTGGGGCGGTGCGGGTTGGGTTCGGATTTGGTCTATGGTGGAGGTCGGGCTGTTGCTTCAGGCCAACCCAGCTGTGTCGACATAGCCTGAATATGTATGCTATATGCTTTAAATAGTGCCATAGTAAAATATTTACTTTTCGAGCAAAAAAAAAAAAATAGACGAAAGGCAACAAAACAGGCAGAAACAGAGAGAGAGAGAGAGAGAGAGAGAGCGAGAGAAAGGGGTAAAGTTTTTGCTGGCAGTATGAAAAAATTCATTAAAAGGGATAACGACTGGCATAGTTTGTGGCCATGGTCCTTTTGCTGCTTGTATGTGTGTGTGTGTGTGAGGATTAGGAATTTCGGTAGCATTTTTTAGTGGAATTTAATTACAAATTATGTGAAGCGGCAAAACGGTTTGATGGCATCAGCTCAAATGGCTTAGGCTCGTTGTCTCCCCCGTCTGTCTGGCCAAAAAGAAAAGGAGCTTAAGCTCTGCCACTTGCCCACATGTGACCAATTGAGGACACAAACACACACACACTCTGCAGAGAAATTCGCCGACATTTTTATTTGCATTAAAGCCGCAATTGCCGCATAAATCTGTTGTAATTGACAAGCTTTACTAATTAAATGCCAAATATGCTCAATTTAATTTTCATATTTAATTGCTTAATGCGTAAATTACACAAATTCCGGCTTCTGGCTGTTCTGATTTTCTATTGCCTTTTTGGTATGCATATACATACATGTTTGTGTGGGTGTGTGTGTGGGTGTGTGTGTGTGTGTGTGTGTATTTGCGGTGACGTTTTTATTACAATTACATTAAACACTTTGAAATAGCTGACGGTTTTTTGTATAAATAATTGAAATCTAACTTTCATATGCAATACAAAAACCTCTTATTTAAACAATAATTATGGTATTTGCATTCGTTTGCAAACAATTGAATTTTGTAATAATGAAATTGTATAGGTATGCGACTCTCTATGTAGAGCACAAAATGAATTATAGAATTTAATCAGAGGGAATGTGGCATCAATGTAGCAATCTCATATTCAGAGTCATAATTCACTTACCTCTCACATCCATGACTTTGCCTACCTTGGCAAGCTGCAGCTGGCAGCATCACTCACTCCAGCACTCACTCACTCACTCGAGCACTCACATATACACTAACTCACTCTCATTCACTTGAGGCTGCCATCTAGTTTAGTGGGTGTAGAAAGGCTGAAAATATTAAAGTAGGCAATTTAACTTTTGAATATTAGAGGAAGATACGAAATAGAATTTGTTAGCCCCCAAATTTACATTGCACTTCCATGTGTGGCAACTGGAAGATACCCTGTAATTTGAGGGGATTTCTTCCCTTTGATATTTTAAAGACTTAAATGGCAAATTCTTATAGTTATTTAAGATGAAAAGTGTTTCTCTTTTGTCTGTTACTTACAATTTGAATTCCTAGCTAAAAGTCTTTTGCTCTTCCTTTATAGAATAGAAAAAACTTATTCACCAATTCGCTGAAAGCTGCTCCCTAGAAGGAATGAAATGGAATTAAATTTGTAATCGATCTGCTATTCATACAATCAAACATTGTGCATTAGAAGGTCAGCACAAGGTTCATGTGTATAGTAGTAAATATTACCTCATCCGAACTATAAGTAAATTTCACTTATAATATTGCGTATACGTCACATTGACGGTCAATTAAATTATGCATTGGCAAAGCGGACACCACAGGCTGGCAGGCAGGCAGGCAATGAGATGCAATCAGAGCCAAAGGGCACAACCCGAGGCCAACAGGCACAGCTCAGTAATTAATCAAAGTAAAGTGCACCGGCGTTATCCTGGCCAACGCAACAAGGACCTCTCCAACATGGCAGCAACAACAATGTAGCGTTCCCATTTAAGGAGCATTAAAACTCAATCATTAACCTTATTACCTGGTGCTGCTTCTGCTGCTGCTGCTGCTGCTCCTGTTGGGTCGTTAGTGGAAGTGGGGGAAGTGGAACGCCAGGACCAAAGGAGCCTGCATAATTAAATTTTAAATGCAAAGTTAACAAGTTTTTTTACAAGTCAAGCATGTTAACGCTTCTGTTTATGTTTGTCTGCTGTTTTTCTTGGCACAGGAAACGTTTAAGCGATATTTCATTTCCATTTTAAGTCCTCTTAATTGACCACTTTTTATGCATTTCTCTTCCTATATTATTGTATCCTATATTTTAGTGATTTAAGTCTTACTAAATTGTTTAATTACAGACCTTCTTGGTGCAACTTTTTTCCCTTTATTGGCCTCCTACGATAAACCAGTTTTCCTCCCCTTTGTTTTCTTTACATTTGGTGTCTGATTTCCCATTGTCTGCTTGAGATAAAGATAAACAGAGACTTACATGTATATGATTAGAGCCGCAGCAGCCATTTAGTCAGCCCATTTTGACGGATTTGGTCTCAGACGAAATTAACTATCCAAGAGCCGTCATGTTTTGAGAAGAGCTTCACTAATTGCCCTTGGTATTCGTGAAGACCAATCAATGTCAATGGCATGGGCAACTGAGTGGACTGCGAAATTGTATCTACAAGTACATGGATGCAAGGGAAATTATTGTTTACCATCGGCCTGATTGCGATGAGCACACATTAGCAATTTACACCGACAAGCGGGGGGGGACTGCGAGCGCCGAGCACCGAGCACCGACTAATCCAATCAACTTTGGCTGCCAATTTCCAGTGGCTCGCCTTTAATGGCTGCACTTGCCCACGCTAAAACATGCATTCCCACTTAGATTGAGAGCAACATTGCCATTTATTTTGATTACGTTCAGTAGATACTCACTTTGGCGGCCTTTGGAGTGTTCTTTTTATTTCACTCTCGTTTCGTTTTGTTAGTTCCTTCTTCTTGTTCGGGTAAATTAAAATAAATTAACAATAAAGTCATTAAAGTGAAAAGTTTTCCATTATCAAAAAAAAAAAGAAAAGAGAGGAAGGTGAGATTGGCTGCCCTCCACCTGAATGTGGCACCTATCGTCAATTATGTGTAATAAATAACGAAATCTACGCAACTACGGAAGGCTTCCTTTTCCTTTTTGGGCGTCCTGTGTAGATAATTAAGTGGCTTTTAATGAGACAGCAAGCAAAATGCGTTTGGGGGGTTTGGAACATTCATGATTTGTGGCCACTTGGGCGCTGATTAAGCATACGCCATGTGGCCCAGGCCCTAGAGCGCAAAACGCTATGAATAAATGTCAGGCTAGGGCTCGGGTGAAAAGTTGATTTTACTTGACTTGCGTTACAGTTTATTATGAGTACGTGCCGGGCCACTTGAAGATGTCATTGTTACTACACTATTACTACGTAGACGCCGTTGCTTCCTTCGTTCGCTCCTTCTTTGATTTGCTGCGCTTGGCTGGCTGCGGCTTTTGTGTTGATTTATCCAGCTTTTGCTGCTGCTGCTTCTGTTGGTCGACGACAATGCGCTGGAAAAGCAAGGCACTGGTTTGCCCATCCAACTGACGACTGGCCTTGCTGGGGCCCACCATGCCGTTGCCATTACAGTTGCCGTCTGTGGCAAAACTTTCGCTCAGACGACTCCAACAGCGTTGCGAGCCAGGCATGCTCAGCTTATCGAGCAGCTGTGTGGCCAGCTGCGGAATTATGGGTTGCAACACAATGCCGCAGAGCCGCAACGCGTCCATTGTCATCCCGATTATCGTCTCCAGCCGCTGAGCATTGATGCCACCCTTCAGTTCCCATGGCTTTGAGGACTCAAAGAAATTGTTTGCCGCATGCAACGTCGCCATGGTCGTGTCCGCCACCAAGTGGAAGTGATTGCACTCATAATGTTGCTGGCAGCGTTCTGCAAAATAAGTGTGTATATACGCAAATGCATTACTTTAACGCTCTCTCTCTCCGGCTGGCCAAACTCTCAAGTGGCATCCCACTGGATCCAGTGGTTATTGGCCGGATGTAGAGAGATTATAAGCAAGCCACTTCAACTCCAGATTGCTTGCTAAAATATTAAAATGACAAAGGAGTTGTCGGATCTGACTTACCTGCCAGTTGCAGCAACGACTCTTCCAGCCGCTTAGCTGCATCCAAGTTGTGCAGCAACTCCGTCAGCTCTTCAGAATGCAGTGCCGGATAGATTTGCATGGGATTCAACGACTTGGCACAGGCGCGCGACAACAAATTGCCCAAAGTGTCCGCTAGCTCGGAATTGAGTATACGCAGTGCCTTCACGTGGCTGTAATCTAGAGTGGGATGGCAAATTACGATGAAACTTTGTCCTGCATTGCGTTTAAAACGTACATATTCCGGCCCCGATTGCTGCCCGCCTTTGAGACGAACCTTCCTTAGCAGTAGTTTGAGGTAGTTTTGATTGCTGTCACACACAACTTTTACATGACTCTGAATAACCCAAAACAATCACTACATAGATTAAATCAGTTGCTTTATGTTTCTGCTCTAGTAGCTAACGACAAGTGCAATCTCTTTGCTAGCTATTAATTTTGGTTTCCCTCTGCTTATTGCATATTTTTCTGCTTTCTTTTTGGTCGCTTACAAATTGTTTCACTCGCCCCTCGACGTGAGCAACAGGGCATTAAGGGAATTAAGGACAGCGGAAATGTGTTGGAAGAGGAAAGACCAACCAACCTGTTCACCTTCAACTGCGAATAGCTAAATATAAAAAGAAAGGGTGTGGTCACAACACACAGAACAACAACAACCATAAGCTTTCTTTTGGCCACCAAAATAGGGGAAGCTTGATTCCAAATCTGCCACAAAATCTTGTAAGTGAAGTTGTTTCAAATACAAAATGTTAAGTAGCTTAACGTAACACTCCAACTGCGCTACGAAATGATATCGAGTGAGAGAAATAATCACCATCATTAAAAAGAGCACTTCATTCTACCCATCATGGTCATCATCATGGATGATGATGCAGGTGCATTTGCAATTTCCATTTATCTAACAAATGTGCGCAGTAATTAAAATTCAAAATATACCTCTGCAATTCGATTTCTATTCGAATAGAGGCCGAAAAACGTGACAATTGCCGTTTTGGGATGACAAAACGTTTTCCGGTCAGTTGGCCATTGGTAATTAAAATTGTAATTCCATTTGCCTGCAATGGTGGTGGTGGCACTAATCTGGATAATTGCCTACAAAACCGCTTTTTGCACCAATTTTCGGGCATATTGATTGGCGGTTGTTATTCTACATTCAATTATAAATGACCCCGATGATCATAATTTGCATGTTAGTTTCATGTCATGCAATTATTAATTTCGTTTTGATTGCGATGCCAGGAAATCAGTTTTACCACACTGTGCACAGTGGCGCCATGCTCATTTGCAATGCGGTGGCAACTTCAGACAAACTTCAACTGGCCCTCACATAGTGTTTTTTTTTTTGTTTTTTTCATTCTTTATTTCCCGTTGGTGGTATTGAATTTGCATCTTGCGAATTTGAGCGCAGCTGTCGTCCTGACACCACCACCACCACACCACCACCACACCCTCACACCAACACCACCAAAGCTCAGACAGACTCTGGGGCCAAAAAAAACGAAACCAAAAAAAGTGTTGCCTACATCTGTGCGCTCGACATCATTAATGCAGCAAAAACAAGAGGCAAACTTTTTGCACCTGAAGCTGAAGCAAAGTCAACTGAATTTCAATGAATACACTGAGAGAAATGGCCAACAAAAATATACGTTACGCTTACTTCTAAAGGGGAGACATGGAAGAAGTTAGTTTGTTGCCACGAATGTAATTATTGAATTAATGTGTAATTATATTTAATTTAAATAAATATAAATTCAAAATTACCATAATTTTGCATTGTTTTATGCTTCATATTGTGGGGATTGTGTGGCAAGTTCCTTGTCAAACATCTGATTTCGATTTACTTATAAAATGAGACCGCAGCCTTTCTAATCGGATTGTCAGTGGTTTTTTGGACAATTTTTAAATACGATTTCCATTAAATAGAACCAATCGAAAGAAAGGATTGTTCAAAGATCAGTATCATGGATGCAAACCATGTTCCGTTTAACAGGACATATATGAATATAAATAAGAGTTGGTTCCCAATTTTTGTTTAAATTTGATAAACGAATTATTTGGTTTTCAATAAGTTTAATTCTAGCTAAGCTTCTCTCTCTGTGTTTTAGTGGAGTAGATGCATTGTCAGTTGGTGGGCAGGATGCAACCTCAAGGCAGGATATCCAAATACAAGTGTTGAACATTTCTAATTTCACAGGACTTTCGATCCATTGAATTTTGATGTCGTTTTTCGGGCTACAAAATGGAATAGAATGGAAAATCAATTGCACATTGTGCAATGCATCAAAGTTTATTAGTTGCTTTTGCCTCTCTCGACGTTTGGTCGCAGCATTACCAACACGTTGAGCCCTCTCCCTTCCTGGCCAAGTCGTAACAGTCTTAACTGCTTACGTGTGTAGCTACAAATTGCAAATGGCAAAAGTTGCACGGATGTGCCAGAACAGAGCAGAACAGAACAGAAAAGAACAGAAGCACATGTCTAGTACAACACTTGCAACTAACTCTTGGCCCACATTGGCAACAGCCCACGTGACTGGATGGAGAAGTGCACAGCCAAATACTTTAGGTACCCCGACTCCATGTTTGTCGTGCCTTTTGCCTTTGGCAAATACAAATAATACTTTTTCAGTGCCCCTTGTGGCACTGTGTTGCATGCATTTTGTCTGCCGCACCTTAAATAACTTGAATAACTTGTCGCACTTGTCTCGCTTGTGTGTTGTGTTCCTTCTGTTGCTTCTGCAAAACTTTGACACACTTTGCACAGTCCTGAGGCCTGGACTCAACTCAGCCCCGCCCAGCCAATGTATCACAGTGTGTAAATTATTTCGCCATCACGGCTTTTAGTGACAAGGCAGAGCGAACTGCTCCTCAAATATTTGACGCAGCAAAGTGAGAGAGGGAGATGGTCTCTGGACTGACTGGCCAGTCCTTAAAGCACTCACTAATTGCCAGGTTAAATGTCAAGACATTAAAAAACGGCAACTTAGTCTTAAGTGTCCCATAACAAAATTAGTTGCCACTTAAAAAGCGACAGAAGCAATGTTTTTTTAACGTAAATTCCAACTCTAAATTATAAATGTTTTTTAAATTAGTTCTATATTGAGATTGGATTGTAGATTGGATATTAATCTCTAATCAAAGAAAATTGGGATTTCTGCATTTAAAATTAGATATCAACTTCGAACTCTTAATATTACTAATCAGACATTAAAAATACAATCAGTATTTCTCATTCCTTCTATGACTTCACTTTAGATATGTATTTATACAGTGAAAACTCTTTTGCGCGGACAACTACATAAAATCCTTACAAATATAAATATTTAAAATTTAATTGTTCTCTTTTAGAGTAAGAACAACACAAAAGTCGCTATAGGCATTCACAAAGTACGAATTTTTCAATCTGCAATTTTGAGACTCTTGACTTTACTTTATTAAAGAATCCTTCGAAAACGAAAGAAGATAAAGGAGCGAGCATGAACGACAATGAACGACAGAACCTTTTGCCATAGTTCAATAAATTACAGTGTCCGCTTAGGGGTTAAAATAGTGAAAACCTCCCAAGAGGTGTTCCCAAAAATAATATTAAAGTGTAGAAATTGTCTACCTAAGAGAGACGTCCGCCAAAGGGTGACGTTCATTAAGTAAGCTTTTAAACTTTTAAACAGAGAAAACTAAATGATATTTGGAATCTACATGAACTCAGCTTGTCTCGTAACTAAATATAATTTTTGCTCGAATATAAAAAGATGTTGCCAACAGAGCAAGGCAACAGCTTGTAGTTAAGAAAAAATATATTTAAATTTGAACCCAAGAGGAAGCCTTAAGGGAGCTACATCGTCGTCGTCACAGCGTCCAGTCTTCTTTCGCTGCAATGCAATGTCATTTGCTGGCACATTGCGCACATTTTTGCATTTCTATGCAAAGTTTTCCCTCCACCAGTTCTTCCTACTACTACAACTTACAAGCTACAACCGCAGGAAAATTCGAAATGCACTTTCTATGTAACCTTTGCAAGGCAGCTCCACTAAACGGAAGTGCCCCAGCGGCAGCTCCAGCATTATGAAATCAAATTGCTGGTAATGAAAACTTGTGCGTTTAATGATGTTGCTTGCTAATGCCTATGATTGAGTTATAAAATAAAACTCAAGTGGATGACAAAGAACTAAACCAAACGGGGATGGAGATGGGGAGGGACCGAAACATATATTTCAAGGCAAGAAATGATTTTTTCTTAAATGATTTATGCCCAAAAATTCTGCAAAAATATATTCCAGCGTATATGAATTTTTGAAGGGCAAAAGCGTGCACTTAAAACTCGCGTAATTTAATAAAATACCGAAGAGAGTGGGCGGCAGGGACACGGACATCAACAGCGACAGAGGTAAAAGGGCAGCGTTGGCAATTTTTCGCACCATTCTTTTTAATATTGCGCAAAAGTGCAATAAAAATGCAATTAAATTAGCCGCAAGGCAACAAGCCGTAAAAAAGCATAAGCCAGACTAACACGAAAAAAAAACAGAGAAATGAATAAATAAAATACTGCATAAGCAAATTGAATAAAGGGAGCAAACGTGAAACAGAAAAGCAAAGCACAAAAAAAAAAAAACAAAAAAACCAAAAAGCAAATCCAGCAATAATTGAAAATTAAATTTAAATGCCATGTGGTGGGAGTCCTGAACTGAAGGACCGCCAATTTATGCAAATTGAAAGCTCAAAAATTTAGTTTGAGGTATCAATCAGGGACGATGCAGCGGGAAAAGTTAACCCATTCAACGAGAAGGCCTTCTGTTTGCAGCGAGGCGTATTAATTGATTTCCTTCCAACAGTAGTCAGTTGGAGACAATGCCGGGAATCCTCTTTACTCCTTCAATCTCAGCCATATCTGTCAGACATTTGGCAATGCTTGTTGAAAACTTTCGGCTACTCCTATGCAAATGAGCAAAACTTAGGCCAAGTTCAAGAGTGGAAATACAGACATAGAAACACACACACAGACACACACACACACAACAAATAACTTTGCAGGGAAATAAACAAAAAGCAAACCGAAAGTTTTCTTTTGCTTTAACAGTTCGGGCATAAAATTGAAATGCAAATTAAAGCAAAAAGGTGAAACTAACCAGAGGGGCACACAGATACATATGTACATACATATGTGTATGTGGACAGTTTCCCCTTGATAATTTGATGGCAGAAACTATTTCGAAAAACCACAAGTTGCCCTTGCCTCTGTCACAGAAAAGCCACAAAGTGAACAAGCCACAGACATGAAAAGGATTGCGCGGTTTTGGTCTGATCTAGTACTACTCAACTACTCACTGCCATCGCTATGAGCTACGCCCTCTCGCAGCAGAAAATAGCGTAGTCCCTCCATGGTATACTGTTTGGCAGCCTCAACTGGATCCACAACGTTGTGTTTGCTCTTCGACATTTTCTGGCCATCAACGGTCCAATGTGAATGCACATAGAGCTGGCGGGGAGGCTCTAAGCCAGCAGCCAGCAGAAAAGCAGGCCAGTAGATGCCATGGAACTTGAGTATGTCCTTGCCAATGATTTGCTGGGCTGGTGGCCAGTTTTTCGTGAACTGTAAGCAGACAATCTGTAGTTAGAAAATTATGCAGGGCACTATTCATGGAAACAATTACCTTTTCATTGGGATAGCCTAGAGAGCTGAGATAATTGACCAGAGCATCCAGCCACACATAGACTGTTTGAGAATCATCGCCCGGCACCGGTATGGCCCAATGAACTCGATTTGAGGGTCGTGATACTGATACATCTGGCAATGGCTCACTCAGAGTGTCCAAGAGAATCTTTTCAAACTTTGCTGGCCGTATGCGTGCCTCCTGTTTGACCCAGTGTCGCACATCATCTTGAAACTGCGACAGACGGAACATATAATTGGTTTCCTCTGTCCACTCGACAGGATGACCAGACTCAAGAGAGTAACGCACGCCGCTCGCCTCATCCAAACGCAATTGGGAGTCGGTGAGGAAAGTCTCATCGGATACACAATACCAGCCACTGTAGGCGGCCGAGTAGATGTGACCATTCTCATGGAGCTTACGCTGCGAAGAAAAATAACAGATTTTTATTGAATTGATTTTGAAAACTCACAACTTACCCAGAACTGGGAAACGCCCTGTTTGTGGCGCTCCTCTGTGGTACGTATGAAATCATCAGTTTGTATGTGCGCTGCCTGAAAGACATCTCGGTAACGCTGGGATATCTCATCACAATATTGACCAACTGGCACCTTGTGCCCTGCAGCCGCCTGCTGAATTTTGGTTCCATGCTCATCCGTTCCTGTGCAAAGACGCACATCAGCATTTGGATAGCGTAGCCTCTGATAACGACAGTGGGCATCGGCTATAACCGCCGAGTATAAGTGACCAATGTGTGGAGCTGCGGCAGTGAAATTTAAGAGGAATTGGAATTGGGAACATTGACAGCAATGTGGCAGATGTCTTACCTGCATTTACGTAGAATATCGGCGTCGTCACATAATGGGAGCTACTGTAACGCTTTCCCAGATGCCTGAGCTGTTCTTTTATTCTGCTCCTTAACATATTAATAGATAATTAATAAAAAGTTAACAAAATGAAATAACCAAACAACAACGAGGAAATATTTGCCGGATCAGCTGTTTTGTGTTTACAACTTTAACATTAAGCGGTTAACAGCTGACTCAGCGCACAAATTGTGCTCTTAAACGCAAATGTAAACGGTTCAAAATTTGAATTTTTCTTGTAGATTGTTGGAAAAATTGTAGGTTCATAATAATTAAAAAGTTCTTGGCCTAATGAATTCAAAATCCGTACATTTTCTCAGATCAAAATAGCAAAATAATGTATTAACAAAATATATATATGTTATAGTAGAAAGCATTTCTCAACTTCTCGCTGCACTCACATATTTGACGGGTTTTCGAAAGCTACGTCTACGACCTGTCATCCGACGATTTCGGGCAGCCTTCTGCTTGGCTTCCACTGCGGCACAGGCCGCTTTGTAGGCCGCCTGTTTCGTCTTCTCAAAGTCCTGCTTAGCATCCGCTGACTGGCGATTCAGATTCTCCACTCGATTCTTGGCAGCCTCTAACAATTGGGTTTTCTCCGCTAGCTCAAGTTGTGCCCCATTGGCCACATTCTCAATATTTGCCAGATTTGCAGTGGCTGCCTCAACCAGACGCTTCAGCTGAGTAAGTTGATTCTGCGCCTCTGTCGCCGCCGAAGTGGCTGCATTCGCATTGCTCTGGGTGTTTTGCAACGAGGCCGTGACCTCAACAACGACAGCATCTGCCTCGGACATTTCTTGCTGCAGTTGCTCCACAATTTGTTGTTTACCCGCCAATGCGGCTTCTGCAGCTCTCGCCGATTGGGCTGCCTTCTCTGCGAGCTCTGCTTTGACCTGGGTGGCAGCTGCCTCGGCGGCGGCCATTTGTGCGTCCGAGGCGGCTTTTGCTTCCTGTGCCGCCTTCTGGGCAATGTTTGAAGCCTTCGCCTTGGGATCGCCCTTGCCCAGTGTGCTTTTAGCTGCAACGCATTGATCTTTTTTCTTATCATCGCCACCATCGCCACATTTGGGACCTGACTCGGAATACAAGCTGGCCAGGCTGTTCTTGGGGACGTCATAGTGGCTGCAATCGAATATCGAGAACCCTAGAAATAATATCAATATTGCGAGCAACACTTTCTGGTGATGCATATTCCAAATAAATTAACGCCAGATAGCACTCGGAATCATTATTGAGATGACTACTAAAGCTTTGCCTGCTTCTAATGTGCTGGAATAGAATGAATGAATGAGAATAAACGAAAGTAAATCTCAACGAAAACTTACTGTTATGTCCAATGCCATGAATGAATTGTAAATAGGTATGTGTTTTGTTCTGTTTGCACATACATTTTCATCTATTTCAGCCTGATCCCTGAAATGTTAAAGTGACAGTATCTAATTAAAGGAATTTATATACATATGTATATATTTAAATATATTTCTATAGATTTATATACATTTCTATACATTTGCATATATATATTTCTATAGATTTATATACATACATTTCTATAGATTTATATATATTTCTAAACTTATACATATATACTTCTACATATTTGGATATATTTATATAGATTTCAGCTTACCTGAATGTCCAGAAGTGAGATTCCAGCCAAGCCCCAGAGGTCCGAAATTTAAAGTGACAGTATCTAATTAAAGGAATTTATACATATATATAAATAAATATATATCTATAGATTTATATACATTTACATATATACATTTCTATAGATTTACATATATACATTTCTATAGAATTGTATATATTTCTATACTTATATATACTTCTACATATTTGGATATATTTATATAGATTTCAGCTTACCTGAATGTCCAGAAGTGAGATTCCATCCAAGCCCCAGAGGTCCGATCGCTCCGACAGCCGCGCACCAACTGACCCTCCAGCCCCACATAGCTCGTTTTTATATACTCTGAGACATATTATCCGTTATCCGATGTGGGTGCAAAAAATTATCCGCCGCCGGATAAAATTTGAAATTTCCGTTAAAATTTGAAATTTCCGTTAAAATTTGAAATTTTTATTAAAAGTGAAAATTTCCGTTAAAATTTGAAATTATTTTTTACATTTGAAATTTCCGTTAAAATTTGAAATTCTTGTTAAAATTTGGAATTTCTGTTAAAATTTGAAATTTCCGTTACAAAATTAAAAATTAAATACATTTATATACTGGATACTGACACTTTAAAGTTTCGCAGATCGGGCTAAAATAAAAGAAAATGTTTATGTAATACAGGAAAGCTGAAATCTGTTTAAATATGTATATACAAATGCACTCGAATATATGTATGTATGTATAATTAAAACACAATGCAGCACATATGCTAAAATTCTGAAAAACAGTTATGAATTACAATCTTCCGTGTACGAACTGTCGGGACTTTAATGTAATTTAAAAGCGAATCAATTATTTTCAACCAGAACATATAAAATTATTAGAAGACTATATACATAAGTATAATCGTACAATTTCCCTGAAGACAACCATTGAACAATTCTACACAAAAAACAAGATATTATAGAATTTGAGTTACTCAAGAAGTGGAAATTAAGAGCGCATATAAGACTTTCGGATCCAGGAACTCGTGTGATAGCTACAACTGAAAGAACTTTAAAACGTTTGTACAAACAAAATCGTTTTCAATATATCAAAATAAAAATGTATTATGTTCCTTCTTTTTTTTTTGAAGACTAAAGATCACGTAGCCCATCTCTGGAGTCTTTTCTGATCTGTTCTGGGCCGATCCTGCATCTGATTGCCGTTCCCTTGATTCTTTTCAGCCTTTTGTTTGGCCTCGACTGCTGCGCAGGCTGCTTTGTAGGCCGCCTTTTTCGTCTTTTCGAAATCTTGCTGGGCTGCGGTCAACTGGCGTGACAAGCCATCCACACGATTCTTGGCTGCCTCCAACAACTGGGTCTTCTCGGCCAGCTCTTCTTGTGCTCCGTTTGCCACGTTCTGAATGTTGGCCATATTGGTCGTGGCCGCCTCCAACAATTTCTTCAGTTGGCCCAGTTGATTCTGCGCCTCGGTTGCAGCTCCAGTGGCAGCCGCAGCATTTGCCTGAGTACTTTGCAGTGAAGTGTTCACCTCCTGGATAACAGCCTCTGCTTCGTGTTGCTCCAGTTCCAGTTGTTCCATGATCTGTTGCTTGCCAGCCAGCGCCGCTTCGGCAGCTCGAGCCGCTTGTATGGCCTTCTCGGCCAGTTCTATTTTCACCTGGGAGGCGGCTGCCTCAGCGGCATCAACTTGGGCATCGTTTGCGGCTTTGGCTTCCTGTGCTGCTTTCTGGGCAATATTGGTTGCCTTAGTCTTGGGATCACCTTTGCCAAGAGAATTATTTCCGCATCCTTTGCTGTGGCCACTTCCACCATCTGTGTCCGTGCCACAATTGGAACCTTCGCCACCGCCATCCTTCTTTCCCCCCTTATCACTGAGCCAGGCCAAATCGGGATAGTCCTTCATTAGATGACGCTTGCTATGGGTCTGAAAGAGAATAAGAAATTTACATGCCAATCGAACCACTGCTCCCCACTGACCTTTTCACGCGGTCTTATCAGATAGCTCTGGGACACACCGCCGATGTTGAGTAGAAGGAATATGCAAATCACGTGGAGATCGAGCATTGTAGAGAACTTTTCGAATGTGTTCCCAACAAGGTCGTGACAGGAATTCAGAGCAAATGTCAGAGCCCATTCGATTAGAAAGTAGACATTCGGAAAAATGTTCGATCTAATGGAAAATGAGTGTAGACTTTCTAATCATGTGGCTCGTCGTAATAACCTTATCGTCTGGATACTCTGCATCGGGGCCACGGAGCAAGCGGTGTATGGCCTTCGAGTTTGGCAGCGAGATCGGTCAGAGCAGCGGCGAAGAGGGCGGATCAGAAACTGGTGGTGATTGTGACGCCGGCGGTGGCGGCGGCTCATCCCAGCAACAGAATCGTCAGAGGGATCACAGTTCCGGTGGCCGAATGAAAGGTAACTCAAAGGAACGTGCTTCTGGGATAGCTCTGCAAGCGGCACAGGAGGCTAAGCAGGCCAATGACGACATGGCCGGTGCCGTCAAGGCAGCTGCGGACAAGATTAAAATCGAGTATGCAGAGAAAGCGGCGGCAGCTGCCAAGGCCGCAGAAGCTGTCCTAGCTGGCAAGGCTCAAGTCCTGGACCAACTGGAAATGGAGGTGAGCATGGATTATATATTAATTTTTCTTTCTAAACTTACTATCTGCTCTGCAGGTTCGCGAAGCTGAAAGCGTTGTCCAGGAGGAGACTCAAGAACTCTGCACTGCCGAGGGCAATGCCCAGTTGGCCCAAAAGGCTCACAATCAGGCCCAGGAAGAGCTGAAGCTTCTCTTGGCTGGTCTTAAACTGGCAAAGGAAAACTATGATTGCTCGGAGCAGGTTTCTGCCGTGTGCCAGCAATCGTTGGCTGACAAGACCCTTCTTCTGGATGCCGCCCAGAATCGAGTGGGAGTCCTGATGCGTCAACTGAACGAGGCACGCGCCGATTACAACAAAACCAAGAAGGCTGCCTACAAAGCGTTATGTGCGGCCCAAGAGGCCAAGGAGCGGATCGATCGTACACGACGACAAGCTAATCGATTTCCAGGCCATTGGTTAATTAATTGATTCACTGATTTTATTGTACTTTACATATATATATATTTTCGTAGGCAAATGCAAAACTCAATGTTAAAATAATTTATTCTGTAGTTTATTAAACTGTTTTTTTCTTTAGGGAATAAAAATATAAAATTCCTTGACGACATGCAAAAAGTGCGCGTCGTCTTGAATGGCTGCCAAAAAAAAAAAAATGCTATGGAACTTCGCCTGTACAATCGCCTGCTATTGTGTGGGTGTGTTTGTGTGTGGGTGAGTTATAGAAACTAATAGAGAAAAATGAAATTGGTAATCTTCGAAACGAGACGGCCTTAAGCTAGGAGCTAACTTAAAAACAATTTACCTACAAACTAGTAGAATACACGGGAGCTGCTCTATAAATAATGATTACAATTAAACAAAATGTTTACATCTATAAGAAGGGACACATTGGGGGGGAAGGGGGCAAACAATTTTTTTTTTTTCGTTAAATTTAGAACACAATTTTTCTTTAGCAATTACAATAAATGTGTTGTGTGTGTGTGTTTGTATAAATAAAAGTTACAAATTTACATGGGCACAAGTGAAGTTTTGAAAAATCACAACAAAGAATATAAAAGACAAATGTAGACAACTAATTTTAAGCACATACAAATTATGAATACGAATAAAAAATTTTACAATCAAATTGGTGTTGCTGGTTTTCACATAATAATTTCAAAGGTGATGTTTAGTTGGATATTTGCACATACGCCTGGGTATATGTATATATGTATATATACTATATATGTATGTGTGGATATTATTGTTAGTTAATTCTAGTTCTGTTAACAAACATAAATACTCGATTTTTGCATGTGCCTGCCTGCATGTCTGCCTGTCTGTCTGGCAGTCCGTCCGTCCGTCAGTTATGTGCCTCAGTTATGCACAATTCTACATAAAATAGTTACATTCCATTTTATAGTTTGACATTTTTGTTGCAGCTTATGCTGTGTAGCAAATCTTCTTAACGGTTTTTCATTATACATATACATATAGATCTATATAAGTATGTGTGTATTTAAATTGGTAAATATATATATATATATATATAGTATCCACTATATGCAAGTATTTACAAACTAACACAAGCCCCTGTAAGTAATCGTTTTTTCGTTTCTTTCTCCTCTTTTTTTTTTTGTTTTTTGACTTGACAACGTTTAACTACCGAAAACAAATTGAATTCTATTAAAAAGGAAGTCACACATAGAACAAGTCGTTAATGATCACGGGTTCCGTTGCCCTAGCTTAGTAGCGCATGCATTATATGTATATACATCTGATAAATATATAAGTATATTGAATCTGTGCTTAACAGATACGATACGTACGTATACTATACATGCAGTAGTAGTTGTAGGTAGTTAATACATAAAACGCAATTTAAATGTTCTATAATTTACAATAAATTGCTCTCCCTCGGAATACTGACTTCATCGAGTTTTGCATTTTAGTTCTTTTGTTTTGTTTTAGGTTATTGTGTGTGTTGTAGAGTTTGAATTATCTGATTATGCTTCTATCTCTTTATCGATATATGTATGTATGTATGTATGCAATTCGTTGCTTAATATGTGCCGGACTCTTGGGGGTATTTATAATATCAACTTTTCAACTCAACTTACACCTGCTACACTTAATTTGTATATAATATGAAAAAGTATCACGATTGATCAAACATAGATCGAAATAACCGTTAACTACAAATGTTTCTCTCTGGATGTATGTATGTATTATCATTGAGTATAGGGAGAGTAGGGTTAGGTAGGGCGCCCAGCACCCTTCCCCTTCTTTGATGCTTCTCTGTCTAGTTTAAGTACTTGCGACAGCGCTTCGAACCGCATGAACAGGGTATTTTCTCTTCTTCGAATGGGAACTTGTAATCATAGGTCAGCTCCTCGCCCTGTACAATGCGTCGCAGCGCAAAGATTATAATGTGTTTATGGCCAAGTATGTCGACAACTTTCGAGTAGCAATTCGGCTGGAATAGATAAAACCAAATGATTTTAGATAATTGAAAAACTATTGTGTATTCTTTGCACTCACCTCACAGGAGTGATTGATAAAACGTGCCGCATTGCCACGCATTGTGGCATCGACTACCAGATTATCGTCAATCTTGAACATATAGCAACCGATGCCCCGACTATCATAGTAGCGCTCACGCTTGTCCGTCAAAGTGGAGCGTATCAATTCGCCAGCATATTCAATGACCATTTCACCTGCAAATAAGAGGATAGATTAGCTAAACGAATTACGATTTTTTTATGATTCCACTTACCCGCTTCAATGTCTTTGGTGCAATAGAGACCACGTCCATGGATGTGAGAACGGAAAACTCCCACATAATCCTTGTACGTCTCCTTCAGTGTACGATACTTCATGGCCATGGGTAAATTGCTGCCAGTGCCGCGTCTATAATACAAGCAGAAGGAGAGGATGAGTTTGATTCACTATTTTAGTTGGATCTTTGCACTTACCTAGGCACTAGCTCATTGTCCGAGGGTTGTACAAACACCTGAATCGGCTGCTTGCGATGTCTAGAGGCCAACCAGCTAAACATATCGTATTCCGATCGTGTTGCATATGGTTCACATCGTGCACAGTCGTAGGCATTCTCCTGCAACTCATCCTGATCGGAACCGTAATCGAGCAATGGTTGATTATCTCCGCCAGCAGATGTGGCACCTGCTCCAGTACTACCCGAATGGCCGGAACTAGCAGCCGTTGAGACGTTTCCATTGCGTTTGTGATATTTGGGCGTATACTTGGAGCACTTCTCCACGCCCGGCAACTGCTCGACAAGATATTTGAGGGCATTTGTCTTAAGGCCAATCATCTGGATGCCTCCCATGTCCGCCAATGGACCCTCTGGTAGTTGAGTGAGGCCATGAGCTCGTCGTGCCACCTGCACCGCCTCGAACACCTTCTCCCAGATCTCGGCAATTGAACTGGACTTGTAGATGAAACCATCCTCACTTTGTATCTCGAACAATAGATGTGGTCCACTGATTTTTTTCGGCTCACGGATAGGTGGTGGAGGTTCTGGTGCCGCCGCTGTGGGCTGCCCATCCAGTTGACCATTCTCTGGCAGCTGCTTACCAGGTGGTGGCGGCTCCTTCTTCTTCAGCTCGAGATCAACGCCAGTTTGCAGTTGCTTCAGCTCGAGGACATGAGCTTCTGCCATTTCGTTGATATAACTGGCAGCAGCTTCCACAGCGGCCGTCTCCTCGGCTGTGGCCTCAAAGGCTTCGTTCGGAGTTGCCGCAGACGATGATGATGCTGCTGCTGCCGCTGCTGTTGTGGCCAGGACATCTTCAACCATTTGTTGATAACCCGCTGATGATTCCACTTCGGCTGTGGTGGCCGTGGCTATAGAATCGGCGCAATCATCATTCGTGAGATTGTCCAGTATTTTGCTTATCTTCTCCTTTACAGCGGGCTCCTCACTGTCGGACATTTCGTGGTCTTGGCAAGCGGAAGTGGCCATCTTCAGACTGAAGTCATCGTCATCATCCTCCTCATCTACCCTGTCCATGTCATCCACCACCTCGTTGTTGGGCACTTTTAGGGAGGCAAAGTGTTCATTGGATTCCATGGGCAATGGCTCCGTTTCCATTTGGAATCCATGCTTCTCCATCAGATACCCATTATCAACTATTTCCAGATGTGTTGGCTCTTGTTGGGCTTGAAGCATTAGTTCGTTACATTTATCCTCTGGAAGCTGTGGTTGAGCCGTTGGCTGTTTCTCATAGAACGTCTCCGTGATGATTTGCTCCTGCGGATGTTCCAACATGGTGTTTATGGCCGTAATTGTGCTTGGGAGTACTCCCAAGTGAGTTCGTTGCTCCGTGTCTGTTGTCTTTAGCTCCGTTTCATAGGCTTGACTCGGAGAGGCCTTGGGGGCATAGCATTTGGAGGCACTGGACACGGAAGAGACAATTATCGGCTGTTCAATGGGCTTGGGTGGTGTTGGAGACGATGGAACGACAGAGTCATTGATCAATGGAACTGGTGGCTCTTGTCTTTGTTGCATGGGCAACACACGATTTGTGGGCCGACTACAAGTCGTAATGGTGGCGGGTTGTTGCTGCAGAGGATTCACCACGTTTGTGGGTAGCGAACTGCTGCTGCTGCTGGTGACAAAATGCTGGACACGATTCACCAACTCCGATTGACCAGGCTCTTGGGTTTCCAGAGCAAATTGTTGCATCGGTTGCATCTGCTGCTGCGGTTCTGGAATGGAAATCACTGGCAACTGGCACTGCTGCTGCTGTTGGGGCAGTTGCTGCTGCGGCTGCTGGATGGTGATTGCTTGTGGTAGACGTTGCTGCTGCTGTTGCTGCACCACGTGACTCACTATTGGAAGAGTGTGGGGATGGGGCAGTTGGGGTTGCGTCAATGTTGTTGTTACCCCCACAGGATTACTCAATTTGGGTATGGGCTTCATCACTTTGGGCTTTACCTCCACCTTGTGGATTGGCCGTATCAGATTGGTCTTCTTTTGCAGCGGCTTCGATGCAATGCTCGGCGGTGCTCCACAATTGGAACCGGGCGTGTGTTTGGTCTTCAGATTGGTGGTGGTGGTAGTGGTGCCGCCGCCGCCGCCCACTGTTTGCCTAAGATTGGCGTTATTTTGCTTAACCTGGGCATGGTGGGTGGCAATGCTGGTGGGTAGCACCTTGTTTATCACCTGATGCGGTTGCATCATCTTGTTAAGTCCCGCTCCCTGCATGGCCGAGGATGCAGCTGCAGCAGCAGAAGCTGCCGCTGTCTTCCTTTTCATCTGGGTCACTGGTGGTATCTTGGCAGTGACCACCATTGGTGAGCTTGTGGCAAAGTCCATGGTTGTTGTTGTTGTCGCAGAAGTTGGCACCGTTTGGAACTGGAAATTGGCATTCTGCAGCAATTGCGTCGTCGTTGTGGTTGCCTCATCCTGGGTATGATGATGGTGATGATGATGATGCTGCTGCTGTTGCTGCTGCTGCAGCACACTGGCGGCATTTAGGAAAGTGCCAGCGGAACCATCTCCCCCTGGATTGTTGAGCACCACATAGCCAGCGGGCAGATCAACAATTGGCTCAATTTTACTAGCCTGGAACACCTGAGTCGTGGTTGCCGAGAAACTGGCATTCTGGCTCAAGACTCCGGGCATGGCGGTGGAAACAAATTGTTGGGACGACATCACTGTATTCTGGACAATTGTCTCCAGGCCGTAGTACATGGGCTGGGTGGCCAAGATGACTTGGGGCGTTGCGGTGGCGAATTCCAAGCCAGTGGCTCCGCCTCCTGTCGCACCGCCCAATATAAGTGGCTGCTGTCCTGCCGAATGGTTCTGCGAGCCATCCCCGCCCGTTCCACCCCCTGCGGTTGTGGCCAGTTGCAGCGTCTGCGGTTGGATTAGGGTTCCAATCACCTGCGGTTGGCCCTGCATTGGAGCTGCAAGCATTTGCAATCCCGAATTGGTTGGTGTCGTCGTTAGCATCAAGTTACCACTGGCATCCGTTTGCAGGAATGTGGCTCCTGCTCCCGGTGTGGCAGTTGTTAGAAAAGTGGGCGTGGCTGTCGCCTGCTGGTGCTTAAAGTCATTGGTAGTGGGAATCGATATGTATTGCAGCGGCTGGGCCTGACTCCCGTCACCGGTGACAAACGAGATGATATTCTGCGGTTGCGACTGCGGCAGGATCAGTTGCGGCGCCTGCGCCTGGGCATTGCTCTGGAAGAGAAGTTGCGGTTGCAGCAAACTCTGACCCAGCAATTGAGTCGCCGTGGCAGTCGCTGTAATTGGCTGCTGTTGCGGATGTGGCTGGGGATGGGGCTGCAGTTTGGCCTGAATCGGTTTGACTTGATGCCCCGATTTCAATTGCTTCTGCTTGGCTGCTGCCGTCGCCTGTTGCCCCGCCTTGGTGGCCACAGTCTTCATGGGTTTCGCTGCCGTCGTCAGGGGCAACATGATTTTCTTGTCCGTGTTGGTTGCCTGCAAAGTTTGATAGGTTGCGGCCTGGGGAGCCGCCGTTGTGTGTGGCAACTGGATAAACTGTTGTGTGCCATCGGGATTTGTGGAAACCGCGATGAGTTGCGGTTGCGCTGCTGTCGTTACCGTCGGCTGGGTCAGAGCAAATCCTCCACCCAGATTAGCGGCAAGACTCTGCAGAGAATTGGCATACAGCTGGAGATCATCGTTGCCCGTGGTGCCTGCTGGATTGTGATTCGCCTGCGACAAGAAGAAACCATTGCCCAGTGACTGCGGCTGCAGTTGCAGTGGCTGCAATCCCTGCAATCCAAATTGACCCAACGTCCCGAGATTCTGGACCTGTGGATAGGAGGTTGTCTGCAAGTAATTGATTCCTCCAGTATTGCCCAATCCGGCTGCTGCCAGAGCCTGCTTTTGCAGGGCCTCGTTGAAGCTCTCGGCGCTTAGGTGAGTCACTGAGGGAGCACCATTTGTTGTCTCCGATTCCGATTCACTGGTCGACATGGGTTCACAACTGGGCAGGTGACGCTGGAAGGATTCGTAGTTGCGATAGGTGCACTGGCATCGCTCACACTTCACCTGACCGGTGAACTGGGCCGTCGACAGATTGCCATCGCCGCCAACAATGCGGAACTCGGTTATGGAATCATCGACACCATCCATTTGCATAATTCTCAGTTTGGCCGTCTCCTCCCGTGGCTCACTCTTCTCAAAGTAACGCTTGGCTGCGCTCCACGTAAAGTTCTTGTTGCTGCTCCGTAAAGTCGAGGCGCCGGCGGATGAGGTTTCTGTGGCGCACGTTTCACTCATGGACTGACGCCTGGATACTCCAGCCACGGTGGCCATTTCCTTTTTGCTCCGCTGCTGATTACTCAGACTGAGAAGCATTCCCTCGGCTAGGTTTTTGGACAACTTGCGACGCTTAATGGCAGCAACACTGTTGCCATCCAGCTTGGGCCATGCCCGCGTCTTGAGCACCTGCACTTGATTGGAACTGCGAACGGCCGAGAGCATGGCGTCTTCCACGGGATTGCTGGCTGGCCAACAGTTGCCGCCCAGGCTGCTTGAGTTGCGTGTGTCCTCGTCACAAATGCTCACGGGAACAGTCTGCTGGTTGTTCGTCTGACTGGTTTGACTCGCCGCCATTGTTCCGTCCTTGGACTGCTCGCTCATGGCGAAGAGTTCACCCTTGTCTCCGAGATCCTCGTACATGAATATGTCCAACATTGATATACCATCGAGTAGATCGTGCGGCAAATCCTCAAATATAGCATCCTTAATCTCCGGCGGCAAGAGATCTGCATTTTGCTGCGGTTCCTCTTCCGTGTTCTCATCCGTCGGCACATTGGGGAACTCCGCCCAGTCTGTGTCAGTGAGGAGATCAGTTCGCGTCAAACTATTGTGCCAGCGTGCAATCTTGGCCAGTAGGATATTGCTATTGGTATGACTGTGATCGACAGTGAAATTTCTTCCCACATCCAAGCCGATCAGTGTGGAGGAGTAACTATTCTGGATGGTTGTTCGAACAGTGTACTCCACAATCTTCCAGGGCTCCTTGGACGACCAGTAGAGACGACTGCATAGAAAATTGATGGGTATCAAGGCCTCAAAGGAGTCGGAGAACCTTGGATCAATTGATCCAAGTTGCCGCACCTCCAGCGATCCAATGTGGAATTGCACTTTGACGGGTTCTATGAGCTTCTTACGTTTGCGATCCAGTTCCACGTAGACGGGACGTGAGACCTCGAAATTGGATTCGTATGTGACGCTGGGCGACCCGTTCGCCTTTAGGGCATTGCCGTTCTTGGCATGGGCAGGGCAATACATGGTCTTGTCGGTGAGAAAGGCGCTGTCGATGCTCCTCGCACAGGGATAATGATAATGCTCGCCGCAGGATCTGACGTTGCAACCCACGGTTGCCCCGCGATTGCCGCAAACCGTGCACTTGATCATTCTGCCACGGGCCACCGCACTGTGCACATTTTGTAGGGATCCATCGATCTCTTCGAATACCTCGGCCGACCACATGGCGCAATTGGTGTGCACCCAACAGTCGTGGCCACAATACAGCAGTCGTGCCTCCTCCCCCGACAAGCCCTCGCCACTCTTGCGACAGAAGAGACAGACTCTCGAGTCCAGACGCATTTTGATGCCACAACTTCCCAGATCGTCCACATCCACATCTAGCGGTATGTCCAGTACACCAGTTCGTACACCAGATTGTGCCACAGTATGTTCTGCATAGACGGAGGGGGAATCCTCCTGCAGTTCATCGTAGCTGCCGCTACCGCCGCATGACTCAAACATATCCTCTTCCAGGGCATCCGTACAGGCTTTCGTCTCATTTTGGAACCACGGGAACTGTTCGCTTAGGAGTTCCTTATACGCAATGTCCAGTTCATCACACTGGCTCTGCTGTATCACCTGGCTCATGTCGTAGTTGAACTCCGCCAGCGAGACATACGTATTGCCAGCAATTTTCTGTTTAATGTCAACCAAACTGAACGACTGCGATTGGCTAATGCTTGGCTGGAGGCAAGAACACGACTTGGACAGGGATTGAGTGTGGTTTAGCGACTTGGAGATCGTTTGCTGATCCTTGAACTCGTACACATCGTCGCTATTCTGCGACTCGCCATCACTGCCAGAGAACTGCAAGGCCTTGGGTTGAAGTTTACCCTGGCCATTCCCATTCCCATTGGCAGCTCCACAAATGCAACGGAGTTTCTTGCGCGGACTTAGCTTGAGCAGGGCACACGCCTGTCGCGACTTGCTGAGCAACTTGAGCACACTGTAGAGACTGGATTTGAATTCCTCCATGACCGCTTGTCGCCATTCGTCCGCCTTGATGTGAGAGCTTTCGTTGCGACGAGCGCACTTCTTGCAAATGAACTCAATCGACTCGGGGAGTGTGCTCAATAGGTTATATTGCTCATCGCTGAGACCTTCGCACTTGGAGTGCACCCATTGATTGCAATCGCCGCATTCCATCATTTTCAGATCAAAGTCGTTGTCGTCGTAGCACTTCTGACAGATGGGACAATAGTTGCCCTTCTTGCGGAGCTTAAAGCACGCCGTGCACATGGGCAAGTTGCCCACGAATTTCGATACTTTGGTGGTCGAGCAGGATTTGCATTTCAAGCAATTGACACATATGAGTGGCCTATCCGCTCCCAGTAGTCGCTTGCTAGTGCCGAGGCAGGTCGCATGATAGTTCTTCTGACACTTTTGGCACTTCACCTTCGAGCCGGAGGACATGTTGCAGGTGTAGCAAACTGTGCAGCGTGGACATAACCAATTGAGGCGTTGTGTTAGCTGATTCATCGAGGGCGCACCCGTGGATGGATTTACTGATGTGTCCAGTAGACTGTTCATCAGGGTGGTGTCCTCAAACGAACTGTGTTTCAGATTATATTCGTCCTGCACACAATACTGGTGATAGGGCTCGCAGCAGCAGGCGCAAAATATCAAAGGATCAAGGCCTGTCGAGCCGCACAGAAAGCAAAGGGCACGCTGAGCCACTGTCTCGGTGACAATCAGACCAAAGCCGGTCTGGCACACCTCAGCCGGATCGTAGTTCTCCCAGAAATCAATGGAAATCAATGCTTTTGATCGGCGACTGGGTGGATTGGTTGTCGATTGGCTAACCGTGTTGTTGCTATTCAGTTTCTTATTGCCTATGGAACCAAGTGTGGATACAGAGGTCACAGAGGTTGCTGCAGCTGCTGCCGCATTTCGCGTGGTCACCTTGGCTGTTGTTGTTATCTTCTTGCCTTGCTCTGGTTGAGTATTAACTGAACATTTGCCCTTCGATTCGGCAGCAGCTTCTGTGGGTGGTGTAGTCGCTGTAGTCTTGCAAGAGGCACAATTGTCATTCTCATCGATGATCATTTTTGGAGCAGCAGGTTCAGGAGCAACGGGAGTTTCCATAGTGGGAGGAGGTGCCTCATCTTGCTGCTGCTGCTGTTGCTCCTCCTCCTCCTCTTCGCCAAAGGTGGCCAGTGGTTGACCCAAAACTATTGAAGCACTGCGGCATACATGCTTCACTCGCGGCCCCTTTAAGTCTATGCGCTGACGTTTGAGATTATCCCCAGGGGCCGGTGGCTGTTCGCTGGCTTCCGATTGGCCAGTTGCTGGAGCGGATGTGGCACTTGCTACTGCAGCAGGCAACTGTTCATCTTTTGCCAACTCTGGAGGAGTTGCTGCCGTTTCCGTTGAAGCCTTTTTAAGTGTGGGACTAAGCACGGGCTTCTCACTCTCCGTATCTCTGCTTGGTTTCTCCTGTTTGGCCTTGTGTCGAGTACTGCTCTTTGTTGTTGCTGCTTCACTGACGCTGGCGGGTGCCGCATTTGGTAGCCCAACTGCATCCGTTGTGGGACCTTTTGGATCCTTGAGAAACAGCGGTTTTTCGAGTATAGCTGGTCGCAGGAGAGGTGTACTACCAAAGGTTACATTGTTCTCTGCCAATGGATTGGATTTAATATTCAATGTTGATTCTGCACTGGATTTCCATTTGATAGATGTTGTAGTAGTTGTGACGGAGGCGGACGAGCTAGAAGATGGGCCAGATCGAAGTGCAACCGAAATATCGTCCTTGGGTGCTGCTTCGCTGCTTCTCATATTGGGCGGTAGAATGACAGTCAGGCGATTCTTTTGTGCAGTTGGCAATTGCAGAGATCCTAGACATTTCTTTAGCCAACATGCTGTACACCGATCTTTGTATAATTTCTTAAAATTCTTTAACTGACTCTTCAGCGAGTTTATGCTGCAGCTGGCACCTGGAGATAGGAAAGAAGAGTGTTTAAATGAGAGGATCGATTGAATTTGAGACTTAATTCTTACCTTCTGCTTGCTTGCATTGCAACTGCTGCTGGCTGCCAGGTTGCGCAGTCGAACTACTACTAGAGATAGATACCGCCTTCTTGGTCATCTTCGAGATAAACTTGCGACAGACATCGCAGACCAAAACGCCATATTTGCGAGATTGTGGCACCTCGTTACTATTAAGAGACGTGGCACATACTGCGCATACTGATACTGATGCTGGAGTTGCAGCTGCTGAAAGTTTAAAATATTAGAGATTACTACACGATTACAAGATTGAATCTGAGCACACAAAAACCCACCAGAAGTGGAGCCAAAGGAGACAGCTGGCACCGAAATGCCGCCACCAAATGGTCCCGTTTGGTCAATCTGCTGGAACTGTAGTCGCGGTTTGCGCATCACAAAACTGCTATTAAGCTTCAAGCTACCGAAACTGGGAAACGCTGCTACCGATGCAGACGAAGAAGATGGAGATGTTGCGCTGGTCGTCGACGTTTTCTCGTTCAGGCTAAAATAATTCTTAGTTTTGGTCTTGGAATTAGCCTCGTTGAGATGCTTTTTGCTAACTATGACGCCATCGTCAAGTAATCGCTTATTGGGCTTAATTATTCGCGATGAACGTGTTCGCTTGGGTAGAACAAAATGTTTATCCATCACCAGTTGCTTTTCATCGGCCACCAGGTCCTTGTCGTCGCCAGGTGGTGGCTCTGCACTCTCTTTTTCCGAAGCGCTTCCATCATCATTGTCATCTTCATTCTCCTCAACATCCTCCTCCGCCGCATCCTCATCATCCTCGATATCGTCATCGTCATCATGATTCTTTTGCAATTCCTGTGACTTATTTCTATGAAAAGTCACACCACCCATTTCGATATCATCGTCCTCTAAGGGTGCACCAAAAGCTCTTGATAGACCGGAACCAAAAACGTTTGTGCCGAGCGACTCGCTGGTCGCATGCGCCGATCGAAACTTAAGCGAGTTCAATTTATCTATATTGGAGTTCTTGTTGAGTATCTTTGATAATATAGAGGGACGCACAATGCACTCGCTATTCCTGGAGTAGGTCAACGGCCGATTCAGTGAATCCTTTTTCATAATCGAGACAATTGGCGTACGATTATCTGGATTGTAGAAACGTTTCACCACCGACTTATCATCGCTCGTCTCGAGAACGTTTCGAAATGTCACTGTTTTCTTTTGCTTGGTTCCCGCCGTCGTCGAAGAACCACTGGCGGTGGCGACTGGAGCCAATGCCCCTCCCGCAGCAGCAGCAGCGGCAGCAGTTGTCGCCGCTTGGCTGATGGGGTTGGTAGCAGTGCTGCTAGTTGCAGTTGTTGCTGCAACAGCAATCTCTGCGACGCCTTCATTGGGCATTTCACTTAACTTCTTCTGCAAAAAGCGTGTAAACAAAGGGGTTAGTTAGTCCACTCGATGATTGGCCCCGGCCGCAACAAATCAATAATTCATGCAACTAACTACAGGTTCGTAAAAACTAAAGCAGACGGAAGAAGCATGCAAAGTAAAATACATAACAGAAGCAGGAACAAGTGCAAGTTTTAGTAGGGGAGTGGGAAGAAACAAGTTAAAGGTAGAGACACCAACACCAACAACGTCTCACTGCCACCGCACTACCATCGTCATCGTCACGTCACTGACACTACGTAGGGCTCGGGCTCGGGCTCTAGCGCGAAAACGTCATAAAAGCCAATTAAGCAGGTAAGCGAATAGGCGCTGCTTTGGGAGTGAAGCTTCCAGTTCCAGACTGGGGTAACCAGGGCGCATAATTTAGTGCCCAACTTGACGGGGTTCTTATTTACATTTATTTCTAGAACCACTGGCGGTAGGTAGAATATGCGGTATGTATGGGGGTATGGGTAAGGAGTTAAGCAAATAACACGCAACACAAAGACCACCAGAAGGGAGAAATCAGAGAGAGAGAGTCGGGGAAAGGGAAAAAAGCGGCTTAAACTTATTCATAATAATAATGAAGCGTGATGGGTCGCGGGAAGGGAGTGGGAATAAAACTTACCATTGCAACATCTTCGCCACTCTCATTCACTCTTGCGTCAATCGAAGCGAAGGGGTTCGCAATGCTTCCACCACCTCCGTTGCCGATCGGTGACGCTGGTGCTGGTGCTGCTGTTGTTGTTGCAGGAGATGAGGACAAGGGGCAATTAAGTTGCAATTGTTGATGTTGTTGCTGCTTCAGTCTCGATGTCGAGGGCAACATCACCTCCGCTCTGGCCAGATTCAAGTTTTTGAATTTTTTATTGCCCCCCTTGCGTGCACGCTGCAATGCACTGACCGGTGCCGGTGCTTGTGCCACGGCGTTGGAGGATGTTGGTCTCTTTGTCTCACTGCCACTCATGTCATCATCGTCATCGCCCCCAGCTGCATCCTTGTTTTCTCCATCTCCTCCATTCTCGCTTAGATCAGCAGAGTTTTGTGTGGCACTTTTGTGATGGCCGTTGCCACCGTTTACCCCATTGCTATTTGTCGAACTGCCTCCTCCTCCGCCGCCGCCGCTGGCACCACTACTGCCACTACTACTGCTGGTGGAGGCACCTCCTGTACCAATCGTCGCACCACCTGTGGGCGCATTATCGTCCTCATCGTTATCACAATTGTTGCCCTTCTCCCGCGATGCTGAGCCGGCACTTTGTTCACCACTCTGCTGCTGTTCCGCAGCTGATGTAGATGCCGCCGCAGCACTAGCCGCTCCAGCTTCATCCTCCAATTGCAAGACACTTATCCGCTTACGATTAATCGACTTGGATGGTTTCCCCGGAAACTTCGAGCGGCCCATAATATATACACACGCACTTGCTGGATGTGTTTAATTTTTGCATTTGCGAATCGTTTGCCGTTTGTCGGGAAGGTCTGGGGACTGCTGCTGGTTTTTGGCTACGATAATGGCGGCACTTTCGTTGCAACAACGGCTGCCACTGCAACTGCAGGCGAAAATAACATTGTTAACATGAGTCCAAAAAAAAAAGACCGGTATTATAGCAAGCCAGGCAGGCAGGCAGCAGCAACAACAATGCCTGTAAACGAGCCGCGTTTGGAATGCGTCAATATAACCCCCTCTCGCCACTTCTCTTCCACTTAAAACCCGCCTTGAAGTTGTGTTGTTGTTGTTGCTGTGGTTACCAATTCCACTACCACTCGATGCAATACGAGTCGACGCGTTTCGTTTTGTTTCGTTTCGAGTCGTTTCGTTTGACTCGTTCCCGTAATTCTTTTTTTTGCCCGTAGTCGCGCGCGTTCCTCGCTCCTTGCTTTGCAAATTACAACTATTAAGCCGAAGGTGACGTCGAAGTTGAAGCGCGCCAGCCTCAGTTCAGCCACGACTTTGTTTGATTCTCTTGCGCTCTCTCGTATGCTCTCTTTGCTCCTGACGACAGCGACGAAGACGACGACGACAACGCGGCGCGCTAAAGGTGCAATTGCAGCAGCTGCTTTTGTTGCCTCTATTCCTGTGCCTGCTACGTCTTGCGTGACCACCGGCACACATACACACCACCTTTTCACGCTGCTACCACTAAATGTAGTTTAAAAACAAAAAAAACGTCACAAGAGGCAACAGAAATGACTGCTGCAGCTCCTTAGCACGCGCTCGCTCCGGTTCGTCTTCGGTCGCAGATTCCTCTTACTCTCTTAGACTCTGTGATGAGAGTTCTCTCTCTTTCTTGCCTGTCCGTCTGTATATCTGTCTGTCACTCGTCCCGTAGACGTTCAATCGACGTTTTAAGTGGTTTTTCTACTTCAGACTTTTGAACTTTTTCTTCGCAGGATTTTCTTGTTTCGCATTGTTGTAGCTCCGCTCCTGCCTTGTTATTGTTGTTGTTGTTGCTGCTGCTTTGCTAGAAATTTAAATTCTTACTGTTGTCGTTGTTGTAGCCCACTACGGCTAAGTGGTGGGTTTTTCCCTTTATGACTGCCTTTTTATGACGGTTTTTTGTCTGTATTTGTGTGTGTGTGTGTGTATTTATTTCGTCTTATTTTTTCCTTTTTCTTTATGGTCTTATGGTGACGGTGACAAGAGAAGGAAAATTCTTTTTTTTGCGCGTTTAGTTTTTCTGCGTTTGGAGTTTTTGCTCGAGGTATTTACAATTTTCCACATTGCTGTACTTTCGGAGAACTTTTTTCTCTCAACTCTGATGATAGCAGTCAGCATCGGGCTACATCATCATTATGATTATCATCATTATCACCATCGAAGCGAGCATCTGAGAAGCAGCATTGGGCCACTACATCATTGCCACACCACACAACACACTCACTCTTACAACCGATTTGTTGCACTAACCACACTGTTTTTGCGCATCAAGTTTTTGTTAGCCAGTGTGCGGGTGCGGGTTCGGGTGTGAGAGGGTCTTGACTAGCTCTTTTTCTTTGACTCTGAATCTGAATCTGGAAAAGTTATTGAAAAGGGGGGAAAACAGAAATGAAGAAATTTATTAGTTCGCTTCGGTTGCAGTTGGCAAACAAGTTGAAAGTTGACTATATGTGTTTGGGTGAGAGTGTTGGTGAATGAGTGAATGTTGCTTTGTGGGTGGGTATGTACATACATGTATGTGCTGGTGTGTGTGAGTGTGTGTGCATGGGTGAGAGTGGAAGTGGAATGTCAAGAGTTGCATGTGACGGTTAGCCGCTTTGGAATGAGGTTGAAACACATTAAAGTTCAACACTGCGAGAGAGTTCCTGGGGCACCCTCGCCTAACTACAACTAGTGTGCCCACTCCTCCTCCTCGCCCCTCTAACTGCCATTGATTGGCTACGTCGCTCGGTCTTTTGCATGAGTCAGTGCATTGGTTTTTAGTTTTCCAAAAAGGTGTTTGTATTTACTTAGCCACCCGACAACTGTAGTTAACCCGCTCTAACCAGTTAGCTGCTCGCTAGTTAGTCAATCTTGTCAACTGTACTCCAAATGCTTGTTGTTGTTTGTTTGTATGTCTTTAGTTAGCAACACTACTAGCAAGTCAATTTAGTTTTCCCACTATATATATATATGCTATGTATGTAGGTATAGGTAAGTAACTTAGTGTTGACGATTGAGATTTTATTTAAGCGCTGCTTGTTTGCCGATTTTCTTTCATTTTATCTTTTTAGCAGCCACGAGCAGGGAGGGGGAATGTTGGCATGATGTAAGCATTAAGTTAAGCTCAATTGGATAACACATTTTACATTAATTGCATAGACGGAATATCGATAAATGACTTTAGTATTTATATACATATGTATTATTGCACCGATATTTATAAAGAATGATTGCACTAATTGCCTCAATAAAATGAATAAAGTAGAAGCTTGGAAATTATACCTCACTATACTTATTTATGAATTGAATTGCAATGCCTTTAATTTTGCAGAAGCAAATCAAATGTATCAAATTGCTATGGCGTAAGGGGGCGTTGCAAAGGCGTACAACGTAATAAAACAAGTGGTCAAACACAAGTGACAGTAGAATCAATTGTATTCCATTAGAAATCTACAGGGAAATCTAAGATCAGATGATGTATGGCTATCATTTACTGTGATTCAGTTAACTCTTTAATCGTACAATCATGTTTCTTTCGGTTATCGCGTAGAATAATGTCAACTATAGATATTTGTTTAGCTATTTTATATCTTTAGGATTAATTGTTCTTGCTTTGCAGATACATGTAATTCTCTTTAGAAGTCAAGTGGTAAACCCAGTAAATTGTTTTCTTGCCTGTAAATTGTTGGTGAAATGAATGATGGTGTTCATGATGTGTTATTGAATACGTTAGATAATATGTGAATGTAACTAAAAATAAATTATTTTAGCATGATATAACAATGCAAAGGTTAATTCTCTCAAGCTCAAAACAATTGTAAACAATTTAACTCGCACACATGCACATACACACACACTCACACAATGACTGACTTGAAAATACTAAACGCCAGCCAACTTAGTTGTGTTGACATCAATTAACTAAATCGTTTTAATTATATGCCACAGCTGCCAACCGACCGAGCATAGCATGAATATTGAAACTAATCAATAAAATCTGATCAAAAGATGACAAAATTGCGAACGGCCATCAAAAGTAAAAGACGACAAAAAATTACAAATTACTGAATGTATTTATATACACAGATGGATCGTCGATTTAATATTACCCTGTACAAAACCAAACGGATTTAAGTTAGGTCTCATGATTTGGCATCACACTTTAGGCTTTTTTTTGAAAGAAACTGTTTTGGTTTCTAATAAACCGTTGGGTATTTATAGATTCTATTTGTTTGAAATAATAAATCGATGCTTTTACAAATTACATATGTAAAGGGCTGTCCACCTAAGAGACAATCTTTTGTTGGTCTTGATTAATGGTAAATTGGTCGCTCAGATCTAAAATTCTTAAGTAAATATGTATATTTAAAACAAATGTTGAAATATTTATACAGAAGTATCTCAGCGGATTAGGACCAGTTCGACGAGCCTCTTACACGCAATTAACAGATAACAAACATACCCATTTAATGAATTGGGGCAGGGTATATTAAAGTCACGCGAGATGCATGGGGGACAGGAGGATGGAACTAGTTAGTACGACGCGACATATGAGTACAATCTCCAAAAACCAAACTGGCCAATTCGAACACATCGGCAGCGAACCGGCTTCAAACGAACGGTCAGCCGAACGACAACGACAACAACGACGAGGCCGCCGCACACACACCTTTAATTTAATTGCCATCAATTATGGTAAAAAGATTAAGAAATCAAAACAAGCGCAAAAACAACAACATGAATAAGAAGAATGGGCAACAAAATGAAACAGAATACAGACGAAAGAAAAAGACAGACACATAAGAGCGACAGACAGACGTAGAGGGCGAGAGGAATCCGTACCCGAGTTGCAAATTGCGAGTAATTGAGAAGATTAAAGTCAAGCAAAAAGCAGTAACAAAGGAAGGGTGGTAGCAAGACAAGGAAGGAGGGAGGGTAGACGACAGACTGAGACTGAGACAGAGACGTACAGGCCCAGGTAACTACGATTGAAAGCCGAATTGACTGCCGAACGATTAAAAACTGAGCACGACAATCACAACATTTGCACTCACAAACACACACACATGCACATACTCGCCCACACACACAGTCACCAAATAGACAACTTATAAACATGACGGACAAGTTGGCCAGCGGGTAGAAACAACTATATAGATAAATATATACAAAATCGAAGTCAACCACAACGAGCTTTGCGACAGCTACATACATACATACATAAAATATGTAAATTTGTATAAAATTATGCAAAAAAACAAGAAAAAATTTAAATACATGTGCAAGAAACAAACAAGACCAGAGAGAGAATGAGAGACACAAACCGAAAGAGATAGAGAGAGTATGAGAGCGCCAGTGAAGGAGCAGCGTAGGAGAGAGAGAAAGTCAAGCAGCTGAAGAAGTTGATGGACAAAAGCAACAAATGTGAGCCACTCAGAGGAGAAAGAGAGCATAAGAAAGAAGATGTGCAATAGTGGGGGGTGGTGTGAATGGGGGTTGGGGGACAACCAAACTAGCGAGTATATGTGAGAGAGAGAATGCGGGGGTGTTGCTGTTGAGTGCGTATGAATGTGTTTATGTGTGTGTGTGTGTGTGTGTATTTTTGTGAGTGGAAATCAAAACACGCAGCAAAGGTGAAACAAAAATGTGCGCGCCAATATACATACATATGTGTGTACCTTTTGTATATGTACACATCTATGTATTGGGGGTGATGATGATATGTGTAGGTAACCCAGTTGGCAGCTGCACACAGCCTCAACAAAAACTAATATTTTGCTAAGCTAGAGCGAGATACAGAGAGACCTATTAACAATAAAAATAATTTTTTGGCAGTTTTGCGAGGTGTGTGCCCTAAGTTGTTGGGTCAAAGAAGAATTGAAGAATTGAATTGAATTTAGAAGGTACTACAAATTCGGTGTACCACTTTTTATCATAGAAAAAGTTTTTGCATTTGCCCATTGGCTGATGATGTGGATGTTGTGTGTGTGTTTTTTTTTTTGTACTTTTGAAAGGCAAAATTTTTAATATGCGCAATTACTCATTTTACGCCTCAATGTTATTTGGCGCGTAGTTTCACGCACACACACACAGTATAGGCACAACACAGCAACTACTCGGAGATTTGGAATTTGCCTAGTAGATACACAAATATATTTTGTAATTATTCATCAAGATCATCATCGTCGTCGTGAGTGAGTGAGTGAGGCGCGGCTGCTTTATTGTATAATTTATTAAAAACTGTTCAACAATCAGCTCAATTTTAGTTATACACGGAGCAAGAGAGCGAAAGAGTGTGAGAGACAGGGATGGTAGAGAAAATGAGCGCACAATTTGATTTAAAATGAGGCGACGACAACAAAAACAATTGCCATTAAACAGTATTTATTGATGCTGTGTGCGCTTGTGTGTGTGAGTTGTGTGAAGTACTTCAATTCAAGGACCCGACGTCAAGATACTCTAGAGCAAATCGAATTCTTCGGGTATAGCGTTCTTATTGTCATTCGTCTCACACCAATTGTGGGTGTTTTTTTAAATAAATATACATATTTGAATTAAACAAGAAAAGTTAAGTTTTTAATTAGTCACTATTTTCTATAGCTTTTTGAGCTATAGGAAAATCTCAATTGGGCAATTCCAAGTCTCATAATTGTTGCCCGTCCAAGCAGTTACGGATTAAAGAGATCGTACCCCCTATGGAAAAATCCGCACAAAAAAGGTGTTTCTTAATTTTCTATGTTAAACAGTCTTTCGAAAGCCGGCACCACAAAATCGAAAACAACAATCACTTATAATCTTTTCGATTCGACTATTGATGCTAAAATAAGTGTATGTAAACTGAACCAATAAGGGACACTGTTTTTATTACCTTTTAAATGTATTACTTCGATTTCTCAATATACCCTCTCTTTTACCCAATAATTACTGAGTAGTATATTAAAAATGGCATTTCGATATAACAGTATTTGTTGTAGATTTGCTGTTGCTGTCTGCTGCAGCGGCCTTAATTTGCATTTCACAAAGGTCGTACCTCGCGGTGGGTCGATGCAAACGAGTGAATGTATCTCGCTACTGTTAACTACTACAAACATACATACAGAGACAAGCAAACATACAAACAAATATACATCAACAAATGGTTTTTAGTTCCTAGTAGATACAACAATTTCTACCAATTAATTAGTTGGATTAGTTTCGAAAATCGTATACGAATCGTGTGTCAAAATGCATTATAATAATAAATATGTATGTAGTATTAGAATGGAATTGTATTCAATAGATACTCGTGGAATTCGACTTGACTCGACTGACTCATCCACTGGGATCAGACAAACAACAAATTGGTCGACGCCTATACATATACATTTGTATCTATTCACTTAACTATGTAACTACAGTCTGTACTCGTATTTAATTAGTTTACTTCATTTTGTAATTACCTTTCGTTTAGGAAATATTTAATATTCAGTTAACAAACATCCAAGAGCAACATTTTCTAATAGACACAACAAGATTCACAATTTTTGCATATGTATTTTTTCTGGATTTCGTTTCGTTTGCTCTCTTTGTTTTTGTTATTTTCATTCACTTTATTTTCATGCTTTTTGCTTTGACTTTCACATTCGCCGCGCGCCACTCTCTCTCACAAAACAAAAACACAAACTTAGCACTCACTCGCACGCCTCTCTCTCGCACACTATTCTCTTTTATTTATACGCTCTTTTCTCACGACCGCGCATGCACATACATATGACTTGTGTGTATGTGTGCCACCGTGTGTGTGTGTATGTATGTACGTATTTTACGACGATGAAAAAAATGATGCCTGCTTCTTCTTCACCCGAATCAGGTTTTCAACATTGAATTTTTACATTTTTTCAGCATTTCCCAGTGGAATTTGCATTAATTTCGAACATTAAACATTGACGGTAACACTTGTTAACACTTTTCACCACAATTTTACAATTATTTTCAATATTTTAGATGATTTTTCACAATTTTTTCGAGAGCGAGGAGTTTTGCGTGCTTCTCTCTCTTTGCGTTTTACGAACATTAAATGAAAGAGAAAGAAAAACCATTATTTTAACCAGTGCTGCCACTTTACATTGGCCCAAGGTAGCCAGATCGACGGAAAAGGCAAAAAAGCCAGAAAAAAGCTAGATTGTGGCTCCCACTGTTATGCTATAGAAACCACTATTTTAACAGTACTACTTGACGACTGTTAATACGCTGTTGTTTTACATTCCCTGTATTTGGGAGAAGTTCTCGTGGCGCCACATAGCGTAAATATGGCGGGTAATTTAAACTAAAATGAATTTCGCTTTCGTTAGCCCTCCATGGTTTATTGATAGTTTTAAGCAAAAATTAGATATTGTTCAATGTATTTAAATTACAAAAGGGCGCCAACATTTAAATCAATGCGTGTGAACAAATTAGTACATTTATTTTAGTGTTAAATTAATCGTAAAAATGCTCTTGTTAGTAGTTATTATTATTTGTCGTATTTATACCTTTTAATCTCTTCCGATTGACTGCCACAACTAACGCTGGCACTCCTGCTGCTGACAGTTGGCTGCTTGTCCTTATTGGAATCTACTCTATCAATTTCCGACACCTTCTCCATAGGATTACCCATTTTCCCATCGCTCTTCTTCACTTGTTCTTCTGGACGTTTCACTGGCCAGAATTGTGTATCACTCGGAAGACTCTTCGAAATGTCGCCAATGGTCATCCAATCGCCATTCTGTCCGGTTCGGTCCTTCGTTTTGCCCTCTTCTGCAGCTTGACCATCGGAGGCAGCTCCCTTCTCTTTGTTTGCTTCATTTGTTTTGGTGACAATCTCCCGAGCTCTGTTCTTAGCCTTGGCAATCAGTTCCCTGTACTTTAGGAGACGGTCCTCGAATATCTCATTGGACTTCTTAACGGATGCCTTCACCAGATTATCTTCGGGGAAACAGCGAAGGGCATTGTGAAACATTTTCCGCACAGAAAAGACGAAATTCTCAAGACTCTCGAATTCGTCGTTGTTGAGACGCTTCTGGAGAACTGCCCAGTCCAGCATCTCCTCAGTGTCGTGGTCGTAGTTCGGATTCTGAGAGTAGCGACGCCAAAAGACGGCGGAATTGAAGGCCCAGGTGAATTGGCGGCGTTTCCGCTTGGTCAGCGACTTGAGCAAATGGTCGCAGTGACTCTTCTCTATGAGGCGATCCAGATGCTTGTAGCACGTGGTCGTTATCACCTTTGGAATGGGCGGCGGCGGTGGTGGTGGTGATGGGGTTGGTGGCGCTGGTGGTTCTTCTGCTACCATCTCAATTTCCGGTTCAATCTTGGGAGGCGCTGGCATCGCAACGGGTTCGGCAACCTTTGGCGGAATCGGTTTGACTGACATGGCTTTGGTCAGGATCCGTTCCACTGATTTGCGTTTCCCCAATGGCAGAGCCGGCGACAGAGGCTCCAGTTTACGCTTCCGCTTGTCCGGCTTGGGAATCACTTCCACCTCATTGCTCATGTCGATGGAGGCGAGCCGAGTGTAGAATGCCGCCCTCAGCTCCCTGCCAGCACTGTACACGGGCGTGCCCTCCATATTGTAGAGCATGCAGTTCTCGAATATCAACTCAAAGTCCTCGAGAGCCTCGTCCGCCTGCCAGTAGTAGTTGTTGTTCAGCCTCTTCTTAATGGTGGCCAGATCCATGGGATGCTTGATCCACGCATGATAGTCCGGAATGTTCAGGGTGACGGCATCCACGGGCTTGCGAAAATGATACGACCAGCGAATCTTCCAAATGTAATTGAGCACAGCTTTCAGATCGTCCAACACATTGGTACTGCGTCCCGGACGATTGGGCGGCGGAATCACCGGAGGCTGCACAATTCCATTCACTGGCGCCACATACGGTTCGATGCGTGGAGGAATCTCCGCCTTGGTCTTCGTTTCCCTCTCTCCTTCCATTGCTAGCAATCAGATGTGTGAATTAATTTTCGACTTCTCTGGGTCTCCAAATGGAATGACACTAAATGCCATGGCATGCTATAATTTAGTTGAGGTGTCAACACGCCCCTGAAATATCGACACACAAAGTGTAGCCTCCTATAATTAACTTGGCTTGGACACAAAGGTGGAGTATAAAAGCCAGCAGTTGGCCAAAACAATTGCAGTCCTCGTGTCCTCGCGATGTCGTCCATGGATTATTTCCTTCGCGTGCAAAGTGATTTCTTCAAGCTGATCGGCATTGATCTGTTGGCCAAGGGTGACAGCTGGCAGCATCCCCACCGAGCAGTTCCCTTCATCCTGGCCCTCATCCTGATAGCGCCCTTCATTACCGCCGCAGCGGTTCACAATGTGATGAAAGTGGATCTCCTGTGCGATGCTCTGTGTGGTCTCCTGATCACCCTGTTGGGTCTCTTCAAGTACGGCATGATTGTCCATCTGCGCGGTGTCTTTGCCAGCCTGGTGACCAGATTTCGACAAATGACCAACGATGGTGAGTCTCTGCGGGATTAGAGAGAGAGAGAGATTTGTGAGATTTACGCTTTGTTTTTTTTTAGAGTTTCGCAAGGGGAATGGCTATGGACACATCATTGAGAGGGAGAATCGAAGGGATCAGCGGATTAGCACGCTCTTTAGAAACTCATTTGTGATGGCCTGGATACTCAATAGTCTCCTGCCCTATGTCTATATTACAATCAATTACATTCAAACCGGGAAAATCGAACCCTTCTTGCCCTTTCCATGCGAGTGAGTCTCCGAGTTTGATATCGATTATTCCGAGTTGAGGGTGAAATTTCCGTTTGCAGTTTTCCTTGGCAATTGCATTCGATTCGCAACTATTTGTTTAGCTATTTGTGGAGCATCTGTGCCTCAATGGGCGTGGTCCTGCCTGCCGTCAGTATTGACACACTCTTCTGTGGATTTACGCACAATTTGTGCGCCTTCTTTAAGATCGCCCAGATCAGGATGGCCAACTATCGCTGCTCCGGGCCAGAGGAAACGCAGAGGAATCTCAACGAAATCTTCAAACTCTATCAGGATTGTCTGGACATGTGTGTGCGATTGAACGAGTGCTTTCAGCCGCTGATCTGTGCCCAGTTCTTCGCCTCGTCTCTGCAGCTCTGTGTGGTAGGGTATCTGTTTTCGTTCAGCTTCAATCAGCCGCAGGGCATGTACTATGCCGCCTACATGGTGTCCGTCATCATTCAGGCCTTCTCCTACTGCTATTGCGGGGAATATCTGCAAACGGAGAGCACCAACTTCGCCTGGGCCATCTACGATAGTCCCTGGTACGAGGAGCGATCCCCCACATCGATTGGCATCACTCGTTCCATGCTGATCAGCATGATGCGCTCCCAGAGGGGCTGTCGCATCACTGGCTACTTCTTCGTGGCCAACATGGAGGCCTTCTCAGCGGTTTGTCCAGCGCTTTCTTCCTCCAACTCACTCAATATTCATTCTCTATTTTCCAGATTGTTCGCTCGGCCATGTCCTATATAACGATGTTGCGTTCATTTTCCTAGAAGAACTTCAATTAAATCAAATAAATCAGTCTAAATGGGAATGCAGAACAAAAAAGGTTTTCAAAAACATAGTAGCACAATTTGTTCTATTAATTTATACAGTGTGTCCCACATAAATAGGTCCACTCTATTTTTTGACGATATCTTTTTATATTCTCTAACAAACTGCACCAAATTTGTTGAGTAAAACTAAGAAATATTAGGAGAATTTTAATTATAAAGATTTATTTAGGATTTACCCTTAATGTTTGAATGTTTGTAGTAAACTGTGCAAACGAGTTCACCATGGATCGCAAATTACAAATAGAATGAAATATTTCAAAGTAGACTCGAGGTCATTTAATGGGAGCAGATTGTCTGCATATGTAGCGTTTCAAGAACCACCAAGTTCTATCATCTGCAGACTTCGCTAACGATCCTAGAATTGCAAGGCTAAAACTACATATTTGGGAATTGCAACTTAATAAATTTTAAATAAAATTTGAAAAGGAAATAGGTCGATAAAATGTCAAAATTATAATTAGAATGTTTAGTAATTTGCACCTAATTCATTAATTATAGTGCACATTATTAAGTTGTCGAAAACTAACAAATAAATTCAATTTGAAACTAAAAATGTTTTTTCCTTTGAAAATTTTATTTAATATTAAGAGAAATAAAACTGTGCGTCAAACTTGGCCAACATGGATCGAAAACCAGCTTAAGTTGACTTTATGCTAAAACTATGAGAAATTGTTTACGAGAAATTTTTAGGACCTCCATTTTTAAGAGAGAAATTGTATGGTAGAAATTTTCAGGACCTCCATTTTTAAGAGTTTTTAGGAAGAAATTTATTAAGTATTTATTTTAAGAAATTTATTTAGTATTTATTGTTGTTTTAAGAAACACCAAAGACACTAGTTTACAAATTAAATGGTCATCGAGGGATCCTTGAAAATAAGGACTTTTTTTAAGTACTCGGTGGTGAGAGCAATATTTATTAGGAAAATATTTAAATTTATACTGCAAAATACAATATGGAACGCCACTTTTAGTCATTTTTACTACTTGTTTTATGACTTTTTCAATTCTCTCCTCATTTCTGAGGTTTTGGTTTGAAGTTAAGTTGTTTTAGAACAGGTTGTTCCACTTTTAACTCGATTTCTAAGTGATTTGGTATTAAATATGAAAATAAATAGTGAGAATATTAGCACACACATACATGATTTAAATATGGTAGGTTTTAATTAACGATGATTTACAGATCGAAAGGTTTTTCAAAACTTTCTTTAAAATAAATGTTTCTTATTCAAACCAAAAATAAAATTTATAAAATGTATTTAATTCATTTAATTTTAAATGACATTTTAATATTACTTTAAGACTTTAATAAGTAATAATTTAAATCAAATGCTAGAGCCATAAACAAGTTTAAATATCTACTTATGTCGATGAATTTCAATGCCAATTTTTGTTAGTTAAGTTTTTTAACGGAATTTTAATGGGTCATAATTAATTCTCCTCGCTTTAAAAGGCGTTTTAGTTCTATTTAAAGCTTACCAAATTGATTAGTTGCCCCTTTTTAATGTAGAATCTTTTAGAATCTCAAGTAGTCGAAACGAGAATGATTGCCCTTCTGCTGCTTTTCTGTGTCTCCCCATTATTTGCTGAGGAGCAGACGTTTACAGGACACTTGATGGATCTACTGAAGATGGAAGATGATTTGCTGAGTCACATGGATCAATATGCAATGGGTCTGCAGCGTAAAGTGGATATGCTACGTCTGTGGGTCTAAATCGGCAACGAATCCTATAGAGAGAATACTTATTAACGCAATCTTTCAGAGTGTTGGCTGAGGCGGAAGCTAGGGATCAGCAGGTGAATGGAGATCCCACATCATTTCTGGCCAATCCTGTGACCAGTTTTTCCTTGTTTCGCCGCATGTATGAAGATGTGCCCAAATTGGTGGATTTCCTTAAATTGGAGATGGAAAAAGGTAAACTCTTCTCTAGATCACTTGCACACGAGCTAAAGAAATATCTTTCTAGATTCCCTCAAGGCCATAGCTGAGCACAATTTGAGTGAAGTGGACGAAGAGGAATTCAAGGAGTCTGCAAACGAATTGCTACTCACTCCAAGTATCCATGATGTGGCTGAAGAAAATGTGGCAAATGAATTGGAATACGAGTAAGTTGGAATTCATTCTCAATTATTCTATTCTGATCCTAACTCATCGTCCTTTTAGCGCTAAACTGAGCTCCTTAGATTGCTTGGCCTTGGGTAACCATTTGTGGGAGGACTTGGATCAAGGATATCTTTCCCTCAAGTGGTTGAAGCTCGCCTTAAATCGTTATGACGAACGGATGAAGCCTCTTGATCAACTGCTGAATTCGGGGCGTATCCACATCCTGCAAAACCTTGTCAAAGTTCAAGTTTCTACACGTAAGATCGAGTAAATATATAAATTATTACACATTATTTTTCATAAACTTATTTAAATGAATTTCTACAATTTTGAGAACCTTTTTCAAAAGGAGTTTCTTGTGATTTAATCGAAAATCTTTTCACTTTTACACTTTGGAAACAGAAACTAAACACACAAAGTGAAATCCAAAGGATTTGCGGTTTCTAATTCTTCGATCACATAGTTCCAATTGAATTTAGCACTAGAGTCAAAGAACTTCTTTTCAGTTTGGAGTCTTGAGGCCAAGTATTTCAATAAATTAGTTTAATATTTGTCATTGAATATTCTTTAGTTTTCGAATTAATCTTTCTGGATTATACATAGTCACTTTTTGTCCTTTTTTTCCGCCGTTTGACCTGTTTATGCTTACAATTTTGATTGCTTTTTGATCTTCAGTGAATCCTTGTTTCGTTTTCGGGTTTTAAATGCTGCGAATAATCGTTCGAATTGGGTTTAAGCATCGCCAGAGATTTCTCAAGCGTTACGACTTGATTAAATATAATATAAATTGCACCACACATCGCACATTTGTCAAATTCATTTGCAAATCTTATTGTAAAAATAATTATGACTAGACTCTAGATAATTGAGAGGACATAATTATTTTTACAACAATATTCTAGACTCCAGACTCTAGATTATTGCTTTTTCTCTACTTTTTACCTATGAATTTGGAAAAGGGTTATTTATGAGAATATTTCTGAATTTGTGACAATTTCTCTGTGACCATAATTAAGTTTAGGAAACCAATCCTAGTCCCACTTGCTCTACTTAAGTGGACAAAACTTCATCTGCCGTCAGAGAGTTTTCTGAGTAGTTGGAAGATTAATAAATTTATTTGCTTACGTGGAAAAATTATTCTCCTTGGAGTAGTCATGGACTTTCCGTAGTCGCATTCTCATCGTATGTATTCATTGCATTCCTCTATTCCCTTAGATGATCTGGAGGGAAGTTTGGCTACCTATAAGCAAATATTGCATGAATCTGAAAATAAAACTAATCGAGCTGAGGCCCATGAGAAGATCCTTGAAATAGAGAATAAGTTTCTACATTTACGGATATGTCGAGGACAAGTGCAGCAACCGACTAGCTCTTCGCTGCGCTGCTACTTCAACTCCAAGACAACGCCATTTCTGCGATTGGCCCCACTCAAGCTGGAGCAGTTGAGCATCGATCCTTATTTGGTGATCTATCACGATGCCATCCATGCGAGCGAAGTGAAAAATATGATGGAAATGAGTGAGCATCTCTTGGAGCGCTCCCACACCCGTGGGAATCGATCTCGTCACTTACGCACCGCCATGGATGCTCCGATGGAGCTGCCTCCCAGATCCAATCTCAATCTGAGGATGGAGGACATGACGGGCTTTGATTTGAGCGATGACCTGTGGATGGCTGCAGTCAACTATGGCATAGGAGGACAATATTTTTTACACAAGGATTGCTGGGAGGAAGTGGTGAGTAACGGAATGAAAAAGAGGTGGAAACCCTTTCTGATTTCTCTTTATTTTCTAGGTAGATGGCGGTCAAGAGACCTCTGGGAATCGCATAGCCACTGTCTTGTTCTATGTGAGTTGCTCTCAAAAATCTTTGACCATCTAATTTAATTGTGATTCTAATTTCAGTTAACCGATATTCAACTTGGGGGAATCACTTCCTTTCCCCTATTGAAGCTTGGCATTGCTCCCAAAAGGGGATCCGCCTTGGTCTGGCACAATGTGGACAATGCGGGGAATTGTGATCAGCGATTATATCATGCCGCGTGTCCTGTTCTCCTGGGATCACGCTGGAGTAAGTTAAGAAATTATATTCAAAGATCTCTTTAGTTAATCTTCTGTAATTCTTCTCACCGTTTCTTTTAGTTGCTGTCAAATGGATTGATCGCTTGGCTCAGTGGCGCACCAAGGTCTGTGCGGCGAATTGATGTACCAAGCACATTATTTGCGATAATTTTTATTCAATAATTTTTTTGTCATTACTTTTTGTTTTGTGTTTTTTTTATATATATATTTATGATAATAAATTTATGCACTATTTTATAGTATTCATATTTTTCATGTTTTTTTTTTTTTGTTTTCGTTTTTTGTTTTATTTTATATGCAATGTAACATTACGCGATTCCTTTTACGAATGGGGAGATTTCTTGGGGGTTTAAGTGGGGAGTGGAAGGGGGGGGGGGTGAGGGTGGGGTTTTAAGAGCAGGGAATAACGCGATTCCTGATACGTATGCAAATGATATATGCGCTGTAACGCCTTTGGCAATATGTTCGTTTTTTTTTCTTGTTTTTTGGGTTTGTTTTTTTTTTGTTTTTGTTTATGTGTTTTTTTTTTTTTGCATTTTATCATTTACCAGAACCGAACGAAGGGGAAAACAATATAAACATAGGCGTTGTGTCTGTGTGTGCGTGTGTGTCGGTGTGTGTGTTTACAGAGGGAATCTGTAGGAATACTTGATTGCCGACTCCAGCTCAATTTTGATATCACGCTCCTCTCGCCAGTGCCCGTGTCCAGAGTAGCACCAGGGATAACCACGTGAGGCACGTGGTCCTTGTTGTGGCCGAATTGCGTGCCGCCTCCTCGAGTCCTGAATGGGTGGGGGGGGGAGGATAACAATCGAAATTCAAACACCGACTACGACTTACCTCCTATGTAATTCAGATGATCATCGTTGCTGGACGAGGCGCCCGGATGTAGCTTGATTTCTGCAACAGAAAAAAAAAAAAAAAATGCCGCACTCATGGGAATTGGAAATGGGAAATGGACATAAAGGAAACCTCTGTACGTACCATATAGCCGCAAAGTGCCTTCGGCTCGTCCCAGTGAATTTGTGCTGACACAGTGATAGGTACCCACATCGGAGGGGGAGAAGGAGCGGACCACCAGCAGCATGACTCCGCGATAGCCATCTCGTTTCTCTGTGATGCCATATTTGGGTCTGGAGAGTGGATGTGGGTGTGGGTGAGTCAGTTAAGTCAAGGATTTCGCATTTATGCTTACCCATCGAGCAGCATTTCGGGTCCAGGTGAACCAGATTCAAGGCTAGCCGTGGACACACTGGCAAATCCATTCGAAGTCCGTGCCCCCTTCAGCCAATAGGAGACGGGCGAGGGTGAGGCCTCCACCTGGCACTCCAGCTGCACATCAGAGCCGAGGGGAGTGCCCAGCAATTGGCTAGGTGCACGCACCATTGGGGCGACTGCAAAAATAAATTCAATATTCAATTTGTGCCCCGTTTGTGAGCCATCACCAAGCATTTGAGCTTACACTGGACACTGAGGGAGACGCGTTTGCTAACAGCCGGCGGGACATCATTGGAGGCTATGCACAAATAGGCGCCCATCTGTCGCCGCTCCAAGCGCAGCAATCTCAGCGAGGAGCCATTGTACGATTCCACTGGAAAAAGCATTCAATCATTATGTCCATTCATTCCCCCCCTCCCCCTCACACTTACCCTTCATTAGCTCACGGCTGCCCGTCTTGCGGATGAGTATCATTTCGCCATCCTCCCTACGCCAAATGACACGCGGTTGCGGATTCCCAGTGGCCTTGCAGGTGAGCGTGGCATCTTCTCCCTCCTGCACGGCCAAATCGGCGGATGATTCCTCATTTATGATATCCGGGGGCACTATTATAACGGGGGCATGTGTGGTTAGGTTAAGTGGGCGAAAGTGTCAGCAGATTGGACTCACCTTGTACATCGATGCAACCGACTTGCTTCTTCATCGGACTCGTGTTTATCTGGCACATGTAACAGCCTCGATCACTCTCACGCAATTTGCTGATTTTCAACTTCCAACTAAAAAAAAAAAAGAATTAATTGCAATTACAGAAACCAATTAATCACCTTTTTTTGTGTCCTCCAACTTACGTGTGCATGTCCTGATGCATTACACTAATCCGGGCATTGTGGGTGACCACACGTCCCTGCAATGCCAGCACCGTTTGATCGGAAGCCCTCAACCAGCCCACCTAGAACAATATAAACAATATAATTAAATGTATGGGAAACTCTCAAAATATCAGATACACTCTGAGAAAAAGGGGAAGAGAGAGATTGGTTAATCTTTGGAGTGTGAAAAGTAAGAAATCATTAGAACCAATTAATATTTATAGCAAATTCTTTAAATAATATGAAGTTTGCAAAAAGACTTAAATAAAATCAATTTTGATTAATAAAAGCAAGTTCTTTAAATAAAACATAACTTCAACACATTATTCATTTTAAAAATATCCAGCTGATAACAAGAAACATAAAACAAGAAATATACAAACAAATATAATGTTGAAAACGACCTGGAAAATTTCAAATAAATGAAATACCTAAAAAAACAAAATATAAAGAACAAACTAATATTCCGATTCCCCCAAAAGAACCCAATCTTTGTTAGTTCTGCTGTACAGAATACATCATTAGTATACTTATTATTCCAAAATCTCCGTAGCCAAATCACAAATCAAGACCCAATTCAAATTCTATTCGATACAAGTCCAGAAAATCGAAAAGAAATTATAAAATACCTCAAACCTCAAACCAATTAATTCTTTTCTTGTGAAAGAAATAAGTAAATAAACAATATAAGAAAACTATTTACAAATTAACTACATACCATAAGATAAAAACATTTATAAATTATATTATTTAAACTAAGACCAGTCAATAAGAATTGTATTACAAAAATTTTTATAAAGTATATAATTTAAACTAAGACCAATCAACAAGAATTGTATTATCGAAAATCAATTAAAACATCTGCATGATCGAGCAGCTTTAGCTGTGTCCCACCTGAATCTTTTGATTTATTTTAGGGACCGTAAGTACAGAAATTCAAATGATCTAGAAATTGTAACTAAAGCTCGAAAATTGAAATTAAAAATACTTTGGGGAAACATTTGGAGCCTTCAGGGTTCCAAATTAAAATTATAAACCAATGAAATCGAAAAGAAATCGAAGAAACCCAAACCGGGGCCAAGAGTAACCTGATATTTGCATAATCTTTCCAAAAAAGTCTTAGATAAAATAATTTTTAAGCACCAAACTTGAAACTAAACTTTTTCCTCAATTCTAAAAATTACATTTAATCTTATTTCTTTTGCTTAATAGTTTCTTTTTTCCTTGAAAATGAAAATTATTTGGAAGCTTTATTTCCTTCTCATTTTTTTTAAGTTTCAAAGAATAAGAAAGTAAAAACATTTTAAAAGTTTTATTTCTTTGGTAAAATAAATCACAAAATTAATTTAATAATTAATAATTATTTCACAGCAAATAAAATAAGTCAGCAAATAATTATTTCCCTAATTCACCTGTTGTTATTGAATTAAACTTGATCTAATTTTCATAAAAATTTTGAATAATTGTTGATAGTTGATCAAAGGAAAATTCAAAGTTCGTGTAATTTAATTTTCACATCGTTTCTCACCTTATTTTTGCCCAAATTGCGCACTGAACAGGCCAAAATTGCCTCACGTCCGGCTGGATATGTTACATTATTAATGAATCCAATGAATTCCGGATCGGGATCCAGCTGTGAATTTGACTCTATGTGGATGGACGGATAGATAGATAGATAGTTAGATAGATATTTTCCAAAATTGATTCGAATTTCTGTCTGTATGTCAAGTTCAATTTGCCATCCACTTACCATGATGCTGGTTTTGAGCCGTGCAATTGGCTATTATCAAAATGACAAACAAGGCCAATTGCAGGACCTCCATTATGGTCCTGTTGTTGTTGTTGACGCGGTTTTGTTTTTCCTGATTGTTATTTACTGCAGCTGCTGCTGCTGCTGCCGCTGCTTCTGCTGCTGCTGCTCCTCTACTCTGATATTTTTGTTGTTGCGGTTCTTTTTGTTATTTTATGGCTTTTTCGATTTGCATTTGAATTTCTATTTTCGATTTCAATTTCTATTTACCGCGTGTTTGAGATTTTTCCACTGTCGTTGTTGTTGTTTTTGTTGCTGCTGCTGTTGTTTGCTATTTGCGCCAATTGTGCCAAAAGGCTTTGATTTCCAGTGCCATTGACATCTGCAAGTAAATAACCCAAAAAAAACGAAAATAGAGAGAGAGAAAGAGAGGCAAAAAAAATTCATGAAACATTTCAGTCGAAATTTATATCAGGCTGTACAGTTTAAGTGCAGCTAACAGCATTGGTGAGGGGGGAGGGGGGCGGTGCCACGCCCAGCACTAACTTGATTATCTGGCTTGCACAATTTTACGCTGCCTGCTTTTAGGGGCGCGCGCCAATATGGCAACTGGCCGGAATCTGCTCAATCTCTTTGCCACCCGAACACAGCTTCAACTGCTTTGCCCCCCCACCACTCCCCACTCCTCACTCTCCTCCCCCTCCACCTTATCTTTATCCCTACCGACACAAACAAAGTAAAGGTAAATGCAATTTTCAACACAAACAAAAATTTATGACCGCTTCTGCTGGCGCATCCTTCTTCCTTGGCCCCACCCCTCCCCACGCCCAGCCTTATGCAGAACTTGCAATAAAAGAAAATCCAGCAAAGGCGCAAGAAAAAAAAAAAAGAAGAAATTTATATATAAATTTCAAGGCAAAAGATGCAAAAATATGAATGCAAATATTAAAAAAGTTTTCAAGGCACAGCACAAACTAACGAGGTGTTCGCTCATTTACTTTTGCGAAAACATACCACAACATCCGGCCACACCCCCCCCCTCCCCCAGGCGAGGCCAGCAGCCCCACCAGCCCAACAGTGCCACGCCCCCACATCACATGCACTGTAAGTAATTTAATTTCAGTGTGAAATTGAGCGCTCTCCTCTAATAGTGAATTTGCAGCTAAACCAGTTACCAAGTCTCTGAAGAAGTCTCGCTCTATGACGGCGCCTGGCGCCTGGATAGAGTTCACTGGTTCGTGGGGAGGTGGGGTGGTGTGGGGTGGTGAGGGGTGCCGTCAATGCCTTGCAAACTTTTGACGAGGTGTCAATGCATCGCCTTAAGCGAATGCCTGGCAAATTGCTTGGAATGCGGAGACTTTGCGGATGTTGGAGGTGAATAGCTTGACTCTCAAAAGGTGGAAATGTGATTTACTTATTAAATTAGAGTCGGAGAATGCGCCAAGAAGGAGGAGGTTGGGGGGCAGACCCTCGATTATTAGATACATTTCAAATTCCATAGGCAATAAATTGCATTGGCATGACCATGGTGATGAAAAGGAATGCAATAATTAGATACAACAAAATAATTAAATCAAACCATATGCAATTCAAAAATGGATTCCCAATTGAACAGGTGTTGCAAGAAATTTGCCCCAAAAACTGGTGTTGCGAATGCATTTCAGTGCCCCGAGTGACAAATCATGCTACCAGGGGGCAACTCCATCGAACAGGTGTGCCAGTTTTTGCAGCATATGAAAGAGGCATCGGACCTTGCCCATTCATGCCACAGGCATCGTTTCCCTACAAAAAAAAAGGGGTCAAGGAAATGCCCCAACAGAGAGCTCACTGACACATGAAGAAATTCTATTTTATAGAGTGAAACCAACCAAAGAAAACAAAGATTTTTACATCAATCATCAGTCCAAAAAGAAACTAACATTTGTTATATCCATTCATAAAAGAAATTCTCTTCCCAACTGAACTTAGATTAGAAAATGTTTCAGTCCACAACATTTTATGGGGCATAGGCTTGAGCTTAATTCAAATAATTCAGAACATTTTAATCATTTTTAGGGATATTTAATGTTATCCACTGCAAAGCTAGATGGAAATATTTAATTTACTCACTTTAACAAAGTATTTATTACTCTCACATTAGTTATTAGTCTACTTAATTGAATTTATTTATAAGTCAGTTAAAAATGTTGAATGTTATTTGATATAAAATGATGTTTCAATAAATTTTTATTATGTCCAAGCAAAGGACAACGTCTTTTTTTTCTTTTAACTTTATGAAATATTTAAATTCATCCAAAATAAAAAGTTTCATTTATATAAGAAGTCAGTTAAAAATTTAGAATGTTATTTTGTATATTTAATAATATTATGTTTCAATAAATTTTTCCAAGCTAAGAACAACGTTTTTTTTTTTCTCATAATTTTGTGAAATATTTAAATTCATCCAAAATAAAATGTTTTATGATTTTATCTTGCCATTAGAAACCAATGACTCGATTTATAGAAAGCACATATTAAATATAGTTTATAAGTCAGTTAAAAATTAAGAATATTATTATTTGGTATATTTTACCCCATGCAATATTATGTTTCAATAAACTTTTATTATGTCCAAGCAAAGGACAACGTCATTTTATTCTTTTTAATTTATGAAATATTTGAATTCATCCAAAATAAAATGTTTCATTGATAGAAGATGCCAGAAGATTGATTTTATCTACCCATTAGAAACCAATGACTCGATTTATAGAAAACAAATATTAAATATTTTGTAATAGAAAACTCTCTTAAATTGAAATTCAAAGTAATAAAGATTATTTACACAAACTTCAAGTAAATATAATAGCTTCAAAAAAAAAAGAAACCCCTTCAAATTTGTAATAGAATTTCTGGAGGGGAAAAAACAAAAATTGATTGCTTGATTTTTCCGAGATTCGGAAACTGGCAATATTTAAGTTCATTTGGCACACATGCAATTAATTTTCGTATGTTCTGTGCTCGGTGCAAGTAAAAATCAAAACAAATACTCAACAATTTCTAACTGAATTTCGATTGCTGTTGCTCCTGCTGTGAATCCATTGATGATTCCTTCTTTTAGCCAGGAGGACATCTCATCTGCTTCATGAGGATACCTTTTTTTTTTTTGCCTCTCTTCTCGTACTTCTTCTTCTCTGATTGCCCGACAGATGAAATTTGCATTGGCACTCAAACGATGGAATATTTAAAAATGTCTACCCATACACACACACAAACACACACACCCTTTTAAACACAAACACACACACAGTCAGTGTGAAAATAAATAAATTTGCTGTGTAAACAGAAACCAAAAATGAAGACAACATGACAGAGAGAGACAGAAAAAATAAAATGGGGAGTGCAAATTTTGTGCCCATCAAATGGAAAATGCTGAAGAAAAATTGCAACTGCAAAAGGTGAGCAAAAGAAGCGAAGAAGCGAAAGCGAAGCCAAAGGGAAAGGCAAAGGCGTGCCAAGTAAAACGAACTAACACAGCGGAAAAGCCGTTTGAAGTTGCACAACTAACAGAATCACAGAGAGAGAGAGAGAGAGAGAGAGAGGAAAACCCTCTTGAGTTTGGTACGCGAATCCAAAAATGACTGACGCGATGACTGGGTGACTGAGTGACGGGACGCCGGGTCAGTCGTGCAGGCAAATGGCAAACTGGCGACAAAGCAATTTGACTTAAAAATGCTTAGCACTTGCATATACTAGCGGAGGACGGAGGACGGTCCCCGATCCTTGCCATCGTCAACTAAATCATGCCAACAAAGGCGACAGCGGCAGCGACAGCGACTGCAAGGACGAGAAATGGTGAAGGCGGATGCGGATGAGAATGAGAACGATGCCAAAGGCAGCGAATAAGCAGTGAGGCCTTAAAGGATCAAGTGCTGTGAGTGCGCTTAAGCTCATTTATTTAAATTAAAACAAACACTGAAGGCAGAAAGGCTAAAACTTTCCGAGTGCAACAGCAGTGCTTGTGTGTGTGTGTGTGTGTGTGTGTGCCTGCAAGGCACAACTATGTGCAAATGTGTGGGTGTTTGTGTGTGTCTCTGGTATAGAAACTTTGGCAACATTTTCGATTTTGTATCCGCCATGCCACAACAGTTCTGTCCACTATATACTATATACGGAGCCGGTAAAATTGTTTCCCTTAATGCGCTCGCGTGCCAACTGAAGAGGGGGGAGTGGCAGGGGGGGAGACAAGTGGAGTCGAGCCATGCAGGTGCCATGTTTGTCCTTGTATTCTCAGTCTCATCCTTTTGTCATACTTCTCCTGGGGCAAATGTTAATGAATTTCATTCGCATTTGTAAGTGCCAACAATGGATGGGAATACACCAGCGCATACAACAACAACAACAACAACAACAACAATGACAGCAACAACAGCAACAACAACTACAACAATGACAAATGCAATAATTTCACACTGCAAAGTTGAAGCGGAAAATCACAAAATGAAAATGTTAATTGTTTTTGTTTTTGTTGTTGCAATTTTTTGTTTGCTGTTTTTTTTTTTTTTGCCATTTTTTTTTTGTTTGCTCGTTGTTCACAAAAACTTTTTGCCATTGGCAATTTTTTATTGCAGTCGTCGAAAGTTTTTATGTGCCACCATTAGTAGCCAATTATTGGCGACTTTTTAAGCTCAAGCTGATGGGGTGGTAGGATCGGTGGGGAGGGGGGTCGAAAGGAGGTGAAGTGGAACATGGCAAATTTATATTCCATGTCAGCGGCTTTCAACTATTTGACTGACTGCATTAAAAAGTTTGCTTCCCTTTTATTTTCTCGTCTTATCTATTTTTTTTTTTTTAGTTTATTTCTCTCTATTCTCTTTTTATACACTTGCCAACCAGCAGAGAGGTTAGCCAATGCAGGAAAACACGTTTTCCATTCGAATTCTTACAGCACTTGAAATTTAGTCTCACCGATTATCGATATTTTCACTTAGTTAATCCGATTAAAATGGGATAAATTAGCAGTCAACTCACAGAGGATAAGGTCCATGAAAGTATGTGAAATTTATCAATATATATTTACAGCATAGATTTGCCAAATAGGGAATAGATTATTATTAAAATGTAAATATGTAAATATATGGATTGATCTCACTCACTGTTAGTTATTGTTAAGACATTTGCTTATTGTTAGTATAAGACAGATTGCAAATAAAAAACGAATGAAATAAAAAAAAAATATTTACAGAATATTTCTAAGAAAAATATTGACTTAAGTTTCCTTTTCATCAAGAATTTAAGATTCTTTTCTTCAACATATCACAAAATATTTTCTCTCCACAAAGTAATACAGAAGACTTTCCTCAAGATTTATTTGTACCAATCCAAAACTCATCAATAAGTTTTCTTAGCTTAGTTTTGATTGAGACTATTCTAGAATCTAGATGATCAATCCAGTATAGTTTCTTGCTAGATATAAAGAGTCTCATATCATGTTGTATCTATCAATGCCTATTGAAAACAATATGAGCCTCAGAATAATTTTCATTCTTTCTTGCAGGATTTTTCAAATATCAAAAGTCTAAGAAAGTATGTAAAATAGATGAACAAGTGTTTTTTATCCTTAAGATTATTTTTCAGTTCAGTTTTAAGATTTCTTTGCTCTTTGTTACTTTCTATTGAGATCAACCAATCGAGTAACTTTCTTACTAAATATTTTTTAGTGGCAAGTTATTTGTTAATTATAATATTAATAATATTAACACATAATATTAACCTTATTTATAATATTAACACACTCCACAATAAATATCCATTTCGTTTTCCAAATAAAATTCGCCACTCCAGAGAACAAAAGAAAGTATGGAAAACAAATAAATATATATCAACAAAATATTTCAAAAACCTTAATATAAGTTTTCGTGTTTCTCAAGATTTCTGTTAACTACTGGCAAAATGTTTTCTTAGCTTAATTTCCAGTCCAAGAAAGTGTTAAAAATGGACTAAAATATTATAATATTACGGAATATTTATAAATCCTTGACTTTTGAAAGTGTTTCTTATGCTCTAGACTAATTTTCAGGAAATAAGAGATAAGAAATAAATGTCCCTAAAGGGTATAAAGACTACGTCACAATGAGGAAAAGCGTAAAGATGGGTCACTGATTTTTTTTTCTCGTATTTTTGCTTTTTCTATTTTTGGATTGAGAGTGAAAGGCAATCGGCAATAATGAGAACTTAATAACTCAATTGCAAATCGCAGCAGAAGATGTGACGCTAATTAAAAACCTTGAGAAAAAGTGACGACAGCTGCAATTCCCTTCGTCTGGCGTTTTAGCTTAATTAAACATTTGCCGCTTGACTTTTAATTGATTGTGAACAAACTGAATGCTCGGTGGGCAGAGGGGAAGGGTAGAGGGAGGGTAGTGGGTTCGCAGACAAATAAACAATTTAACTAAATGCGCCGCAAAAGAGTCAGCCAAGAGTGGAGGATTTGGAAAGGACTAAGCCTTTAGGCATAGACTGAGACGGAGACGGAGACTGGGACCTGGGATTGGGACTGGTACATAGTAGGCAACTGGCAAGTGGCAACTGGCATGGAAATGATGCTTGCCAAAGTGTAAATGTAAACACAGGCTCAGCAACAAAAGCCAGCCAAGGCGTCGAGCAGAAACAATGCGTAAGAGCAATGAATGGAGGAGTCGTCGTCGTCGTCGGCGTCGTCGACGTCGTCCTAGTCCTAGCCATGAATGGAACACCATCCGGGTAATGTCTGGGATGAGGTGGGGCAATGTGTTGAATTGAATGAATGAATGCCAGTTGGGATGAAGGGTTTTTGGACAGGTATAGGCGAAGCAATGTGGGGGCAAGTGGAGGCATGTCGACTCACTGCCGAGTGAATGAGTGCAGGGACAATTGTGATAATTGCCGTTGTCTCACACCTAGGCTATAAAAGAGCAACGGAGGCAACAGAGGGCACAACGGAGGGGATGGGTATGGTGTGGGCGTCGGCGTCGTCTCCGTCGGCTCGTGAAATGATGACAAGGAAAAGCTTTTCCGTTGGCAGTTTGTTGCTGCCGCTGCCGGGCATTGCCACAACCAACACTCTGCCCTCAACTTGGCTCGACCCCACCCGACCCCCCGACATCGAGTTTATTCTACAATTTTATTGTTTACATTTATGTATGCTCAAATTTCATGCCCCCCCCCCCCGCTGGCTCATAGCCCCCAGGAACCAGCTCCCCCCCTCACTTATTCATGTTCTCTCACATGTGTATGGGCAAACTTTCTTATGCTCGTTTTTTTTGCTTTTGTTTTTTTTGCTCTCCTTATTTTCCACTTTTTGTCTTTTTTTTTTTTGGGCATGTGGCCCAAGTCTAACTTTTTTCGCGCACAATTTGCATGCGAATTTGCCGCTGTCTGTTACGTCCGTCCATCTGTCCCTCCCTCCGTCCCTCCGTCCGTCTGGCTGTCTGTCTGTCCACTTTGGCCTCACTCCTTCCGGCTGTCCTTCTCAGTGACTCGGTGCGCGTGCCTTTTCCTTTTTCCTGCACGACTGCAGGCTGCTACTTCTGGTGCCTAGGACTAGGGTCCTGCTTGCCAGCTTGCCTCTGGTCTGCTCCTTCTCTCTTGCTCCTCTCATCTTGGTCTCACTTTTCGTGCATTTTTCTTTCAGTTTTCGTTTTGCTCATTTTTTTATGCGCCGTTAACAACTTTTGCTCGGTTTACTTTTTCCGTGTCGAGCGGCGTCGTCGTCTTTGAAAGTTTAATTGTTGTTGCATGTCTTTTTACGTCGTCTTCGTCGTTGTCCTTGCTGCTGCTGCTTCTTCTGCTCCTTCTGCTCCTTTCGTTGTGTAAATTGTATGCCGCACGTTTTTACGCCTGCAGCTGAGAGATGAAGTGGATGAAGGGGGAGGGGGGCCCGTATGCATATGTGTCTGTTGGTGTGGGTGTCTCTCTGTCTCTGTGTGTGTGTGTGTGTGTGTGTGTGTGTGTTGTCACTGTCGTCGTCGTCATCGTCGGAAGTGTGAAACTGAAATTGAGCAACTAAAGGACTAAAAGGCTGTTGCCTACTTTCAGGCTGCTCTGCTTTTCTGCGTTCATTGCCAACGTCTGTTACTGTTAAATGTGTGTGCGTGTTTTTGGGTGGCAGCGTTAAAATAGGATAGAGTGGGTGGTGGGCGGTGGGTGGCGGAAGGGGGAGTTGTGCGTGCGTTCGACGTTATTTGGTTTACGTAGCGCTTGGCATTTATTTGCCCACACTGAGACACCACTCACAGAATGAGAGAAGAAAAAGGCAAAAAAAAAAAACGAAAGAAAGAAAAGTGTAAAAAAAACGAACAAAGTTGTTTTCGGAATCGCTTTGGGGGGAAATTGTGTATAAGGAGGCGTGTGTGTGGGTGTGTGCTGAACGATAACTCCATTGAACTGGGCGCAAGTGTTTTTTTTTTTTTTTTGCATGTGTCTGTCCGCAGCTGGGGAGTAGTATGCTATGCCATGCCATCCTAGAGATGCCAGCAGACAGTCAACGGAAGCGATAAGATAACACATACATATGTATGTGTGTGTGTGTGTGAGGGTGTGTGTGTATATGTAGATGTGTTTGTTTAAGCTTTACACGCACACAGCGAATGCTTACCGCCTATGTTTGCTATCTGTTATCTAATAGTCGTGATTGCTCAATCATTTGACAAATTTGATTGTAATTGAAAGCTTATCATTGAGGATTCTCTCTCTCATTGAATGCCACTAACTTGGCCATAGACGTATTGCATGTAGTCATCATAACAAGAATTATGTCTCCTTAACTTTGGGGGTTGATTCCATTTTCAATAATGCATAGCTTATTTATTGGCAAATGGCATAAGAACTTTTAGTTTCAATCACAAATTCACATCACATACGAAACTCGGACGTTATGGCCAAAGAAATTGCCACAAATTTCATGCGAAAATATATGTATTGTATGTATACAAGTCGACCTTTCAATGCTAACTCATAAATTTTTATTTAAGTATTAATAAATATATTCGAGAAAAGAATTCCAGCAATCAAGCAATAACCCACTGAATCCATTTACCTATTCTTTAGCAATAATCTGCACTGAATCGAAGAATTTTAATGCTATTCAATGGCATTTCCATTCTAGAATCCTTTGGTTTTTACTATGGCAAATAAAATTGTAGTCTTGATTTTCTTTCTAAACACATTTGTTTACACTCTGAATCAAGGTATTTTAAAGCCATTTAAATGATAAATAAATTAAGAAGTCTTTTTAGAAGTCTTGGTTTTCTTTCTTAACACATTTTTTTAACCTCTACTTATAAGACAAATTAACTGAATAATTCCATAACAGATAATGAAAAAGTATTCAAAATTATGGTGGTATTTTTCTCTAATATTCCAGTCTAACTCTTTGACTTTAAGTGTTTAAATAGTTTCAGAATGTTTGCATAATTGATCTGTAGTCACAAACTTTGATTTTAGTTGTTCATTTAAATGATTAAATTTATATTTATGTGAAATGTAAAATGTACTAATATAAACCCAACTTGTAACATAGCAGAAAAGGTCATTAGCCCTGAACTCTAAAGTAATTATATTTTATAAGCATACCAATATTATAACAAATAGATGCAACAAATTAAATTAAATTGAATTGAATATTTATGTTAAACGTTATGTTTAAGTTAAACTATAAGTTGATGCGATTTTCATCAAAAAGAAGTCAAAATTTATGATTTTTAAGCTTTTTAAACTATTTACAAATTTTTTTCCTGTCAAAGGCAGCACTTGATCTGACTTAAGACCCTATTTTTCAAGGTAAGAAACTTGTTATTGATACTGCAAAGTGCATAATTGATATAAAAGTTCATGCTGCGGGAACATCAACTTTTTTAGAACTTTCAAATGGCAAAACTCAACCTTAAGTAAACACTTTTTTACTTTAACCAAAGTGGATTAATAACTTAAGCTAATCTATTCTGCTATTTTTGTGTTTTTTTTTTAAGAGATTCTTCTAGTTAAGTTTAAAGTTAGTTTCAATTTAAATTCAGTTTTGTTTTGGTTTTTCATTTCAAGTTGACTAAAGGCAGTTTTCTAATATGCTTCTTTGTGGGGTAATTTGTGGTCAGATGTGAGACTCTTTGCTGCTTTGAAGTGCCTTAAATAAACTAGCTTTAAAGCATTCAACAATTTTCGTAAAAGAAGGATTCATAATCGACGCTGCTTGCCGCATTTATTGCTGTAATTGCTGTTGGCTTAATTTGAACAGCCGACTTCCTTGCCGGCAACTTGAATTGCAGGCTCCCTACCAAGGAGTACTCGTACACATGTACGTACATATACCTGTTTCGCTTCCCTGTTCAAGTTTTAGCAAAGAAAACCCATTTAACTCACACACACACACACACACGCAGACAGGGACTTACGTACATTCATATGTATGCAAGTTGAGCTGCTCATTTGGTTGGTTTTCTTGAGGCAGTCTCCCTCCAGTCCCCCCATTCCAAGCAACTGCATTTGCTTTGTTATTTTTATTGCTGTTGTTGTTGGACTCCGGATCCTCTACTCTACTCTGGGTACACTGGTTGGCATTTTCCTTTGCCTTGTTTGGCTTGACTCTCTGCCGTATTCGCCTTCGAAATGTTTTGTCCGGCATCGTCAGCAGCAGCAGCAGCACCTTGCCTGGCCTGGCCTCGTCCTTTTGCTCAGCTTCTGCTTCACATCATCAACGCCACATTTGCGTGGCCCATCCCCAGTCCCGGCTCCAGCTTCAGCTTCGGCTTTGGGTCTGTCTCTCCTGTGTGTGTGTTTGTGCGAATGACTGAATGTGTGTGTGTGTGTGTCCATTTTAACTGTACATTTGTCTGCTCGCTTGAGCAGCCTTTCAGCTGTGCTAGTGGCCTTCATGCTCTTCTCTTCTGCCCCTGCACCCCCCTGCCCCTTGTCTGTGTTTGCATAAATGACTGCGCCTGTGTATTTGGCATGACTCTTGAATTAATTTTGCAACATTTTAAATTGAGCGCAATTAATTGCAAAAATGTTTTATTTTTCCACTTGCACTCGTTTTTCACACACACACACACATACACATACACAATCAGAATTGTATATATGTATGTGTGTGTGTGTGTGTGTGGGTTTGTGTGTTGGGTTTTTGAATGTGCTGTGCATTTGGTTGCCGAGTTGCTTGCCGTTCATTTTCTGTTCTTTTTTTTTTTTGTGTGCAAGTGCGAACACGCGCATTCAAGCATATGCACGTCTGCACTGCTCTCTATACATATATGTGAATACATATGCATATACATATACATATATACATATTCATGTATGTGTATGTACAAATGAATGAGTGTGTGGCCATCTATATGGCGACGTTTTTGTTGCCCCATCGTTTGGACGTGTTGCCTTTTTGCCACTCATTTCATAGTTGCTTTTTTCTTCATCTCGTTTTTACGCTTCTTTTTTTGTTGTTCTCCTTTTTTGCTTGCTCGCGCATTTTATGCATTGCTTTTATCGCGTTTTCTAGGCGCCTCACTCATACATGCAAACACACACAGATAGAGCGACAGGGCGACAGGACGACAGAGTGGCAGAGGCGACCGCGGGCATCGCATAACACGCACAAGCCTAAAAGTATGCAGCATGCATTGAAAGGCTTTTACATGACACTCTTTTCTTTGTTTTTGTTTTCTCTCTTGCTCTCTCTCTCTCTGTCACACTTTCACTCCCTCCTCCCCCGGTTGCCTTACTCACTCTGTCTGCTTTCTGTTTCATTGTTGTTGTCGGCTGAGCTGAGCTGTTGCTGTTAATTTTTCGGCGTTGCTGTTGCATTTTTGTTGGTGGATTTTTCCTTTTTTAGCTTTTTGTTGCCATTTTGTTTCGTTTCTCTTCCATTCGTGTCACTTTACATCTCGCTGTGTGCCAGTGTGTGTGTGTGTGTGTGTGTGCGTGTGTGTCCCGCCGCTTATTTATATCCAATTGTTCATTTGTCTTTGGTTTATGTTACGCATACGTCATGTTCGCCCATATTTTATTTCATATACATTGGCACACACACGCGCGCACACACACACACACACAGCGTGTGTAAGTGGTGCACCACAATGTGAAAATATTTTTCAGAATATTTATGCGTATTTTCAGCTTTGCCTTGAACAGCAATTTCACAACTCAGGAAGCCGCATTTGCTACAATCCTCATAACTTTATATGTGTCAGCTTTCAAAAATTAATCAATGAGCAAACGATTAAACTATACAAAACTGAGAGAGAATTTTAATGGAAATCATTATAAAATGTTCATTGAATTGTACAATTTAGTATCGAGAGTTCATTGAAAATAATACAAACAAAAAGGACATGTGAAACTGAATTTATGTTTAATGTCGAGCACAATTATAATCATTATACATTTAATTATTTATTCATTAAGTTTTGTTTCATATTACCCACAAATAAAATAGGTTTTTAGGGCATTAAGTTTTTAGTTTGGAATATGGTTTTCTGCTTGTCTTAGAGTGACTTTTCTACGAAATTTGTTTTTATGGCATTCTACTCGATTCTATCCCATTTTTCTATTGAATGTTATCATTTTTCAGTCGATGAAAAAAAGAAACAAGTATGAGCAGCAAACATTGTGGTTCCGTGTCTATGTACATATATTGCATCTATCATCATCACTCTGGCTGGCTTCAAGACATTTTTGTTTATATAGAATAAGTATATAAGTACATACATATACACACAAATAAGTATATATGTATATGCATAGGTATAGGAACTTTTCATCATATTTCCTCAAGAAATGTAGACTTTCCTCTTTTGTGTGAATTTTTATCATATTTATTTTTTTTTGTTTGGCAATTGATTTTTATTTTTCATGTTGTAGTTTCGTCGTCGTTTTTTTTATTTGCTTATTGCTCAGATGTATTTTTTGTGTTTTATATGCAGCAACAACAAATTTGTCTTGAAAATACAAAAAAAAAAAAAAACAAATAAATAAAAGAAAGTTATATATTTTGTGTTGTAGCGAATCTCGTTTTGCCTGTCACATTTTCTTATTGTAGTTGATAAAACTTGCCGTTCGTGCCATGGCCAAGTGTCCAAGTGTCTATGAGGCTGTTTATGGCCGACTCTCTGTCCATCTATCCGTCCGTCTGTCTCTCTGTCAGACACAGTCAGTAGATGGAACTGTTTCTCTCTCTATATCTCTGTGTGTGTGTGTGTTTTGGGTTTTTATTATTCAGTAAATCAAATCAGTTGCCTAACAACTCAATCCAAACACTTGCAACACGCGTCCAGTTTTTTGCCTCCTACAAGTTTTGCCTGGCGGCGCCGCTTCATCTTTTTCATCTTGCTCAACTGTTTGGCTATCTGTCTGCCCTATGTGGCCTTTGGGCCGAGTTGGCTCTGCGCTGACTCTGGCGCTGGCTCTGACAGAGTTCTTGGCTCTTTTTCTTCTTTATTTTTACAGTTAAGTCAATATGCAGCCGTCAAAAACAACACTTGATACTTTTGTGAGCTACTTGTGCAGAGTTTTATTCAAAGACTGTCTCTTTCTCTCTCTCTCTCGCTCACTGTCTCACTGTGTCTCTTGGTCCTTCTGTCTTCTCTATCTGTCACTACTATTGTGAGTCTTCTTTCAAAGTTGTACAACGAAAAAAAAAAAAGAAAAAACGAAAAATAAATAAACAACAACTAAAACTTTCATACATACGAGTATATGGAAAGCTGGCAATGAAGCAGCGCAACAAATTTATAGTCATATCAACGAAACAGAGAAGGGAATAACTAGTAGAAACAAACAAACACATAGTTAGTTGTATATATGTACATACATATATATATATATATATATAGTGTATTTGGGTAAAGGTAGGAGAACAAGCGAACGAGATGAGGGCGTTGTGGGCGCAACCATAAGCGACTTATGTGCATAAGCCGTAGCAAAAAAGGTTGAGCTATCAACCTAACAAGCTACCGAGATGACAATACTATATACGTACATATACATATACTATATTCAGTTTCAGTTAGACAGTCAGTCAACCTAAGTAGAGGACTCGCTCCTTTACCACCACCACCAACATACATACATACATACATATCGCCATGGCAATGGCTGAGGATTTGTAGTCATCTTTATTTGGTTTACATGCATATACCACTTCAAACTGGTTCAACTGTAGCTGATGCTGATGCTGCCACTGCCGCTGCTCTGGGTCTGGGTCTGGGTGCTTGCAACAATACTAGACCATAGCCAAGTGGACTAGATTTATACGATTCCATGATTCCTAAAATCTAAATTGAGCACATTTGCAAATAAAGTGGACTTTCTGTATGGAAACTAGTTTCTCATAATTAATAATCACTTTACTATAAGAGCATTTAATCATATTAATTAGGATAATTCAATATGATTTTCCTGCTGGTTTGTCCTTGAATTAATCGGTCTTAGGTATTCAAAATATAAGGTCCAACTAATTCAGATGAGAAATTGCCTTAAGAGTCAATTTTACAAGTAAATTGTAGCATACTTATTGGGATAAAAGCTGATCAAATGGATTTCTTCTGCTTAACAGAAATAACTATTGGTTTGTCTTTAAATTAATGAAATATTTGAACTTACATTTAATCCAACTAATTCCAAGAGATCTAAGATGAGAAATTGCATAAAAAGTCAATTTTACAATTAAATTTTAGCATACTTATTGGGATAAAAATTGATCAAATGAATTTCTTCTGCTGAATATATGACTACAAAGTGTTGAATCTTTTTACTTTCTCAGAAATTATTGTTGGTTTGCCTTTAAATTAATTAAGTATTCGAATTTAGATTCAGTCCAACTAACTCCAAGCGATCTAAGATGAGAAATGGCTTTAAGAAAGAAAATTGTAGCATACTTATTGGGATAAAAATGGGTTAAATGGACTTCTTCTGTTGAATTATAATAACATATGACTATAGAGTGTCGAATCTAGCTTCTTTCACAGAGATAACTATTGGTTTGTCTTTAAATTAATTGAATACTTAAATTTATAATCAGTCCAACTAATTCCAAGAGATCTGAGATGACAAATTGCCTTAAAAGTCAATTTTACAAGTAAATTGTAGCATACTTATTCGGATAAAAACTGATCAAATGGACTTCTTCTGCTAAATTTTGATAATATGTATGTCACTATAGAGTGTCGAATCTAGCTTATTTTACAGAAATATTTATTGGGTGGGCTTTAAATTAATTAAATATTGAATTTATAATCAGTCCAACTAATTTTTAAAATCTAAGATGAGAAAATGCCTTTAGAACCAATTTTAAAAGTAAATTGTAGCATACTTATTGGGATAAAAACTGGTTAAATGGACTTCTTCTGCCGAATAAGGATAATATATGACTACAGAGTGTCCAATCTAGATGCTTTCTCAAAAATTGCTGGTTGTTTGACCTTAAACTAATTTTATATTGAAATTTATAATCAATGCAAATAATTCCAAGAGATCTAAGATGAGAAATGAATGTTAAGAGTAAATTGTAGCATACTTATTGGGATCATAGGGATTTGTTCTGCTAAATGACTGCGAGAATACACAGGTAAGACATCTCTGACTCTCTAATCTCTGAGTTAGTTAACTGACAATTGAGATATTGCCCCTTGAATTGAACTCTGTGTGTTTAAAGTGATTCAGATATGAAAAGTTTAATGTTCCATAGGAGATTTAAGTTTTCTAAGAAGCAAAAGAGAAAATGTGCCAACATGGCGAGTGGTGAATGAACCTTATTCTCCAAGTGTTGACAGTTCGGATGATGGCCTTAATGATCCCATTCCGATACAGCAAAAGGACTACATATTTCTCCAACTAGTTTCCATTTTTGGCATACCCCACCCCCCACCACATCCCATGCCCCTCTATAGCCATGTTCTATGCTTGATTTCCGTAAAACTCATAGACACGTATAAGCTTCTTGTCCCTTAGCCATCCTGCCACCTTGCCACTCATACCCAACATTTGAGGGGCAACCTTTTTTTTACGATTTACGTGCCGCTTCCCCAGGGAGTACCCAAACTGTAGTTCCCAGTTCCAGCTCACCTTTTCATCCTCGTCCTCATCCTCCCACCTTCAAGTTCAGTCTTCGTCATGGTTTCTCCTGCCTTTTAATATTTCTCATATTTTTATGGCTCTTCACGTCACGAGGGTCATCACATTTTGTGTGATTTTTCCTTCTTGTTTTTTTTTTGTTTTTTTGTTTTGGGTGTTTGGCAACTTTTGTTGCTTAAATTAACAAGTCCAACCGACAAAATACAAATGTATGATGTATATATCACGTATATACTTATAGATATATATATATGTATGTGTAAGTGTGTGTGTGTGTGTGTGTGTATTTTGTGTATGCAGATGACAAACATTTGACTGTATTTGTTCATTTGTAATTTGGTTTTCAGGCATTTTGCAATTCGCTTTGTGCCGCCGAATCGACTAAAATCCAACTAAATTGCAGCCGCGAGACAAATACATATGCATATATATATATTTATGTGTACATTTGTGATATTCATGTGTGTGTGTGTGTGTGTGTATATTCCCCAATGTTAATAATGCTATGCAATTTTAATCATTCGACATTTTCCAATACAAAGCGGAAACAACAACAGCAATCAAGCGAAAAAAAAGAAGCTGGTTACACAAACTCGGTATACAAATGGAAAGTCCACTTTGATATATCCTGTATGGCACCTAAACAAAATGCAATAAATCTCATTTTAACTTAATTTTATGGTTTAACATAAATAAGTATTGGGTTTGCAAGTTTTAGCCAGAAACAAGACACGAGATTGTGAAAAAATACTTTAAAGAATTGTCAAAGGACTCTCTCGATTCAGGTCGAACTCTGGGTAATTTTTTCGACTCTCTCAATGAGAGATATAATGCAAGCAGTAAGTGTAACTTTAAATATATTCATCTTTACCTGAGAATATCAAAATTATGATATAATTGAAAGGTTTTTTTTGAGAACATTTTGCATCAGATAATAAGTATCAACTAATTGATCACACGCCTTTTTTTCAATTTAGCTTTATATTATATATATTAAAGGTTTTCGCCCATTTTTCCTTGCCATATTATATTGTCATCCATCAAACTACTTGTATAAATATGTATATAAAAAAAGCAATTGCTATTACTCTGTAAAATCTGTTTATCACATATAGCTTTGAGAACATTATATAATCAATTAAATTAATTAATTAATTAATTAAAGCTTAATATTATTATAACAAAATAGTAAGTCTCTCATTAAATCTCTTTTAGAATAACTTAGATATCTATTGATTCTGTACGAATCAACAAATTGATAGGAACTGCTGTAATATTACAGATTTACAATTGAGTCACTATATATAAAAGTTTAGCATTAACAGAATTAATTTATATATAAAAGAGGTAAAAATTATAGATGAATGACATAAAAAGGGACTAAATAAAGAAACTTCCACATATACTTTATCACCGTAAAGATACAATATGATTTGTGCCCTGCTTATAAGGAATAAATGAAATAATTTCTAGATCTTAGAAGAATTGATATGAGGTATAAAAGAACCAATTTCTACATCTTATACTTCGACTTTTCTATATTTAAAAATACAAAATTTAGTTGGTGAATTCTTAGAGACGACAGCAGCCAGTGATATTTCATTTAGAAAATAACTCACGGAAGTAAAAATTGTAGGAATATCAAAGAAGATTCTTGGAAAGTATTTACCATAAACGAGGGATCGCATTAGACTAAAGTTAGGATCTTAAGAGTTATTCTCAAACTTGTTTGTTTACGTAGATCACTTAAGAAGTTCTAATCGTCTAGGTGGATGTTCTCACCTGCTTTTCTACTCTAAGAATCCACCTAAACCACTTTGGAAAATTCCTTTTCTAGATTACAGGCGAGTATGAGTACAGGGTATCATGTGGAAAGGACAAACAACGCTTTTGCCAATCGCAAATTAACCGCATTCCGACATTGTGTTTACGTATTTGTCATTTTGGATGTCGATGCTGCTGCCGGAACTCAATTTGACATTTGATTAAATGAAATTTGTGTTGATCAGCCTTCAATCCCCTCAGTTGACATCACATCTTCGTGTGGCAGGCTCATTTGCTGTTTTGTTGCATATTTAATGCAAAAATTTTCATTATACATACCATTTGGAATGTGAGTGTGTGTATGACCGTGTGTGTGTGGGTGTGTGTGTGTGTGGGTGAGTTCGAAAAAGGGCAAACAAAAAAAAAAAAAAAACACAGAGGGTGAAGAATTTTGGTAAGAACCGAAAAACAAAGAGCAAGAAAGTTTAAATAAACTTTTAACTTGAGGCATCAACGCAAGTTCGGTTCGGATGTCAGGCATCAGGAGCAGGAGCAGGAGCAGCAAACAGGAGCAGGAGCCTGGCATCTAGGGAGTTGTCAGTGTCGCTCCTGTCCTGTCCCTATTTTATACAGTTCTGTCCTGTTCTGCTCCCCCACTACCGATTCCGAGTACCGAGTCCTTGCCCCATTTGGCACTTTCTGTGGCAACTGAGGCGTCATCATCGTTCTCCCACTCCATTGTTACTGCTCATGTTGCTTGCCGCTTCTGCTGTTCCTGCTGCTGCTGCTGTTGTTGTTGTTGCGGCTGAGGGGTTTTCGGTTTGGCAAAAGAACACACAAAAAAAAAAAAATGAAGTTTTTCTTTCGTCATGAATTGATAATGTACACATGTTCATCGAGCAGAGAATGGAAGTTAGTTTTGGGTATAAGGTGATGGTGATGCTTGCCGCCTTTTTTGCTGCTGCTTCTGCTGCTGCTGCTGCTGATGGTAAGGGAGAGGATTGGCTCTGATGATACGATGATGCTATTTGCATAACTACATATTGTGTATACGTATATGTACTAACGAATGCACATGAGTTTGCGTATGTATTTGCCCGGATTATTTAGCCAAAAGTTGAAAGGTATTCGAATAAGAAAACTAAAATATACACATGAGAAAAAGAACAAAACAAAACAAAACCAGAGAAAAGAATTGAACGCAGGGTAAGGGCAAAAGCCAGGAAGGAGAGAGCGAGAGAGGGAATATAGAGATCCCAAAACTTTTATTAAGTTGAAGATATTTTGTTGAAATTTATATGTGGGATTGGGTCTGGCATCGTTGTTCAACCAGCCCTGACGAGCAAGGCGAGAGTGGCGAATTAAGATGAAACGAGGAGCGAATTGAGACGACGACAGAAGTTGAGATCGAGACGTGGAGATTGGAGGTTCACATCGAGAGCGAAAGACGTTAAGTTCGAGGTGCGGAACAAAAAGACGAAAAGACGAAAAAGACGACCACGATTTCTTAAATTACTTACTTGTCTAAATATTCAATTAACTCTAAAATAATAATAATATAATAATAATAATATAATAATAAAACTAGGTACCACAAATATAGTGGCTAAACCTACAAACATGGGGGCTCAACCTTAAAAAACCCCTAAGCAAGACGTACGGAGTAAAGAGGCGCAACCTTAAAAAAACCTTAAACAAGACGTGCAGAGTAAATTGGCTAAACGTATAGAGTTAAAACAGTGAGTAAAAAAAGAGACAAACATACGGTAAGAAAAATATCAACGACGAAAGGTGGCGACAACGACGCAAACGACGAAAAGAAAAAAACGACGCGACGCCAAAAAACCAGGCGACGCCAAAAACCTAGACGACGCCGAAAATTTTTAAATTTTAACGACGCAATACGACGTGCATACTCATCTGTGTCTGTGTGTGTGAGTGTGTAGAGACAAAGAAAGAACATGAAAAAACTCGAAGATTTTCAGAATGTGCGAGAAGCACTCGGAAAAGAGAAAAAGTCAAATATTGTGCTGCTTCACAAGTTTGTCTTTGAAGATGAAGGCGATCGTGCCAATCGCCAACGATTAAGAAAGTTCGAGGGTTTCGATTTTGGCCCTAACAGTGATTTATATCAAAGCAAAGTCTCCTATGTGGAGCAAAGTTTATCAAATAACGATCTTGTAATAATCTGCAATATTTTGGGTCTGACGCATGATAAAACGGATTTGACTTCACATCTTTTTCGCAATCTGCAAACGGTAAATTTGATGGTCGACGTTAACATGGAACATGAGCAAAACGAAGATGACGATGACGAAGATGATGAACACGAAAGAGATGCCAATAGGAACACGAATAATCAAGACGAAGACGAAATGTTGTCAATACTAAGTGACGAAACCAATTTTAGGACAGCTGCAACAAACGAGAACAGAAGCAACAAAACGAATCACGCAAACTCTACAGTCGCGGTCAACAATGTTGATACCGAAAGTTCGCAAAATGTAAGCATGGTGCAACCGAGGTTCGCATTGAATTTTCGAGATGTTGAAGACTCATTAAGATCGTTCCATGGTGATGACAAATGGTCAGTGGAAGTATGGATTGAGGATTTTGAAGATATGGCTGTCATGATGCAATGGGACAATTTGCAAAAATTTATTTTTGCTAAAAGAGCGATTAAAGGACTAGCAAAAATGTTTGTTTTGAGTGAACGGGGAATAAAGAATTGGACAACCTTAAAAGAATCTCTAATTAATGAATTTAAAACGGAAATTAACAGTGCTGATTTACACAAACAATTATCTGAAAGAAAAATTAAAAAAGGTGAAAGTGTTCAAGAATATTTGCTAAAAATGAAAGAAGTGGCATCACGTGGAAAAATAGAAAACAGTGCCTTAATGCAGTATGTAATAGACGGAATTAATGACCTTAGTATAAATAAATCAATTTTATACAACGCTAATAATTTAAAAGAATTTAAAGAGAAAATCAAGTGCTATGAAAAAATGCGTGAAAAGTCGAAAGATTATGAGTATAAATATGTGCAAAATAAAAGAGAAAATGAAATGAAAGCAGAAAGCAAAGGCAGTAATAACGTGAAATGCTATAATTGTGGACAAAAAGGACATGTTTCTGAAAAGTGTGAAAACAAAAGTAAAGGAAGAAAGTGCTTCAATTGCAATAATTTTGGCCACATAGCAAAAGATTGTTCAATAAAGAAACCTGAAGAAAACTCGAATTTACGTAACATGAGTACAATATCGTCCGAGCAAAAATTTATGTGCAAAGAAATAAAGATTAACAATCAAAAGTGTATAGCTTTCATTGATTCGGGTAGTAAACATAGTATTGTTTCCCAAACGACGTATTTACATTTGAAAAAACCAAAGTTAACCAAAGCCAATGTTCTTCTGTTCGGTTTTGGCGACAAGAATAAAAGAGTGAAACCCAGTGGCGCATTCACAGGAACGGTTAATGTGAATCATCTGAACTTTGAAGTAAACTTTCTAGTAGTAGCGACGGAATTCCTAGATGATGATGTGATTTTAGGAGAAGATTTTTGCAAACAAGCTGAAATAATAATCAATCGCGACGGTGTACAAATCAAAGAATACGAAGGTGGTACAAACGAAACGGTAATAAGTTCGATATTGAAAATAGACGTGGAAAACATAGAAATCGACATTAACCCGAGTGCATCAAAAAGTGCAAAAAAAGAAGTGTCCGAACTTATTAAGAACTATAAACCGGAAAAGCTTAAGACGACAAATGTTGAAATGCGAATTGTTTTAAAAGACGATAACCCAAATGACGAAGAATTAATAGTTGTTCCCTCAGCTCTACAACGTGAAATTATTAAGCAGGCTCACGAAAGAGGTCACTTTTCAGTGAAGAAGACGAAGGAAATAATCGCCAAAGAGTTTTATATTCCAAAACTTGATGACAAGATCCAACACCAAATAAGATGCTGCATACCATGTTTAACGCTAAATCGAAAGCATGGCAAAAAGGAAGGAGAGCTACACCCACTGCCGAAAGAAGAGCTGCCCCTTCAGACGTTTCACATCGATTTTCTTGGTCCTTTAGAGTCAACCCACAAGCAGTACAAGCATATTCTAGCAGTTATCGACAGCTTCACGAAGTTCTGCTGGCTGTATCCGACGAAAACCACATCTACGAAAGAAGTTATATCAAGACTACAGGCACAAAGTTCAATTTTCGGAAATCCAGTCCAAATTATTTCCGACAGAGGCGCAGCGTTTACGTCAGACGAATTCATGCAGTATTGTAAGAGTGAAAATATCGAGCTTCACGCAGTTACGACTGGACTCCCACAAGCAAACGGGCAAGTCGAACGGCTTAACGCTGTCATAGTATCCGTCATATCTAAGATGTCCATAGAAGACCCCAGCAAATGGTATAAGTTTGTTGACAAAGTACAGCAAATCATTAACTCAACGTACAACAGAAGCACACACGCGACTCCATTCGAGTTATTAGTTGGAATAAAGATGCACACAAAAGACGACCTGCAGCTGAAACAGATGATACAAGATGAGATGATCCAGACTTTCAAAGACGACCGAGATGACTTACGGAAGCAGGCGAAACAACAGATCCTTCGCATGCAAGAAGAAAATAAAAGAGCATACAATTTGCGTCGCAGACCTGCATCAATATACAAAGTCGGTGATCTGGTGGCAATTAAACGAACGCATCTTGGAGGAGGACTGAAACTCAAGCCGAAATATTTGGGTCCTTACCGAATAACTAAGGTAAAGCCTAGAGACACATACGACGTAGTCAAAGATGCATTGTTCAACGACGGTCCAGGGCGTACTTCTACTTGTGCTGATTATATGAAGCCATGGATTGCACCTGACATAGACGATCAAGATGCATTTGAGGCAAATGCATATTAGGATGGCCGAGTTGTGGGATTGGGTCTGGCATCGTTGTTCAACCAGCCCTGACGAGCAAGGCGAGAGTGGCGAATTAAGATGAAACGAGGAGCGAATTGAGACGACGACAGAAGTTGAGATCGAGACGTGGAGATTGGAGGTTCACATCGAGAGCGAAAGACGTTAAGTTCGAGGTGCGGAACAAAAAGACGAAAAGACGAAAAAGACGACCACGATTTCTTAAATTACTTACTTGTCTAAATATTCAATTAACTCTAAAATAATAATAATATAATAATAATAATATAATAATAAAACTAGGTACCACAAATATAGTGGCTAAACCTACATATACACATTTGCCATTTCTTCTTTTAAAATTTGCTTTTTTCTTTTTGCCATTTCTCCTTTTTTTTTTTTTTGTATATTTTGCTTAGAGTTCACTTTTGTGCTAAGGATATTTTTTTATCCTTATACTCTGCTGTTGGTTTTCTTTTTTTTCGGCCATGTTGTCCCATATTTTTTTGTTGGTTCTGTTTTGGTTTTGGCCGTTAAAAACTAGCATCAGCAGCAGCAGCAGCAACAACAATTTGCCCACTCTTTGGAGGGGGGTGGAGAGGATTTATATATTTTAATGGAAAGTTAAGCTTATAATAAACTGTAAAGAAAATGGAGATTCCCCACTAAGTTTTGTTTTCTCGTTAGTTGACTGTGAAAAGCAAAGATTTATAGCCATGCCCCAGTTGTGGTTAAATTGAATAAAGGTATCCCATCTTATATATCTTTCTTTTATTTCGCATATTAACCGCAAAAAGAATTGATTAGAGTCAGTTATGTCTCTGCCCGTTTTTAGCGCACTTTAAAATGTTGGGCAAACATTTTAGCTAAAACATCTAAATCAAATGCACCACATTCATTAAGAGAAATTTGCATGATTATCGCTTTGGCATACATATGTACATATGTATGCATCCAATAAAATCGATAATGAATAACAGGCAATAAATTGTGCAAATTATTATAAACACAATGTGACAATTTCATAGCATTCATACTGTGGAGCTAAAAGTGTTGCCTGAAGGAAATATTATCTGTTTTCGGAGCTGATAAAAAAATATGAAATACAGAAAATATAACAAATGGGATAGGAAAGTGATTAAATAGAGAATATAGTGATTATTCACCTTAAAATTATGTAAATAATGCTATTAGTTAATATTTGTATTGGTTAAGATTGACAAGCTGCTATTTATTCGAACAAAAAACGGAAAGAATCTAGTTGATTGACTCAATGCCTCTAAAAATAAAACGATTTCAATAAATCGTCTAGAATTTCGCTAAGAAATGGCAAAAGGAAAGGCAATAGACCGGAAATTCTACCTCTGTGAACAGCATTCGCATCACCCTGACCTCCGGGAATGATCGCTCCTTGGGGAATGTGTGACGCAATCTACCAGAATCTGTGTATCATGCCAAAAAAGACCCTAAACATCACCACCCATAAGATACTTTGGGGTGAAAGTTCCAAGACATGCAATCATTTCCGATTTCCACTCTCCCTAGAAGCTGGTCAAGAAGATCTCCTTGATCAACACCTTTCCAACTAAATGAAACTCTTTCTACGCCAAGAATAGGTTCTCACAGGACAAAATATAAAAGAAGTTAAATTGTTTTGAAATAAACTGTTCATTCGATTTGACATATAAACATATTTTTTTTCAGTTAGATTGACTAAAATAGTTTGTTAGTTTGTTTTTGTGTTTGTTGTGCTAAGATGCCGAATAAAAATAGATAAAAATGCATAGATATTTTTATTAACTTGGCCTATTTTATGAATTTATGAACTTAATTTGAGTAAAAGAATTATAATCGCAGTTTTTTGTGATCTAAAAATTGTTTTATCAATCTTGGTTAAGGGAAACGAAGACTTAATGCAATGACTCATTATCTACAGGATAAATTATATTTTTAATTCACTACTAATTGGTCTTGAAAGAGTTTAACACACATTTACTAACACTGGCTAGGTTGACATTTACTAACATTAACATTTACCAGAATACGGACAGACAGATCAGAGCTCTCTCTGATTCATTCTGCAAGCGATCATCGAGTAAAAAATAATATAACATATAATATCACTAGTGCAGATACATATTATAATTAAAATAATTAAAACATCAAGATTAAAAGCATTTGATTATGGAATTTAGAATTGTTTCCATGGTGCACAGAAAAATGGGCATGGCTTGGCAATGCAATGCCGAGGGTTTGAGTCATTTTATGAAACATATTTATAAATAATTTCCATACTAATATGCATTTTATGTAATTAGCGGTTAAAATAATAAATACAGTACATAATTATCGTTCATTGGCTGACCGCACAGAAGGCAAAAGCGGTGGGGGAGGGGCACGAAAAATAAACTGGAACAAAGTGGAATGAATGCATATATATATATGGTGGATATATCTCTACTATATATTGAAAGTTTGGCACTTATCTCTGTTAGTGCAGGTGTGTATGTATGTGTATGTGTGTGTGTGTATGCGTATGTGTGTGTGTGTGAGCATTAAGGCATTAGCACCGCAAAAACATCAACTAATTGTGCATTTTAGCGATAATAAACCCACACGACAAGAGTTTATTATTTCAGGCTGAGGACAAAATGCGTATGCGCCACGTGGTACAAAAGCATTTATTCGAATTAGTAAAAAAAGAGAGCGGGGAGATGAGAGGCAGAGAGGGACAGAATGACAGGCAGATGGAGATAGAGGGAGCTCAACTGAACTCAAAGTGACAAAAGTTTGACACTCGCATATGCCCTGGGCAAAATTAATAAGCATCGCATTTATTAGCGGCAGTCAAATAAAGAGATAAATGTCACTCATACGCCCCACGTAACACCGCGAGAGCTCAGCTGCTCCGACTGCCAAAAACCCAGTAAAATAATAAAATATTTAATTTTCAATGTGTTTGTGTGTGCGTGTGCGTGTGATTGTGTGTGTGCGTGTGCGTATACCTTCGTCAAAACTATACCCCATGGCCATGACAAATATTTCAAATAGTTAAGCGCATTAGTGGCATATGCCAGGCATAGTGTCGCATCACATCGCAACGCAACGCATTGCGTCTCGTCTCGTTTCGTCCCGTCGCGTATACGCATCATGCACCGCAGCCAATTAAAGTTTTTAAGCTTACCCAAAATGAAAGTTGTCACCACCCAAACCAACCACGCCCCCGTCCCGCCCCACCAAAACTATCATTTAGCATCCTACACTTTTTAGTTCAGTTGGCATACAAACTTATCTATTATCCATTACAATTGCTAAATGAACTTTATGCCCTAATGAGCTCCAGGGAAAACGAATCAAAAATTTTGTGCATAACTTTTGTAGCATGTCTCTTGGTTAAATGTTTTCTATGCAATTTTAATGTTACATCCGACCAAGAGAGAGCGAGAGAGAGAGAGAGACAGAATGAAAGTGGTTTGTTCTATGATTCTTGCCAGGCCATCAAATGGCAAATTAAAAAACATATTGCAAATCAGTTATGCGTTGTGAAATGTTTTGCATAAATTGGATTTTCATTTTTACCACCTAAACACAGTTTCAACTTGCCTTTCGAAATATTAATGTCATGTCAAACAGCAATTATGCCATGTAACAACAATGTAATAATGGCGATAAATCCAAGCTTCATTCAATGCACACGCACACGATACACACACACACACGATACACACACACACACACACATACACATACAAGACAAACACAAACACAGAGTCATTTGTATACTTGAGCAATTTGGCAAATAAATCATTATTATTTAATCAAATTTGTCATTGATATTGTTCTGAGAACGTTGCAAACCATTTACTTCCATTTGCCTATGCTGCCGTCGTCTGTGTCTCTTGAATTGAACGAGAATTTAAATGGTGAAGCAAAAATAAATACACAAATTGTATATTTATATATATATGTATGTGTACATGTAGTAAAACATTGTTGTTAAAAATAATCTGGCAAATTTCTATTGAATTTTTTTTACAAATTCTCTTACTAAAAATTGGTTTAATTAAATATTAATATTTGTTAACTTTCTTAGGTCAGTTACAATATGCCGTTAGATATCTCTAAAATATATCTAAGGGCCAGAAAATGATTGTTCTGTACTACCAAGACCGCATTTTTAAATATTTATAAATCTATTTTAATGTAACATGACATATGAGTGAGAAACATCAGTTAAAATCTACTTCACCTTTTGTTGTGGCATTTAATTGTGAAATTTCACCAATGACAGTCTTGAGGAATCTAATTTTAATTAAATTTATGCAGATAAATTTTGTAAAAATATTAATCTTAATAAAATTTTAGTTAAACCTAACAAAATAAAGCAAGTTTTTGTTTCACCACGTAAAAAAATTACTTAATATTTAAAAGACCAAATTCATCTGTTAAATTCCCATCAAATGACGCTTTAGAAATGCATACCATCTTATTTACTCTTATCATCACACGATCACATTAGCGCACCAAGCGGCCAACTCTATTCTTTTATTTCCTCTAGTATTCATCGCTTCGTTATAACTCGGCAATTTTTATTGCCATTTTTATGATAGATGTTTTTAACCGCTTATAATAAAATATAAAAATAAATATATATATTTTTTTTTTTGTATTTTGGAGACAACATAAATTGAATAATAAACTTAATCAGCGTACATACTACACAAGCTAATATTCCAATATTTATAGCTCTAGTTTTTATAGTTCTCGAGGTTTCGATATTCAAACAGACGGACATGTCTCAATCGTCTCGGCTTTTGATACCAATCTAGAATATATATATAGATTATCCTATTCCTTCTGCCTTGTAAAAACGATTTTTAAGTTAATGACTTCTATAAATATCTCAAGCGCTTTTTTTAAGTTCTTTGGATGCTTAGAATTTTGTTGATTTTAAAGGCATTTAAGTGCAATTAGCAATTTTCGGCATAATTTTTGGTGCTTGCAATCAATCAATCTACGTGTCGAAATAATGGCAATTATAATTTAACACCATAATAGTTTCAATTACGTTTAAGAGGAATAATTGTACAACAGATTGGAATATAAGTATATAAGAGGACATTGCCATATGTTGGCTAATAAGGAGTGAAAGCCTAATTAGTTCAATTGAATTTAATTTTATGCCCAGCCACTTCTGTGTTTTCTCCAAGTACGTAAGATCTATTTATTCTATGTATGCTCCTTAAATTTGTTATTGCCTATGAAATTATTATTATATGTTTTTAAATTGAGCAACATCAAATATGTATTTCATGTTTTCCCCAATTATTTATCAAGTGGAAAGTATTAAACTTTCCGCAATGACTTCTCTCCGCAATGGCAACATTTTGGTATCTTTCGGCTTCACATGACAACAATTGCTCATAATTATCATGTTCATGTGAATTGTAAAATGTTGCACATACTATCTAGATAGGATTAAATTAGTCAGACACACACACACACCCATATACCCAGACAGAACTTACTACTATCGAGACCCACAGAATATGCCTAGATTGATGTGCAATCAACGGCAAATGGTTATTAAATTTACATGCAGTCATCTCTTTACATTGAGTTGATTTAATTTTTGGTTAATTTGCCATAATATTTTGTCAGATAATTTTATGAAAATATCTTTAGGTGAAATGTGTATGTGCTCACAAACATTTGAATGAATAAATGCCAGGAGAAGGACACTAATCAAACATTATGAATTCCATGCAAGAAATTGCAAATGAACTTTATCTAAGCGGAAAGTTGCAGAAACTAAATTAATATATTGAGAATTTGTGTGTGTGTGTGTTCAGGGCGAAGATAGAATTTCTAATTCAATAAATTAATTGACCAAAAACTCAAATAACCAAAGTTGACTTAAATTAAATAAAACTTGACATTTAAGAGTTAAAAGCGGGAGAGGGAGAGGGAGGAGGAGCAGAAGCAGGAGATGTGGCAAAATAATTTTTCGTAAAGGAAATGCAACTTAATGATTTATTAGTTTTTCAAGTACTTATCGTGATTTATGATATATTGATTTATATGTTACGGGGTTTATTCTCTGTTTTTTGTTGTGTTTTGTTTTTGTTTTGCTTAGTTAGTTTTGTTTCATTAATTAATAATACACCAGGTGGTAGCCAAGCAAGGACTTGGCAAACTTTCCGCAGGAGGCACACGTGTGCACACACATACAGGGACACGCACACACACACACGCAAGCAATTTGCTTATTTGCATAATTCCGGCATTGTTAATGATTGTGAATAAAACTCCGAAAATGATTTTCCTTGTCAATCAATTGATTCCCTTAGTGCCAAGCACTTGAGAATTAATATCAATTTGTATTCATTTGTGAATATTACAAAAGGATTATACAAAATTAATTAAAATTTTGCACAATGCCAGTTTTACGGCCCCCGCATTGACTCCCCCCCACATCACCCGCCCGCCATCCATTGAGAATTTCATCAATTCTGGCACCGCTAAATGAGTTTAATCACATTGATGGCGCTCGCCACGCCCCCCAACCACCAAATCGCCCAACCCCACCAAAACATCAATTAATCATCAGCACACAAAATGCCCAAATCCTTAGTAAAGCCCGCACATTACGCATACGACACGTAGACCCACAAGAAAGTTCAATTGCCAATTAAAAAAATATAAATTGGGAAAAATTTTCCAAAAAGAAAAACAATGTGAAATGAATGCAGAAGAAACCCAAGACTAACGCAGTCAATAAACGACATCGTTTTGAAGTGCTGGTAACTTAAAGTCTCCATTTTCACCGCACACCTGTCAGGCACATCACCATGCCACATTCCGCTTCCACATCCACATTCACCATCCACATCCACGGGCAACCGCATCCGCAGCGATACATACAAACATGTCATTATCATAATAAGCAGCAAAAGATGCCGAAGGAGTCGTCCTTACAGTACTCGTTGCTGCTCCCTTTGTTGTTGTTGTCGTTGTTCTTCTTGTGGCACACTCGCACCCACACCCACACCCACACACATAACCATTCGCCATTTGCCAGTTGCCAGTTGGCAGTTTGGCATTCCCATTCTGCTTCAGTGAAGCATGCGAAATTGGCGACAGTTTGTGTGCGCATAACTGAGCATAATCGACGCCTTTCGGTTATAATTAACTCATTAAAGTGAAATGGCAAGCCGCAAAGATGTGCTGCCGCTAAGACTGTTAGCTGACTAACTGCCAAAAGCATCAATTTCTACATGTTGCCCCATGTAATACGAGCGGGCATCAACAGCTGCTTCTTCACTTGACTCTCGATGTTGCCAAACACACACACACACACACATACACTGGCAAACAGCTTCAAGGAAATCGAGAAGTGAAAAAAGTTCTTCACAGATTTCTTTCTATAATAAAAATTATTCATCTGGTGGCTGCATCTCTTAATGCATATTTATCTTGCTATTAATATGTTAATTAATTGATGCTAACTAGAATCGAATGATTAACTGCTCTGTGAGTGTCTGCAAATCAACATTAAATCTTAATTCGATTCCCTCTGGATATCATAAATTCCTTAATTAAGTCTCTCAACCAACTCATTAGAAAAGTTTAATAGATATATATTGTGATCTATGAGAAGAAGATCTAGGAAATATTGAATTGATGCCAAGATAAGACAACTCTTTCAATATTTGAACCACTGTGCAACAGCTGCTCAACCTCTCACACGAACTTCGAGTTGTCGTAAATAAGAAATGAAATCAAAGTTAACATTTTGTAAATCTGATTTTTATAACTTTTGTATTTTTTTTTTTTTTTTTTTTTGCGGTAATATTCACACACACACAGACACACACGCACACACATGGGACGACTCTCATGCGAAATTGCAATTAAATTAATGTCACGCATACGACGCGTATAACATGCGCTCTGCGTCCTGTGTCCTATGTTCCATATGGATGTGTTTGTTGTGTGTGTCAGTGTGTGTGTGTGTGTTGAAAACGGGAACAGGAACAGGAACAACGGGCCACATAGCTCAGGTTTTATTGCTCAGCCGCAAAACAACAACAGCGTCAACAACGGCGGCAACAGCAGCGGCAACACCAGCAGCAGCAGCAGCAGCCAATGCTCCACAATTAGTGCGTGTTGGTAACCAGCAGCAGCAGCAGCAGCTGCTTGGATTTGTGTGTGTATGGGCAGGGGAGGGGCAGGGAAAAGAGGATTTGTTGTGCTCTGCATATAAATCGATGCTGATGCTGTGAAAATTTGCTAAAATAACTACAGACACACTCTTGCCAAAAGCAATTAAACTGCTAAAACCACATTTTGTGCGAGAAATAATTGCAAAAATGCCAAAACATAAAGCCCAACAACAAACAGGGCACAAAGCAACAACAACAACAACAACAGCAAAAGCAAAATGGGGAAAAAAACCCAAACAAAAAAATAAAGCAACGACAACAACAACACACCAATTACAATAACGTCACCCGCGACAGAGAACGGATGAGCAAGAGAGAAAGGGCAGAGGGGGGGGGGGCAGAGTTGGCCCCCCAGGGGATAATAGAAGGGGGTGTGGGCGGAGGGGGCTAAACTGAGATTCGTTCGAGTGCGTATTCAGTCAGTGATCGATACACATAACCGACAAAAAGTCAAGCCAACCAAACAACAAAAAAAAAAAACCCTGCGGTAATTTAAATCATTGCAACGACCTCCAGATACCCTACACCAGGTGAACAATTTCTAAATTTTCAATAATTTATAGTATATAAAAACCATTTGTTGTCGAATTTTATAATGCAATGTAATATTCTAAGTACATAAAATGTTGAAATGATATTGAAATTATAGAAATAAGATTGAAATGTTCATGGATATAATACGATAGTTTAAAATGCGAATAAAGATAGAAATCTGCAAACCAAACTAGTTGTCTTTGCATTCGAAATTCTCTTTTTTCTATAGGTAAACTGACATTTTTCTAGCTCCAAGATTATTGCCCACTCAATATACCCTATCGTACATCCCATGGATTTTCAGGGTATCACAAATATTGTAGGCTGAATGGCAACAACAGCGGGAAGAAAAAATGGCCAACAACAAATCAAATATATTATAACGGAAAAACAAACCAAAAACTCAACGCCAGCTTCAATAACAATAACAATGATGGGCATGGCGGGGCTTGAGGGGGGGAGGGCCACGCACAAAAAGAGAGCGTGCTAGAGGGGGAAGATAGGGAAGGGGAGAGGGGGCAAAATGGATGGCCAAATGTGCGAATGCCAACTGACAGAGCTCGGTTGCGGCGGTTTTGTTTACACTTTACAATAGGATTTCTGAGGCTTTTGCGGCATTCGAATATTTTTGGCCAAAATATCTCAAAAGGCAACAAATTAGTTAAACAAAACAACAACAAACGGATCAAACTCAAGTAGACAAATATTAAAATAAAAAATTTCAACAATTTTTCATCCCTTAGACAAAGATGTTTGATGAAATTTGCCAAATTGAATGAATAGAATGGTTAGTTCGAAAACGTAATCGTGCGATTTTCACTGGAATGGTTTGAATTTTGATCATTCAATCTCCTTTTTCTATTCTTTCTCTTTGTAATATGTAACTTAAGGTTCCAATTATTGCTAATTGGATCAGTTGAGTCAAATCAAATAGCTTAGGAATAGGCTAGTAAGTGAATAATGAGTCTGATTTCAAGCAATTCTTAGTTAGTTTTAATAAATTAATAATTGTTAATTAAATAAAATTCCAATTAGGAATCTAAAAGTTGGATAGATGCCTATTTTAAGGAGTAATTCTATTGCATTTTGATTTGGTTTAAAATACTTAAACTATAAAATAGAGAATCTCACTTTGAATGCAGACTAAGAACATTGCTAACTGATCAAAAAATAATTGTCAGATCCCGCATAAAATTCCAAATTTATGAGAATAAATTAAGCTGATGGTATCGAAACCCGAAAAACATTTATTTTATATTAATCACAAAAGGCAATTAAAATTAATTTGTTCCATAAATTAAAGAGCGCGTTTTTTAAATTATTTGGGACAAACAAAAATTGTTCAATTTGATTTATATAAAATTTGTAAATAAAACGATCAAAACGATTGGTGATACAAGGCAAAGCGTTTGAAATAATTCATATAGCCGAGCATGTTATTTATTATATTTTGTTATTCTATGTAGCGCAAAATAAATGCGAAATCTGAATTGCGTTAGGGCAAAAACAACAAAATGTGTATGTATATATTATATATATGTATATATATATATGTATAAAATAAATGACAAACGCGGTTCAGAGTCGTTTGCCATTCGCGCGAGTGAAAGACAAATTAAGATTATAAAAAAAATAATAATAAAAATAACACACACAAACAAACAAACTCGCAGTCAAAAGGAAAAAAAAATGCGAATTGATTGATTGATTTATCAAATATATATGTATATATATATGCATATATTTGTGTGTCTCTGTGTGTGTGTGTGAGTGAAAGGTAAGTTTGGCCGTCTCTCTTTGGCTCCTGCCTCTGCCCATATCTCCGCCGTCTGCGTCTGTGTCTGTGACTGCGGTGCGTTTGCGATTTGACAGACAAACTGACAGCAAGACAGTCAGCCTGAGGGGGTCGAGGGGAAGTAGGAGGTGATATGAAGTCGAGCCTGTCGGCATTTATGTATGCGCGTAAATCCCCCCCACCAGCCCCGCATCAATCGGCAAGCCCCCTGTCCAGCCCGTAGCAAGTCAGTGCGTAGATAGATTCTCCTTCTCTCTCCGTCTCTCTCATTCTGTGTGTGTGCGACACGTAGCACATTTTATTTTCCAAGTAATAAATCAATTTTCCGCACCACTAAAAATGAAAACGAAAAAAAAAAAGAAAGAAAACCGAACGAAACGTTGCTTCAGCTAGCTATCGAGTGGAGGCCAAGAAGAAGTGGCAGCGATTGGAATTGGAATTGGGGTTGGTGGCAGCTGCGTGGGAGGCTAGTGGGGGGTTGGGGGGTGATGGTGATGGTGATGGTGCTAGGGGGGGCAACAGTTGGCGCACCTGAGAAGAGCGTAAATTAAAGTCACTAAATCAAAAAAATTCCCCGAAAAAAAAGAACACAACAAAATGAAACGAAGCTAAGGAGAAAGTTAACATTTGTTTACGTGGTTGGACGGTTGCGAAGTCTTAGACGTAGTTGGCCCGAAAGTTTGGGCCCAACACAGAGCAACACAGAAACTGAGCAAATGAGCAACAGAAAGTAAGCAAAACAATTTGTTTTTCTTTCTTTTTTTTTTTTTTTTGTTTTTTTGGCGAGTTGCGGCAATTTGTTTTGAGTGGGGTCAATGGGACCTGGGGAACAATACTACATGGCCCCACAAAAACGGGAATGGGGATGGGGGGATGGGTTTGTGTTTTTTTCGTGGGTGGGGCAGCAAGCTAAAACAAATCAAGTCAACAATCAACTAAACGCACAGACAGAGCTAAAGGCACACTGATTCGACATTTGGGTACTGAAGTTCGGGAGTTGAGCGGGCACAGACACCCTGTAAAAGTTAATGTAACGGCGCATTTAATTGCACGCACGGAATGAATGCCACGCCCCCCACTTGCCCTGTTTTTGGGGGGAGTGGACATTGCTTGAACTTTTTCTATATCTTTTCTTTTTTTTGTTTTTTGTACTTGCGTTTCGACCCTCTTCTTAAGGCACTTACTTGGCTTTTTGGCCTGTTCAACAGTTTCAGCAGGTGAAGTAAGTAAAAATGGCTATTAGCCAAAGCATTTTATGTGTGTGGCTCCTTTTACTCCGCTCCTTGAGACACTTCACCCCGCTCCCCGGCCCCCGCCCCCTTTGCCACTTTGGCAGCGCTGGGGCAGTTTTTACTGTCTGGCCTCCTGGCAGCTCTTTGTTGTCTCTAATGCGCTTTGCTATTTTTTTTTAATTATAACGCAAGTTACCTGCAAATGAAAAGTAAAAGGGCTGCCAAGACGACAACAGCAACAACAACAATAGCAGCAGCGGCAGCGAGAAGAGAAGCTACAGCAGTATCCGCGTCCTGGCCCAAGAGCCAGGAACAGGAAAGAAACGTGAACAGGATGTGTCTGCGGCCAAGACACGAATTCAGCCAACATAGACAACACTCAAATAGCTTTTTAGCTGCTGCAACCATAGCGAAGCAGTGAAGGAAACAACAACAACAACAACAACAACAAAAAACACAACGAACACAACAAAATGGGGAAAATTCGCTGGCAACAATTTTAATTGCGTAAACTGTGCAATTTTGCTCTCTTTCTCTCTCTCTATCTCTCGCTTGCTGTGTCTCTCTCTCTCTCTCTTTCTCGTTTTGTCTCCTCCTTTTCTATATAGATACATTTTTCTCAGTTCTCATTATTGTGTTGCACTGTGGCAAAGGCCAAGTTGCGGCAAAATTAAATTACTCATACGCTCAGTTGGTTAGCACAAAGCGTCTCTCAACTTGAGACTGCCATGGATTTATTGTTAATTGGAAATGAGGCATGCTCAGACTATTTGATGCCAACTAGATTTCCGCCACTCAAACAGCCAGAAGATCCAGAGAATCTGATGAGACTGAGAGAGAGAGAGAGAGAGCGAGAGGAAAGGAAACTATTTCTGATGAAAACCGAAAAAAACAAAACGCAAACCAAAAAGAAATGAGAGCAAAAAAAAAAAAACGCTGACAAATAGCACGCGTAATTAGAAATTAAGTTTCTGCTATTTCTGCCTGTGGCTGAGGAGTGATTAGTGCAATGACAATCTGGTATAAGACCATGGCCAGAAAGGCAGAGCGAGAGAGGCAGAGAGGCTATAAGTAAAAGCAACTGTAACTGACAGAAACTGCTGTCGTTCTGAGGTAATTTATTAAATCTCTACTAAGCATTTTGCTTTACATCAAAAACTTTACTGCTTAAATTTCTACTTAGACATTTTGTGAACTCAGTATCATTAGGCATTAACTGTACTTTACACAATACTTACCACATAATGCCACAGAATAATGTATCAAAGGCAAATAAGGGAATAATGTTAAGTAAGTTCTTAGCTGGAAACCAATGTACAGTCACACATTTATGTAAATATATTATTAATATCAAATATATTTAAGTAAATTAATAGAAATTTAAAAAACGGTGTCTCGATAATTTTTTGTATTATTAGCTTTCCAAAGTTATAGTCAGCTTCTCATTTGTCTAAGCCATCTAACTTTTATCGAACAAACATATAACCCGACCAATCGCTGTGTATTTTTCAATTTAATTAAACTAATTAATCAGAACCAAATGTAATGGACATATTTATTTATAAAATACTTTTCCATCACTTCATTAAATAAAGGAAAATTTAAATTGTATTTATTTCATTTCATTTTTAAAAGCAGAAACAAAAAAATTGCCTTTGAAAACAATTCCTGCCAAAGGCAATATCAATTGCTTTGGCAAAAGGACTTGCGAATGGAATGAGTTTGCCTTACATCGATAAAGGATACATGATTTTATACGAGGATATATGTACATCAAATATCACTCATTCGGATTTATTTATTCCCAATTTAAAAAAAGATAAGTAACATTCACACTTTTTTAGGCATAACCGAAAGATCATGGAAAACATAAGAATAGTGAGAAATTCTTAACATAGAATTTCTTTATGTACTTTTTACCAACTCACACAAAAATATTTAAGCCATAAAAATAATACTAATAATTTAGGAAAAGATTTGATCACAGATTGCAAATTTTTAGAGCAATTATTTTAATATTTTAATTAAGCTTGCAAAGTGAAACAAATAATTATTTATAGACTAATTCAAAGCACTCCAGGTATCCTTTAGATACTTTTCAATTGCATTCATCACAGATTTAAAATGTTTCTATGAACAGTTAAATCGTAAAATCTTTCCTTACATATGTAATTCGTATGTTTTCTATTGACATTTCCATACCTGATTGATGATTTCAATGTGAAAATAGTTTTTCATCTTTTGCTTTGCTATTGTTCTTTTGGTTTGAATTGCTATTTTTAACCGTTGAGCCATTCAGAGACATGTGCAATTACAATTTTGGAAGCTGGAAACCCAACTAAAGGCCCACAATCCTTTCTATCCATTATATAGCTTCAAATTAGAATGGCTAATTGCAAAACTCCTCACATCACGACGACATTTTCTTTTGTTAACTTGCCTAAAAACTTGCCTCTGGCATCTGTGTGTGTGTGTGCGGGTGGGTGTGTCTGCCTGTGTGGGTGAATCCTTGGTAGTATGACTATGACAACTGGGGTATAAAAAGTGGAATTTCTTGCTCTTTCGAGATGTCCTTGTTGCAGTTAAATTACTTCTCGTTTATTTTAAATTGTGAAAAATATGTGCAAATGTTCCTTCCATCCAAAATCTTCCAACCAAACAGACATTACACAATGATACCTAACAAGGACGAGCTGAAGCAGAAGTAGAAGCTGAAATTTGCAACAGAAACTGAAACTGAAACAGAAACACGATTGTATTCTGGCTCACTGTCTGACTGTCTGCCAGGCAGGCAGGCAGGCAAGCAAGCAAGTCAGGGTAAAAAAGGCCAATGGAAAAACATGGGCAAAATGTTCAGCAATTTGCAATGGAAAATTGCACGCGTTGTATTTTCAAATAATGCGAAAACTTTTCCCGCCTATGTTTTCGAACAGAAACGAACGAGCCACCAACCAACCAGCCAAACCAAACCAAACCAACCAGCGAACCAATCCAGAAACCAAGGGAACTGAACCAAACAGCTTCCAGCTACCATCAGCTACTATCCGAAAGCAACTCCAATATACTTTTGTTTCTTTGCCTCTATTGTCCTGCTTTTCCATGATGCCGCCGATGCCACTGAAGCTTCTGTTGCTGCCTCTGCTGCCGCTGCCTGTGTGAAATGCAATTTCTCATATTTGCATAACTGCAGACAGCAGATAGCTCAAAATAAAGTTGAAAATTTTCACTGTGGTGGCGGCAACGCCAGCAACAGTCCCACCAACAACAACAACAGCAAGAACAACTTTAATATGACCAGGCCGCATAGCGTAATTGCCCCCGTCCTACGTAGCCGATCCATACGATTACACAGCAAGAAAAAAAAATGGACCACACTCTTGAAAGATTTTCGGACCAAACATGAATAGGCAAAGAGTTTGGGGGAGAAAATGTTAATTACTCGATACGGAACAATGCATTTTACTTAAGCTTAAGTTCCCCTCATGCACTTTTAAGGTTTTGTAAATAGAACCCTTTAATTTAGCTAAAGGGCAGAACAATGGAATTTACTTTCAGCTTATGGACTCCTTCCAAGGATAGGTTAACTAATCTTCTGCAAGCTTTTCAAGAAGTAAACCAAATCTTTTATTTAAATGCATTTATGAAACACCTTTTCTGTCCTAGAAATTAATCCCCAATATCATTATGGGATGATATCAATGGATTTGCCTCGTTTTTTGTTAAGTGTTATCAGTAGCAATAGCAGCAGCAGCAGCAGAAATGGCAATAGCTGACTCTCACCAGGCGAAATCCCTTCCGCTTTGGCCGTATAACGCAACTAGAGCTCGGCGGTTTCCGCAAACTGTGCTCGCGATTTCACAAACAATACGGCAATACAGGGGCGGGGGGTGGGGGGCAATGTTAAAAGTGGGTGACGATGGGATGCTGGTATTCAGTAGGAGACTCAAATCAACGGAGTTACGCGCATAGCACACACAATACATATAAGACAAAGCATACTTTCGGGCGCAAATAACCAAACGCACTCGCAACGGAAACCAGAATTGAGCGCCTTTCGCCGGACATGGCAATGGAGAGGGCATAGGGGAGAGTTGTCGAGTTTGGCTATTCTATTAGGACAAACAGAAATCACAGCGCCAGGAGCAGCAGAAGCAATATCAGGTTCGACCGTTGCCGTTGCTAGGGCAAATTTCACGCTTAAAAAGATATGGAGGGGGGTGGGGGGTGGGTAGGGGAGGGAGAGTGAAAAACAAACAATTTGGCCAAGGGACATTTTGTTCCCGTCGTGCGTTAGCCAAAAGCAAACATAATTGATATCGTAATCAATTCAAAAATCTAGAAAACTAAAAACTGCAAATGCTGTGAAAACAACGCTAGGGACATGGACATGGACATGGACATGGCCATGGACACATGGCCACAGGCCACATTCCAGCGCAATATTCTTCATACACCAATGCCACATGGCTCATTCCCCCCATCCGTCACGCCCACTATTCACATATGTGTTTGCCAGTGCGTGCCACTCAATCAACTCTGAAAAAGTCTACAAATATTAGCCCCTAATGCCATTGAGACCAGGATGAAGGAAGCAGGACATTGGATGGAGGACTCATGCCCATAAAAAAGTGGAATTGTATATAAAAAATGAAGCAAAAGAAAAAAAAAACAAAATAAAAAAAAAACGTGTGGCAGCTTCAAATAAAATTGTTGCGACAAAAACTCCAACAGCAATGCCAGGCTGAAGGAGCAGCAGCAGCAGCAGCGGGCACAACGATAACATTAAGAAGAAGTATCGAAAAAATGTGTAGTGCCACACACACACACAAACAAACACACACACACACTCACACACACACACAAAAAAAGCAACGTCGACAAGGACACAAAAGCTGAATAACAACACAATCAAGCGAGGCGCGCTTTCTCCTTAGTAGTACGATGTCTGGGCAGAAGAGGGGTGGAGGGGTAGGGGCAGAGGGAAAGGCGAAGAACGAAGCGTGTCTGGGCATAGGCAGCGCTGCATAAGTTCCCAGCACCAGTGAAAGCGGCACGTAATAACATTTTTCTAAAGAAAGCAACAAGAACAACAGCAACAACAACAACGACGACCGTTACAGACCAACCCAACCCAGTCCAGCCCAGCCAAAAGCAGACGAAGATGTCAAGCTAAGGAGCAGACGCTGTAGAAGACCGAGTAAGAGAATAAAATAATAAAAAAAAAAAAAAACAGAAAAAAACATTATCAATATTTCTTCAGCTGTAACGAAACTCTCATACACTTCTGAAACTCAAGGTATCAAAGATTGTGTCTATAGAAAGAATGTAATAAACACTTTTTATTTTTTACTTATGTCCAATTTGAAGAGCCAAAGAAACTTAGCCTTAGGCTGAGAAGAAACCCTTCCCTCAAATGAATATCGATGCAAACGATTTTAAATTAAAATGTTTCCTACAAAACTAATTTTCTGGGCTAAGAATTATTCCAATTCGGGACCTTTTATCAGCCATCCTGCAAAACTCATAAGCATATCTATAGTAAGGCAATTGCGGTCAACTTTAATAAGTTGCATTCCACATGTCCTTAAAAATCCAATATTGAAATCAATTTCATTTTAACAATCAATTTCGCAGTTTCAGACTAAGGCTAATAAATCTATAGTAACATCTGTTCTAGACTAAGACGTGTCGCAAATCAAAATAATTTAACCCTTTAAAGGTTAAACTAATAATGAGAAAATTAACCTGCTATCATTATCAAATTTTTTATCAACATGTAAATGATAGATCGAAAATATAAGCCAATGGAACCGAATAGCATTTTTTCCATTAAAGCATTGATTTAATAAACTAAAACAAAAAATACAAAATTACAATTTTTTTGTGTGATGCTTTTTAAAACTTTTTATCGAATTTTCAAATAAATGTAATTTAATATGGTAAAATGGTTTGATGTAAAAAATGCATTTGAGCATCAATTGACGTTCTTTTTTCGACCCACTTGAAGTTTGATGCCAAAAACTTCTCTAAAGTATTGAGAATATGTAATTTAAATTGCAAAAAGATATCTTCTTTGGTTCAAATATTACACATTTTTACTAATAACTTTAGCGAAATGAGATACTGTGCGATGGCTGCCAAAGGATGTCATGGTCTCAAAGTAGTATATAATTAGAAACAATTATTTTTAAAATTTATAGAAACACTCATTTTGGAAAATATATAAAGAAATTAAAAAAAGATTTTCTGTCTACTCGAATATTTCAAAAACTAAATGGCTGGGTCAACTTCTAGCTAAAAATGAACATACCCTTCTTTGCGGCAAGTGTGTAGAAAAAAACTGAACGTGCGTGGTGGCATGCCCTGGGTCTTGTGGAATGCTGTCAGGAGACAAGTTATTGTTTTTGATTTCATTTTTCTTGCGTTGCCCACTTTACGGGCAGATTGGAGTCGGAGCCACAATGTGGGTGAGACTCAAGAGCTGCTTATTTCCATATACGAATATGTGCGGGTGCGTATGTATATGTAAGTATGTTTGTGAGATGTTTCTCTATGGGTGTGTGTTGGTGTGTGTGTGTGTCAAATTGGTTAGTTTTGGCTAATCGAGGTATTTCGGTTGGGTAGGCCAAACAGGATTTTGGCTTTATGGCTAAAAGGGAGTGGAGATATTGCTGCTGGTTGCCTTGTTAGCATTACTACATAAAGTACATAGAGATTGTACATACATGTAAGCTTATTATTATGATTATTTGAAGTCCGACTTAAGCTGCCTAGCTGTGGAAAATTTTAAAGGAAATTGATTTTCTTTAACATGGAATAACAACGAATTGTGCCAATTAGATATGCGACTGAAGTGAACATAGAAAACATTTGCGGTGTTGGTGTTGGGATGGAAAAAAAAACGGCAACAAACAAAACGAAAACAAAAAAAAATGAAAATGATGGGGGCTGCAGGGTGGGGGTGGTTGTGGGGAGGGGTGAAAAAAAAAATAGGACATGCAATGTTGGATGTAAGTAAATAAAACCACCAGGCATGACAATCAATCATTCAGCCAGTTGCACAAACTTCCGCAATTTTCTCTCTTGACTGTATGGACTGGCTTGGCTCTCGCAGAGAGCTATCATTAGGCTTCCAGCATTTCAGCCACAAACTCGGGATTGTTTCACTCGCAAACTAACTTTGAAAACTTTCTAATAAAATAGCCCTCTATATGAGTGTGTGTGTGTGTGTGTGTGTGTGGACCCCAAAAAGGTCCGATTCAACTCTGTGGTAGAACCAACTCGTCTTGGTACTCTACTCTATGTACAGTTACATATGTATCTAAGTGAGCACGCCGAAGGCCAGAACCACAATGGAGCATCACCAGGACCAGGACCAGCGACAACATTGCTCCTCCGCCGCCTCCTTCCTCCCGACGCGCCTACTTACATACTTACACTGACAAAATGCAGTTTCAAGTTACAAGAGAATAAAAGATAGGAGTGGGATGTGGGGCGGGGTGGGGTGTGGGTAAGTTGGTAAAAAGCTTTTTCTCTCTTCTATGCTCAGTTTGTTCGTTTCCCACTTGTTTCACTATCTCTCGCTCTCTCTCTTTTTCTCTTTTTCTTTCGTTTCTGCTCTGTACATGCATGTGCACGAATGTGAGCCACACACATACATGGCCGCAACATCCGTTACAATTTTTTACGACTGCGACTCGACGCCGGCTGAAGCTGACGTTGATGTTGATGCTTTCGGCGGCAGCAGCAGCAGCAGCTTTCCTAAAAATGTATGTGTGTGTGTATGGCTCTGTATCTTTGTGTGTGTGTGGGTGCATGGGGGATGCCGCAGTTTAAGGGATTGAGGAAATTTTTGTGGGTTCCCTTCAGTAATGATATGGAATGTGTTGGAATTTCAAGAAGTTACTTCAGATTTCTTTATTTATTTAAATGAGCAGCCACCGAGAATGCCACACTGTCTGTGGTGGCCAGCCAAGCCGAACCGAAGGAAGCCAAACCAGCATCTTCAATTGACTGACTGACTGACTGACTGCTTGACTGTGCCAGTGAGCATACAACTTAAATGAGCGTTGTTATCAGTCTCTCTCTCTTTCTCTCCCTGCTGCTGCTCCCTCTGCGGCTGTCTCTGTGTCTGTCTGACTCTGTGGGTGTGTGACTGTGCGTGTAATTGTAAGGGCTGAATCAGAAGCAGAAGAAGAAGGAGGAGCTGAGACAGCCAAACCACCCACTCACACCCACCCAAAACACAAGCAGCAACGTCATTGAAATTTATGCACGTTGTACTCTCGGTGTAGTGATATTTGTATTGGGAATTAAAACTATGCCCCCGGGATTATATCCTAATTTTCGGTGGCGTTGCTTCTTCCGTTGCTCTCTCATTGCGTTGTTCGCTTTCTGCCTTCATTCTGTCGGTTGGTCGGTCTGTTGGTCTGTGTGCCTCCGTTTTTACTTTTCATTGCTTTTGTTTTTCGTGTAATTAAAATAAAGGCGTGGAGTAATTGCTGAGGTCAGTGAGCAGCAGCAGTGGCAGCAAACCCAACATTGAGTACTTCATACCGTAACTCTACATTCCCCTAACCACTCCCACTCCGACGCCCAGTCCCTCTCGGGCTGCCCACATTTCCACGTAATGCTAACTAAGCTCACAGAACTGCGCTGAAATTAACACTTTTTTGTGCTCTAGCTCCTTCTTGTTGATTCTATTTTTTTTTTTGCTCGGCGTTTTTTCTGCTGCTGCTGCTGCTGCTTTCCTCTAGGTCTTTTTCGTGGCCAGGAGTGAAGCAGTGTATTCCTTGGAGCTGAAACTGCTGTGAATTACCGAATAGCAGATAAAATTCTCAGTTTAACACTTTGTTAAAATGCTAGCTCCACCGCCCCCGCCCCCGCACCTACCACCGCACTCATTCCATACGCCATGTGGGCTCCATGGCCCATAAAGTGTGCCAACATTTGTTGTTGCTGCTGCTGCTTCTACTGGACTTTGGTCACGTTGGTGTTTGCTGATGGTTTCTTTGGATTCTTTAGATTCCAGCTGCTCCTGTGCTGGGCTGCGGTAAATTTCATTTCATTTCATTTCTCGACTGTCATTGCATTTGAGAACTTACCCATCGCCCACTCGTACGATATCCATGCTAATTGGATTCACAAATCAAAGATTTAAGTGCGAAGACTACAATAACTTGAATATGTGTCTTATGCCAAGCTAATATTGGTTGAACGATGATGCATTTTCCCATTAAAGTGTCGAAGGAAATATTGAAAGTTCTAAGCTATGTATCTACATAAATTGTGGTTTAAAATCTCCACTTTTAGTTCAATGTAATTAATTTATAGCATACAATCGGGGGCTAAAATCGCTTAATAAAAAAAATTAGCATACTTTTTCGCATCTACATGATCATCTTTAAAAATTGAATTTCACATTTTCTTGAAAGTAATTTTGATGAATTGTTTTACTAGATCCTTTTGATTTTATTCTGACACAAATCAGATAAGCAAGGGAAAGCGATGGAATGCTAATATATATTATAAGAGTTAAGGATGAGTTGAAACTACACTGAGAATTGATACGACTAAGGTGCCTATTCATTAAGTATATAGAGCAAAACTCTAATTGCAATTATCCAAAAACTGTTTTTTAATGGATTTTAAGAATTTAAAAGTTTAAAAAACTGAGACATTGTGTTCTCAAAACGAATTGATTCTTTGGACAAATGTTCTTTAGACTATTATTGTGTGAAGTAAAAATTTGACTTAGTATTATCGTGACTTAATTTTTTTTTTTAAATTCTAATTCGACTAATCATTGGGTCAAAATTAATGGAGGATGATTGTTTTTCTAACCAACGAGAATGAAGAATCCACATTTAATAGAAGTGACAACAGCAAAACTAAAGAACAAACCCCAACACCAAGAATGAAATTTTAAAAAAATTATATTATTCATAATTTTGTAACTAAATAAGGTTTTTCTATCACAATTACTTGAAGAGTTTTTAGCATAATCATTAGAATATTAAGACATGAAAATTAGTAGATCTGATCCTCATCCTGATTCATTTATATCCTATTGCATTCAAATAAATTTAGTGACTAGAGGAAGTCTGACATTTAATGCTTTATCTCAGGTAAATGTGATGAAAAATGAAAAGCAAAAAAATGTTTTAACAAACCAGAAAAACGAATAAACTAAAATGGCTCGAATTAGCTCCAGCCTCTTCTCCTTAAATTGAGTTTCTATACAGTTTATTTATAATTTCTCAGTATACAAAGAAAAGTTATAAATCGGATTAAACAGATATCTAGCCTTATCCCATTTTCCATTTTAGTTTAATTCAAATACTTCATTTAAAGTCACTTTTTGCTAAAGTGATTTATAAGCCAAAAGGCGATTGATGCGATACATTTTCCAATTAACAAGGACAGTCAGTAATTGACATATCGCAAATTGATATTAAATAAAGGTTAGAGAAATCGATAACTATGAGAGATTGATTGATTAGATCGGATTTATACAATTAAATTATACTTGGTCTTACTTTTATTTGGAAATTTTGTATGCCTTTAATTCTCAATTAAAGATTCAACTGTCTAGTTTATGGGACTTGAGGTTTTATCACTTTTTAATAACAATTTAAGGTAAGTGAAGTCTGAAACTTTACATTCTCGGTCGACTGGATGTAATCAGTGCTTAATTATGCTTGCTAGTAAAAAGCTAAAAGTCTGTCATTAATCAACATCATTTATTACCAGGCAAGGTTCTCATATTCGAATGCAAATTCAAGTTTTTGTTTACCCCAAGCCCCCAGACCCAGACACAGACCTGCAGGGAAGCAGGCACCACAGCATGGCCGTGGCCCCAAATGGCCAAAAAGTGAGCTCGATGCTTTGAGCGACCAGCAACTATCCACTGCTCAACCGACAACCGACAACCGGCTTTCGACTACCAACTACATACAACTGCCAACTAAGCCAAATTGTACGCTCAAGTGCCATAAAGCAATCAAAGTTGATATCAAAGTACCCCACACAGCTAACTTATGCTCTCATGTATTCAATTAGGACAGCTTTTCGAATGGCCCTGTGTCCTCATTCATTTAAAAGAATTAAGCACTTTTCTGGAAGAAATTACTGCAGCAGCAGCAGCAACTAGACTCCTCCTTGGCTCCTCGGCAGTTGGCTGGCTCCTTCAGGAACTTTCAACAACTTCCTATGCCCGAAAGTTTCCACAAATTAGTTATGCAAATTATGTGAGTCGTCCTCGTCGTCGTCGTCGTCGCTGTCGTCGCTGTCGCCCTCACCTCAACCTAAACCTTAGCCTTAGCCTGACGCAGCATTGACGACGAAATCCGCATTTAAAACAATAGCAGAATGAACTGAACCTTCTAGCTTCCAGCAAACGCTTAGCAAGTAAGTCTTTATCTCCATCCCAGCTCCAGATGGAACCAGATGGGGGATGGGGGGAGGGGGCCAGTCCGATTAGGTCGCATAACAAAGTAGAATTTGTGTAAGTTCGTATTTAACATGCTTTATGCATTCCTCAATTATAAATAGATTAAAGTCCAAAATAGACTAAAGTTAAATGTTAACTTTCCGGCCGAGGCGGACACCATTCACAAAGCAATTAACGCGCCCCAAAGGAAGTGGGCGCCCAAGCAGGGGACAGAACCCAATTTAACTGACTGCCAACTTTCACAATCACTGCCCATCATCAATTTCAGATTTTTGTTGTATGTTTTATGAAGCAGTCAAGGCAAGGGCAAGGCAAGACACAGACACAGACGGACAGATAGACTGACTGAGTGACTGACTGAATGACGAATGGACGGACTGAAGGACGGATAGACAGCCAGAGATAGGGACATGAGCCGGGAATTGAGGGTGTTGGCAGAAAGTGAAAACAATGCCTGGCCACAAAAGGTTGGCAATGGCTACCCAGGGATCCCACCTCCTGCCGAGTGTGTGTCAGTCTCTCTGTGTGTGTGTCTTGGTAAGTGTTTACTTAAGCGTAAGCCGAAGCCTGACCCTCCTCCAGCTCCAGCTCCAACTCCATCCGCCACTGAACTTGAACCACACAACAACACAAAGAATAGCAGATAAAGCAGCGACCAGGCCGTGTATTGGGGGAGGGGGGCAGGGGGAGGACAAAAAGGGTTGCTGGCATCTTAAAGGATTGCTCAAGTTTACGAAAACCAATATGTAAATGTGCGTGTTGTGATTAAGCACAAAAGCACAGACCGACAGACAGACAGACGGAACAGAATAGATAGACAGACGGACAGACGGACAGACAGACCCAAAAACCAAAATCTAACCTCACCAAATGTAAACCAAAAAACATACGAAAAAGAAACCGAAAACATGACGCAACCAACTCAAAGGCAGAGCCAACTTTACACACCTCAAGTGTTTGTTTAGGTTGGCAAAAGTCGGTCGTCGGTTGGTCGAGCGGAATGGATTAGAAATGTGCTTGGTAGTCGGAGAGGAGCATCGGCCATTTGACGCTTTGTTGTTTTTGGCCAAAGGCAACATAAATCTTCTCTTGCCAAACAAAGGTGGAGGCAAGATTGAGAGCTACACCAAGATGCCGCCGCCGCCTCCAAACCAAAAGACAATGGCCAATTCGTTTGCTCTGGAATGCCCGTAACTATTAGCGTAGAGTCTCCTCCGGTTTCGTCCGGTTTCTCCAATTTCAGCTCATCTTCATGGGGCAAAGTATGCGAATTTTTAAAGGTATCGCCCATAAATTGCAACCGCTCAGGTGAGCAATGTGTAGTAGTGGCGCCGCTCCGCCTTGGCCTTGGGAATCTTTTTGGTCCTGGCAAGAACCACTCCTTGATGTATCTCATACACACACGCCACTACACACATACAAATGTATTTATGTTGCTTTGCTTCTCAAGCAGGCTTTGAGCCTTCTTTTAGTTGGGTAAGGGGGAGGGGCAAGGGGACAGCAGCCGCGTTCTTCGTGGTGTAATAAAAACTAAAATCCGCACAACAATATGTGCGAGGATAATGCCATTTCCGTTTTATGTGAAATCCTGTTAGTCCTTTTGTCCGTCCCGCACATCTCCTTGATGCTAACTCGCTGTCTGTGGGAGTTAGTGTGCCTCTCTCTGTGTGTGTGTGTGTCTGCGTGGCTTCCTCAAGGAGCGAAAGAGTTACGGCTCCACGGTCTACACGGAGCAAAAAAAAAAAAAAAACGTAAGTGCGACCGCAACTTTTTGTCAGTTATGGCGCCATTTCGTATGCGTGCGGGTTAGATGGATGGACAAGAAATTTTTTATGGATTAGCCGGAGGAGTGTTGTGTCATGCCTCACACCGAGCGAGAGAGAGAGGGGGAGAGAGAGAGAGGTGAGAGGGGGGATAATAAAGTTACAATGTTTGCAAATCAATAGGGAAATCAATATGGAAATAAAATATGCATTTCTCCCTTTCACTCGCACACACTACAAGAATCGAAAGTTTTCCAGGTTTTTTGTTTTGAAATTCCCATGAACGGATTGAGAATCAGAAAAAGAAACTCTCAAGAAAATATACAGTTATCCTCTATGCTATTTGTTTTGAACTGAATAATCTTTAGTTTATAAGTAGAAAGTTGTTCCCAACATTATAGCTAATACAATAATTTATTTAATGATCTTTATTTACTTACCAAATTTAGCAAGAGTTTCCTTAAATGGTTATCTAAAGAAAATTTAAATAAGATAGACGATTAATTTGGCTTGGGTTTTGATTTTAAGAAAAACTATTATATGTCAAAAGTAATTTTGAAGATCAGATATAAGAAATTTTCATAAATTAGCGAATAAATGAAAATATTACAAATAAAATTCTGATTTATAGCAACAAGTTAATTTTAGAATATATAAGAAATTTTCATAAATTAGCAAATAAATGAAAATATTACAAATAAAATTCTGATATTTATAGCAACAAGTTAATTTTCGAATATAGTTAAATTGAAAGTATTTGGATTTCTGAGGAAAGTGTTTTTAGATCTTGTGCTAGATCTCGACCTTCGGGTCACTGTGGACCTTAATCAGCTTAGGCTTGGGCATGGGGCTAACATCTTCAGTTTCGCTTAGCCTGCGGTTGGACCACAGTTTTTAGAGCTTTTTGGTTGGAAAATGTTGCCAAAGGTTTTTTGTTTCAGTGTGTGGCAAAAACAAACAACGTCCGACGTCGCAGTGAGAAGTTGGGAAAAAAAAGCGCAACCAGAGAGTAGGACGACAAAAATGGAGAAATAGAAGAAGATGAGCACACAAAACAAAAAAAAATAGGAACCAAAAAAAAAAGAAGAGAGGAATGAGAAAGAAAGAATAGTATAAGAACGGAAGGCAGGAGAGTAAGAAAAACCATAACTAAATCCATTGCCATCCATGGCATGGGCAAATCCAAAGCAAAGTCTGCGATGCAAATAGTAGAGATTATGGAGCTGCAGATGAATAAGAGAAAAAGGAGGCGAAGCAGCAAAGGAAAGAACCCGGAGAAGCCAGACCCAAGGCGCGCGGCTGAGTCTCAGTGTACACACACACACACACACACACACACACACACATAACACCTTCTCGTGTGTGTGTGTGAGCACAATAAATCTTGCAAGGGTGCCGAATGGCCAGGATGGTGGGGTGGGGCGGGGATGGGAGGGGCGAGATGTTGCCCCTCTAGTGAAAACCAAAACCAAATAAAACTGACATTATGCGAAAAAGCGAAAGCCATAACTAAAAGTTGGATAACGTGCCATGATGAAGCGGGAGCAGGAGCAGGCGGAGGAGATGGGGTAGGGAAGGGAACAGTAAAGTTGATACTGATGCTGAGATGAGGGCAAGGCAAAAACAGAAACGGAAAAATAGAAATGATAGCAAAGTTGTGAGTTGTGCTGGGAATGTGGGCTGCCAAGGATCGGGCCAAAGTGGTGCGGCTTCCAAAACGGAAATCGACTTTCGCAAAGGCATTTTGCTTTCAACTAGCAAGCTATCAAGCTGCAAACCACCAACCCACCTGCCCACCCTCTTCCCCCACCTACCTGTGTGAAGTTGCAGCAAGTTATGCAAATAACAAGTTAGTGCTTCTTCTCCTACGTTTTCTTCTTTTTAATGTTGTTGCCGTCAATCGAAGCCAGTTGCTGTTGCTGTTGCTCTTGGTGTTGCTCTTGGTGTTCCTTTTGGTGTTCGTGTTGTTGCTGTTGTCAGTTACGTTGTCGCGAGTGCTAATGACGTTTGATTTGATTGCGGCCAGCATCTAAACCAGAATCAGAATCACAATCACCATAACAAGTGCAGACAGTAAAAGAACGTAGTATTGTCATTTTCTCTCTCTCTCTCACTCAATGTGTCTCTATCTCTTTTGCACTCGTATCTCAGCTGCTGCTGCTACTGCTGCTGTTGTTGGCTGTCTATTTATTTAATTTGCATGCAATTTTCAATTTTCAATACGAAATGCTTTGCATTGACAGCAAACGATGCGCACATTTCGCATCGGCAATGCACAATAGAAATTGAATTGCAAAAAATTTGAATTTGCGTTTGCCAAGCCAGACAAGGACGAGGTTGAGGACGAGGCAACGATGTTGTCAAGTGCTGGAGTGCAGGATGGGGGCAGGCAGGCTCACTCCCACTTCACGTTTACGCCAAGAAATCGCACAATTTGGCGGCGAAAATGTCAAGTATTCTACGATGACGACGACAACGACAACGACGACGACGACTGCGACTGTCACTACAATTACAATGACTGTGGCAACAACAAAGCCATCCAGCCAGCCAGCCGGCTCACACACACACACACACGAAGTCACACAGTCACCAAGATGTTGGTGAGTAAGTCAGACGTTGCTTGGGGTTGCCGCAAATGTACAAAAAGCATATATAAATGATGCACACAATGCGAGCAAAACCAAGAAGAACAACAACAACAACAACAGAGGCGCGAAATTCGCGAATAACGCGGAACCGGCACACACGTTCCTCGCTTTGACTATATAGAAAAATGTATTCAAATGTAATTCGAAGATGCCGTAGATGCCACCGACTGCATTGACGAACGCTCCGTAACTAAACAGAAAGGATGCTGTGAAACAGATGATGTTGCTGCTGCTGCTGCTGGTGCTGCCGCTGCTGCTGCTGATGTCGATGACGATGCGAAATGCCGATGTGAAGGATGTTTGCCGAAGTGAAGGCACGACACGACGAGAGCGACTACTAAGAGAAAACGAGTCAGAAACGAAAGAGAGAGAGAGAGAGACTGAGATGGTGTATGTGTGTGTGTGTGTTTGTGTGTCGGTGTGTGTGTGAGGGTGTGAGAGAGAGAGAAGAAGATGCTGTGACTGTGGCATTGGCGACGATGGCAGCAACGACTAACGTGTGACTTCGTTAAATTTCTGCGGCGACAGCACACAAAACGGATTCGGAAGCGGAAGTAGCAAGTAAGCGAGCAAGCAAAGGAACGAACAAGAAGAGGGAGGGCTAGGGGGTGGGGTAGGAATGTGGGTGGTGGGGGGGCAAGGTAGAGTGCCGAGTGGAGTGGCATGCAAGTAGGCGAAGTAGCGCGAAGTGGCTAAGAATCGCGGGTCGGTGCCTGGTACCTTGGCTTTGAGTTCTATGAATCTACACAAATACAAATACAAACACACACACAGACACTAGAATGACACATAGATACACACACATACATATATATAGAAACATTCTTTTGGTTTGCCATCAATATTCACATTCGCACTTGCTAGCGAGTATTTTCTGATTTGCTGCAATCGCGCTGCCAACAAACTTGGCAACAGCAACAACGACAACGGCAGCAACATCCACATCAACGGCAGCAGCAACAGCAGCAGCATTTTCGAAACGGATGTTTGGTAAATCTTTTGCGCCGGATACCAGCTCCATCTCAGCTTTAGCTGAGAGCAATACACGGATACAGAGATACAGATACAGAGATATAGAGCCACCAACGTGTCTGAGCAGAGTCCCTGCAACAACGACTACGACGACGACGACGACGTGTATCGATAACTAATAAAGGAATTACATTTATGTTGTTCAAGTTGCCCTCATCCATCGAGAGTAGATGTCGTGTACTGACAATAATTCAGTTTTCAGTTTTCAATTTTCTATTTCTCCTCTACTCTCTTCTCTCTCTTTCGCCTCTTTCATGTGGTGCAGACATGACCAAACTAATTGGAAACACTTGCTGGACTCCTGCACCCATCATCATCATCATCATCATCATCGTCGTACTCATCATCATTATCAAATTGTCTGGCTTAGAGTTGGAGGGAAATTGCCTGCCGCTGGGCTAAATGAAAGTTGAGAGCAAACATTTTAAGTATTACGATGCTGTTTATTGCGGAATTCAGAATGCCGCTTTAAGCACATTCAAATGAAGTTACAGATTTTGTTTTGAGCACGTGGAGGATTGTTTATTTAATTTGCCATGAACACTTTTGCTTTGGGGAATCTATGACATTGACTCTTGATTAAGTAGTTTCAAAGGTGAAGCCTAGCAAATCTACAAAATGGAAATGCATTAGGTAAATTATATTTAACCCAATTTCAAGATGAAACCCATTTGGATATAAACCTAAACATGTGTTTCTAGGGTCCGAGTTTGGAAATTATTTGTAGAGAAACATGATAAGTAGTAAAAATTGAAGCACTCAAAACATTTCGAACCAACTCTTCATCGTCTCATCCTCATCTTCTCTGAATAATGAATTTTCCATTCTTAAAATGAGTCGAAATTGATTATAAGCAAGAACACATTTACCTTATAGATACGTACAACAAGCTTAATAAAACTTTGTAACCTTTTCAAATATCTCTTTAATGTGACTTGGGATCTTGTTGATATTTATCAAACCTTTGGGGTTAAGTAATTAAACAGAGTTGTTTGTCTGAATCACAAAATTCTATTATCATCAGAAAATAATGATCAACCCACTTCTTTAAAGCTTAGACTAGTTGTGAATTACAATCGAAATGTAGCGGAAAAAGGGGAAACACAGCTTACAATACCAGAGTTCACCTTATGTAAATATCCGCTTCACCATTCATTCATTTACGATCATTAAATCGATCACTTTGGAATACTATTTTTTATTTTTTTTTTGTTACAAGCTAATAACTTTGTTTGCAATAATTATTTTTTATCTCATTATATTTACATTAACATATTCTAAAGATTGTTAAATGGCTCATGTAGAGCTTCTCCCTCTTATAACATAAACTCAATAAACACTTCTCTTTTAAACTTGATCGAGGAAAGATCTAACAATCTTTACTGGACTCTATATGCAATTGGGGATTGGAGTTTTTGACCATCTATATTGGTACAGATCAAACAACCATCAAAAACGATTCTTCTATACACATTATATATACAAAAATCTAGATTTTCCTCCAAATAAATAATGTTCTCTGAATAATCAATTATCCATTATCTAAACGGGATGGCTCATTTCTTATCAAAGTTGATCTTGACCAAGAATATAAAAATCTTGGGAAATGAAATGTGCAAAAACATCAAATTTTACATCTTACGATCACAAATCAAGAAGCTCTTACATGGGATTAGAGTAAATTAGATTGTTTGTATAAAATATATAAATTTTCCACCTCAATCGCAAGGTCAATAATTCCGCAGACAAAGAACCTTCGCAATTTCTTTAAATTATATTGGCTTAGCGAAAGCTTCAGCAGATGGATTTAATTCTAATGGATAGAAAACCGATGAAATTTTAATTAAACATTCTTACTGCTACGTTATATATATTTAATTATCATGCTACTTCATTTCCTCATCGTAACTAACAAGTCACAACCAGCTTCCGATGAAGATGGAGCTCATTTTTATATACTTTTCACCCCACTGGTAA